>CP045899.1:12916678-13001181 GCA_013387185.1 Caligus rogercresseyi
TGCTTTTTGGACTTCAAAAAGAAAGGACGTCGTTCCAATAATTCGAAGGCTATAGATTACACCTTGTTGACAAAACGGGAGTGCATGAAGCCAACGGACCTAAAAGCCTTTTGGTATCAGCTGCAGCCAGATATGCTACATCTTCTCTCAAAATTCCGTCTTTTCGCAACGATTCGTGGACCATTGCTTCAGAGGGATCAGTAGTTTTTCCCATCAAATTCACTATCTCATTTAAGATTTAATTCGAATTCTTAAAACTTTAAATGATGTTTTTTATAAACTTGATTATCGGGGGTTTTTTAAATTATATTCTGTGCATTTTTTATCATTTGATTATGTTCAATCATAGTAAAATTGGTGTTGTTATTCTTCGAAGTATAATTTTAGACAAAAATGTCTAATTATGTTTTATTTTTAACGCTAATACTTTGGAATGTCTTAGAACTGAAAAACAATCAACTACCAAGTTTTTTCAGAGCTTCAAAATCCCATAGAATAGTTCTATCATTGTGGTAACGGAAATTGAAACATGCCTCAGTTTGTTATTCATTAACCATATCAATTATTTTTTTTAAATATCTCATGAGATATTTAAGGGTGCAAAGGATACTTATAGGCTAGCGAACATTGGTTCTCAGGCTCCAACGAAATATACTGACATATTTTTTTTATTACATTTTCTCGTTTGAATGATCCTTGTAAACTAATGATAAATTACAAAATTTCTAAATAGTCCAAATACCTTCGACTTTTAAAAGCATTTGAATTCTTAAAACCTTCTTAAAATGCTTTGAATTGTATTCGTTTCTAAAACATAAGTTGGGGTTTCATATCAACGTTATAGCTCCTACCTCTAACGACGTTCCCTTGAAAACCTCCATTAATATTTTTAATTTATAAAAATCGTCCTCAATTCATATTCCGGCTGAAGAGCACTATAATTTTTAGTTCAAAGTATATGAAACTACCATATAAATACTACATCTACAGATTGGGTTATTGTCTCGGGCCTCTGGTGGATCAACTCGTCCTATTCAAGTACCGATCTTCTCTCTACAGGTTAGATGGATTAAACCCGTCTGCCAACAGGGATCATCGTCCCTTATTAATATCGTTAACCTTTCAAGAATACTTTCCTTTCAGCTATAAACATTCGTTTTTATTAACGAAATAAATAGTTGATCTCCAGCCACGTCGTCTTCCACATCTATTCGTTCCTCCTCCATCCGCCAAGGGTCCGAGGAACTTAATCCTTCTTGCTTGAGAAGTTTTATCCATTTTATTGGTGCGTGTTTCGTAACATGATGGTAATGCACAACTTTTTCAAGGAGATGAAAAGGAAAAAAATAAATTGATGACATCTCAAAGTGTATTTCTGTTTTATATAAATTTAATCTATTTCGTCAAAGAATGATGCCAGATTGAGCTTAGGGTGACGGGGCTGAAAGGATATTCAGGTCCCTCTTGCTATATGTTCAAGCTTATCGGAGTTTCTATGGTCATAGTAAATATTTCCCAAGTCCTCAAAAATCCGATATTAACAAAAATAATAATATTTAAGCCGTTTTGCCTTCAAAATTTGTTTAACATATTTATCTATTTAGAAGATGTATTTCAAAGGCTGTTTTAAAGTGCATTCAATATGAAACATCATTTTTTCATTTAGATTTATTGTCTCATTGAAATTATTATAAGAATTAGGGGCGGCGGCATACTAATGCTAAAAACTCCAATTAGCTTCTTTAACTTTAAGTTTTTTCACGACTAAAACCACATAGTATAACATATTACTAAAGTATATTTATAGTTATAATCTTTTTGTCAAATTGTTTCATATTATCATTGTTTGTTACCTCCGCCGACGGAGGTATGTTTTCACTGGCGTTGTTGTTTTTTTGTTTTTTTGTTTGTTTGTTGGTTTTTTTGGTTTTGTTTGTCAGCAGGATAACTCAAAAAGTACCGAACGGATTCGGATGAAACTTTTGGAGTTGTTAGAAATGCCAAAAGGAACAAGTGATTTAATTTTGGCATCTCTGAGTGCAGAATTGAGATGCAAAATGAGCTAAATACTAATAAATATTTCAAGTTAGCCTACTCTGCAATAGATGTCGCTGTGCTGTGAATTGGGTGTGCCGGGAGCGTCTTCCTCTTGGAATTTCCGTCGAGTGGAACCCTCCCCGTCCCTCTACGCCGCCCCAGTCGTGAAAAATCCGCCTCGGAAGGCTCATAAGGACCCGTGACGGCGGAGGTTTGCACTCTCTGAGTGTATATATGCCTCTATTATTATTAGTAGTTATATTTCTTGATTTTATGAGATATTTTCCTCCTTTCTATTATTATTATTAGTCTACACCAATTATTTCCTCATTAGTACATTATGCCAAAAACAAACATAATATTAGGAAAATATGCTTGAACTGCGATATTATTTATGCAAACTAATAACTTACATAATACACTTGGAGCATAATTACATCAGGTAAATTATAACCTTAATATTTGTCCAAATTGAAAATGAACTATAAAATAAAAATAGTATAATGTATAAATATATTATTCAACCACTGTTTCTATAATAAGGAATTACTTATTTATTATATGGATGACCGTATTTTTTCACATACCATTTGTACAAGGATATATCCATATAACCCTACAGAGGAATCGATCAGACAGCTATTTAAAAGCATGTCCAATCCAGGGCATTTAGTATAAACAGATGGGAATGAAGATCAAAACCACATCTGGATCTAAAAAGCCAAAAAACATTCCTCTGACAATGGTAGGTTTTCGCTCTTTTTGTAACGAGATCCCTTGATATCGACTGCCTTGCAATCAACTAGGAGGTCACGATGGCGTTGTTGATCACCTCTGGTCTATACAAATCTACTGTCCAAGACGTATATAACTTATATCAAAATCCTAGACTTTTCCCCCCTACGGCTTTGGATTTCCAAGTGTTTGATAATAGAGACAAACTACACACAAAATATGTGTATGGTTGAATCCCTGCATCACATAATTTCGAATAATTATTATTTGAAGAAGATATTTACACATACTCAAGTGCACATTGTAGGATATCATCCACAATGGTGGGAAGAGGTATAGAAATGAACATGAGGAACTTGGATGTGTAATTATCTCCAAGAAAACTCCACAAACGCAGGCATCAACCTTGATAAAGATAATCACACGCTTAAAACGGAGGTCAGTTGTTCACCCCTCATATCATTTGAAGACTAAAGGCATGTATTCACTCAGAGAGTGCAAACCTCCGCCGTCACGGGGTCCTTATGAGCCTTCCGAGGCGGATTTTCACGACTGGGGCGGCGTAGAGGGACGGGGGAGGGTTCCCACTCGACGGAAATTCCAAGAGGAAGACTCTCCCGGCACCTAATTTCACAGCACAGCGACATCTATTGGCAGAGTAGGCTAACTTTAAAATATTTATTAGTATTTAGCTCATTTGGCATCTCAATTCTGCATTCAGAGATGCCAAAATTAATCACTTGTTTCTTTTGGCATTTCCAACACTCCACAAAGTTTCATCCGACTCCGTTCCGTACTTTTTGAGTTATCCTACTGACAAACAAACCAACCAACAAACCACGCCAGTGAAACAATACCTCCTTCGGCGGAGGTAAAAAGGCACTCCTCTCCCACACAAGAATGACAGAAAATATGCGAGATATTATACTATTTAAAAAAAAGTTTCCCAAGGGAACGCAATATTGAACGGTGCTCATTGTATCTGCGGTAATAAAGCAAAGTAAAAGATAATTTTCTATTTTTTTGCCTAATTGGTTCGATAGAATTGCATCCGACAGAATAAATAAGCATTATAGCATTACAATTTGTCTATCGAACCTAGGATCTTCAATGAGGTAGATCAAATTGACCATCCTCTCTGGGGATTCGAACCTGCCCCCACCATTGAGAGTTGAACACACCTTAACGCACACGCTATCGCGTAATTCCTTTTAAAGAGTAATACAATTGGCTTACCAAATAATTTAGACCCTTTTTATACAAACTCTTGGTAATTTAATTTTTTGGGGATCTTTTTTTTTGGTCTTTCATCAGATTGCACACATTGATCTTATTAATAGAATCATATAAAATGTTTAACATGTTCGGCCCGAATTGAAATGGTAAAAGTTTGTAATTTTGAGGTTTGTGTAAATAACTGAAAATAAATAGTTGTGTTTTGTACAACAAAAAAAAAGAAGCCAAAATCCTTTACTATTTAGACTTATTGATTTTAATTCTTTTTTAATTTCTTATTTGCTAATGATACATATTGTTTTAAGGCGTGTGTGTTTGTTATCAGTGTTATTACTGTTGAGTCATTCGAGATTCCTTCTTAAATTACGTTCATTTGGATATAACATGATGAGATATTCTTCATATTGCTTAATTTTAACTAAATCTCATAAATAAAACCTTATAAACTAATCATAACGTTCTACTCATATGCTGTCCACAAAAAGCAATTAATGATATTAATATAATATATAATTAAAGACGTTGTAAGAGGTTTATTTTTTATTAAACTATATCATTCAATTATTCTTTTGAGTTCTTTTATTTTATTTCATCTTTTATTTCATTTTATCCATTTTATTTGTTGATATATTTCTATAGTTCCTCATTTCCTAAAAATGTACAAACAAGGGAATCAAAGGGTTGTTATAGTGTCTTTTGGACATACTTTGGTAATATATATGCTATAGTTCCTCATTTCCTAAAAATGTACAAACAAGGGAATCAAAGGGTTGTTTATAGTGTCTTTTGGACATACTTTGTATATAATATATATATATATATATCAAGTTGTAATCGTAGAAAGTATTTATTCTTATGAAGACATAACAATTGTCATTTTTGTTAACATTTGTACCTTTACTACTGCTAGCCAACAATATTATTTTTGTGAGAGCTGTTTTCCCAGGGGGGGGGGGGGTGTTGAGTTACATCATTTTTTTGAGTTAGTACACAATGGATATAATAGTAGAGGGAGCAAATACATGTATGTCATTTTATTTCCTTCACAGTAGGGTTTCATTCAGCTTGAATGTTTACATAAAAACCTAATCATGAAACTCCTATAAAATAAGAAATGTGTTAAATAACATAAATAACATTTTGTTTTTTAGAATCATCACCCATTTTAACACTTACTATATAGTACAACCTGTAGATGCCATTTCATCGTCATATATATACACACACAGATATATATATGTATAATTTATCAGACTTTGTTGACGTTCGCAAAAAATTGTCGTTCGTTTGTCGTTTCGCCAAAAGTTATCGTTCGTCGTTTCGATTTTAAATTGGATCGTTCGTCGTTCATCGTTCGCCATTCTGAAAATAATTGACGACGTTTTTTATTTCTGGAAAAAAGTGAAGACGTTTTTTAAAGGAAATTTGTCCCCATGAAAATTAAAAAATCTTTGTCTTTTTTTGGCGCCAAAAACGATAGACGAACGATAAGGAATTTTCCTATCGTTCGTCAAAAACTTTGTCGTTCGTCGTTCACCGTTTGCGAACGACAACAAATGAACGATAAACAAGAAGTCTGATATATATCTATATATATTAGTAGGGAAAGGGAAAAAGTTGTTCTCGCAAATGCACTAAAAAATGCTTTTTGTAATTTGGTTAGAAAGTTATCTTTTTTTCTTTGTCCGATTGTTGGATTGTTGATCCATTGATCGTATGAAAAAGATGAAACAAAAATAAACACATAGATTTACCCCGAGTAGGAGTAGCTGCATAAATGAATCAATAATATGTGATATTAGAGGAATCAATTCAAAGGATTGTCAAATAGGAAAGGGAGTATAATATAACTCCAGTGGTCGAGATGCTACGACCGATCACTTCAATCGCAAACAGGGATGAGTGAACATTGAATAAGAAATCATCTTTAAAAATATAAAGAAGGAACAATTAGTATTTTAAGGATGAATTTATTCTATCTAGTTTAGATCCTTAACAGTCGCGATTGAAGTGATACTTTATGCAAATCGACTTACTTTTCTATCAATCAATCCCTTTAAAAACTAAAACCCAATCCCTAATTATGAAATTAATTAGTACATCAACACTCTTAGGGTGAGGTAAACTGTGAGGATGAAGCAAGGAAACCTAACAGTTCTCTTTTCTACCACAGAATGCATCGCCCCAGCATATAAATAACAAACATTCCTCATGAACCAATGTTCGTATTTGAAGCCATTATCTTATACCTTATACTCCTTAAATAAAGGGAAAAACCTTTTTATCTAATGAGGTGAAAGAGACCATTTAATGCTTGTCTATCATTTTGGGCATTGTTTAAATTTGAGGGCTCTATACTTGTACAATGTACAAGTCCAATAATGTCTTGTCGAGGGTCTTGAGGCTTTGAGAGTATTTTAGAGATGCATGAATCGTGAATGGATAGCATATATATTTTCTTCCCAAATATAAGTAGGGCATTCGGATTGGAGGAGTAGTTGGAGGGAATATGATTAAAAAAACTGCCTGCAAGTTGTTTCTCTCGTAATCGTTCACATATTTGGATTACTGAAACGGTTAAATATAATATAACTTCTATGTAAAGAGTTGTAAAAATGGATATATATTATATATATATATTTAAATTAACCGTTCTCAACAAATGCCAAAGTAATTGTGTAAAAATACAGAAATAGATATACAACCTACAATTAGTATGATAACAGAAGACATAACTAAAAATATCATAAACAGGCCTTATAGCATTATATACTAATATACAAATCAATTATAATATGTTTACAAAAATCGATGCTTCAAATGATGTAAAAACATAGATACAATCCACAATTTAAAAAAATCACTTTAAAAGTTTTAATTTTTTTTAACAGTCTTGAAGTTTTTAAAAGTATTAATATATGAAAATTGGATTATATTAGTCGGAAATAAACGATTATAATTATTTTTGCTTGACAGCTTAGGACGTATAACAATACATTTTAAGCTAAATTTCTCATTTATATAGTATTACTATGCATTATCATCGATTTTATATATAATCTTATGTATATATATATTTTGAACTGTGATAAAAATATATGTTTTTTATAACATTTCCTCTCAGTTCAATTTATTTATATGATTAACGAACTACAAGAAAAAATAGGAAAATCTAGGAAAGTCAGCTAATTTTCATTTCACATTTTGTATTCGGATTGAAGATTGGATCATTTAGAATGACTTAAAAAACGTTACGAAAATGTATTTCCTCGACAGGTAATATTGATTGGAGTATCATTTTTTCCTAACAAATTAAATACAAGTGTCATTAAAACAGTAACGATCAAAGAAATCTGATAGCTTAATGGTCTGTAGGCAATTAGTATTCAATTTCCATATAAATGCCCATATAAATGCTTATTCACTAATATGACAAATCTTCTGTACAGCTCAAGGAAAGAAAAAGAAAAGCAACAGACCCTTACATTAAATATTAACAACTATATTAGTGAAGGAGGCATCGTTTATCATTTCTAATGTACTGAGAGAAGAAATAAAATATATGAATATAGAAGCTAGAAAAAATAATATTTATTGTTATAATATTTGTGGATTAAATCGAAAAAATCACACAATAGTCAGAGGGCCTCTGAGCGCCCGCTAAATATTTGTTGTTTTGGTTCAAGCTTTCAGATAATGATCTATTGGTACTAAAGTTAAACTCTGTTTGTCTAGTAAGTGAAAAGTACATGAGATTTTAATATCTTATTAAGTATTTTTTGGGCTACCAAGTATTGTATATTCTGTACACAATCCTAAAAAGTTACCTATATTTTGGTATATTTACAACCAATATTTTTATTCAATATGCAGACAACAAAAAATGGAATTGATATTTTATCATTTTGTCATTATTTGCAAGTCAACAGTCTTGCAGTTCTATTTACCATGGTCCTGCAGACAATAATGATTTTAATTATGTAGTAATGCACCAAAAATAATCATTTCCACAGTAAGCCATTGTTTTTTAACCATTTATAAAAGTGTCGACATAGTCATATCAATATATAACTGCACGCAAATGTATTTATTTCAATTGTCAAGGCTTTAGTTAAGTTTGGGACATTTTAAATTAAGTTATAGAGGAAACTTACAATGGCTTAGTTAATAAATGAGCCTTTTGTTGCGTAAAAATTTATTAATTCCAGGGCGCATCTAAAATCCAGTCCCTTTTGGGTTATAAAAGTTTTAACTAACAATACTGTGGTTAAGATATACTAAAGTTATAAGTAAAATATCAAAAATAGAATAAAAAATCTTATGGAGAGTTTTATAAAACAATATATAAATCAAGATTGTAATTAAACTTCTTTGTTCACAGTTATTCGGTTGTTCCATAAATAATGAGGTGACCAATTAAAATTCAAAATTTTCATCAGATCAACAAAAAACTTCTCAATCAGTACACATAATCCCCTCCGACAGCAATGACGTCGTGGCAGTGCTTCCTGAGTTGGTCGTAGAGCTCGTCTTCACTGACCTCCTCATCGCCCGCTGAACGGCGAGTGTAGCCTCCTCGTGGCCCCCAAACTCGTCCTCCCGGAGCAGGTGCTTCAACTTCCGGAACAGGAACCTGTCACACAGGTTCAGGTCGGGTGAGTAGGGTGACTGTTTCACCGGTTCCACGTCCCTCCGCGTCCTGGTATCGGTGGCAGTGTGGGGACGTGCATTGTCCCACATGAGGAGACAATCTTTCAGCCGGATCTTGTCCTTTTTCAGGCTGAGAAAGCGCTTCCCAGTCGTCCTCAGGTACTCTATCATGGTGTTCCGGTCGGCTGTGGTCCCGGCAGGTAGTGCAGTGATCGATACCCGCCTCGGCTTGCAGGTGAACCCCATCAGAATCATCGTCTTCCTCGCTGTCTGTTTCACACGGGGGGTCGAGAACCGGGCCCCCGTGGGCTCCGCCCAGACTTGCCTCCGCTCCGCCGAATCCCAGTAGAACCAGGACTCGTCCTGGACTAACAGATGAGACCCCAGAAAGTCCTCCCCGTGGTCCTGGAACAGCTTCAGGAGGTCCTGACAGCACTTCACTGCGTCTTGTTGGCTTCAGAGAGCTGGTGAGGGACGAGCACGCTGAGGAGGTTTCGGAGCCCTAGATCCTCCGTCAGAAGCCTGAAAACAGTTGTAGATGGTAGGGACACCTCTGCAGCAACTTTCGAGTGGTCATCCGGGGGTTATCCTCGACCAGGCGCTTCACACGGGCCACATTCTCCTCTGTCCTCGTCTCCCGGGGACGTCCAGGACGGGTCTTCTTCTCCAGGGCAAAAACACCCTTATCGAACTCAGTGTGCCATCTCTGGAGGGGGAGAGGCCAGGGCAGGAGTCAGGGAAGGTAGAGAGCAGGTCCCCGTGGATCTCGTTGACTGTCCTGGCGAGCTTGATCCGGATCAAGAAGTAGGAGCGAAAGTCGGGTGTCTCCATTTTCAGCGGCGAGTAGAATGAATGATAGAAATGACGCGATTACTCACCTTATATACTAACCTGAGTGGCGCCATACAGTCTGTTCCCATGCAAAAATATGCGATAAGAACGCTCCCGTTGAAATTTTTGAGATAGCGTGTGAACTTTTCGAGATAGCTAACCTACCTCATTATTTATGGAACAACCTAAAGATAATAGTAATACAAGATGCGCAGAATGAACGCAATGTTTAGATTCTCTGATTAGAAAAGAAAAACTGAAACGTCACAGATGACGTCACAGTAGCTATTTATTATTAAATAAAATCAAAGGGACATTTAAAACAGTGATTAATTTCAAGGCTTGGCGGAGCTGCAGAGGACGGCCACGTTGCTCCGGAGCTCCTAGATGTGTGCGGGCTACCAGCCAAAGGCCTCAGAGTCCCGTGCGGTGTTCAGGACTTCCACTTCCTCCCTGATGCTGAACTGTGCGTCCCGGGTGGCTCGTGGCGGGAGGGAGCCTCCGGACGTTATTCCTTTGAGAGCCTTTACGTTCTTAGCTAGTTGTCCTAGAGGTATTAGATAGTAGGCAAATCGTAGCTGTGATGACGTCACATTTTTTTTATTGGAAATATCCTTCTTTGTTACATGAGTTCTGCCCCCCCCCTGGGAACAACCTAATATGACCAAATTGTAATATGACAAAAATATAACATAAAAAATGACGATATCGTCTTAAAAAAGTCTTGGTAGATTTTAAAAAATGCGTTGATCTAGAAGCTACGGATTGCACTACGTCTTCAACTCAACCATTTGTATATATATATATATAATATATATATATATATTATCAGTCAACTTCACCTAAGTCGATTCTCTCGGGACTGTGCAAAAACAATCGACTTAGGCGAAATTCGAGTTACAAATTTTGATTGCTAAGTCGAAGAAAAATCGATATACAGGTAGGTGTGTGTGTGTGCAATCACTCACATGCAGTCGCAAATCATCGGCGAGACAGGAGGTGGGCGAAGACACAATTTATTATTTTTAATTTTATCTGTGTCTACTTTCTTGTAATACACAGTGTGAACGGCAGGCGCAGTGCATGCAGGCTGTGTTTTGGAAAGTGAGCGCTCTCTTCGACTTATGTGAAGTTATTTTCTTGTTTATGTATGTGTTACGTCAAAATATCTGTTCGACTTAGGTGAAATATCGACTTACAAAAATCGACTTGTACGATTTTTATTACACACATGTCAATGGAGAAAAAATGGGACTTTTGATTATATTCGAGTTAGGCGACTTTTCGACTTATGCATTTCGACTTAGGCGAAGTTGACTGTATATATATATATAATCCACTTATTTATATCAAAGGCCAATACTTATCTCATCTAAGAAAAAATTAGCAAAGATCTATAAGTCCTATGTGACATTAGAAAAATAATTCAATTGTAAGGCCTAAACCGTAATTCAGCTATAAATAAAAATAGGATGCATTTCATATTAATTTATTAAAAATTAATATCTAAAATATAGTATTATAATATATCTATGTCCTTCGTCAGGCAAAAGAGCGGTCATTTCTTCTCCGAGATGTAAACCGAAAGAGTCGAGATTTTCAAACTCAGCCACGCCGGCCACACCACTGGAAGCATGATTAAAGAACTTAACTCATCAGGACCACAGTCTGCAGAGTCAGGAAGAGTTTGTGCGACACAGACGATCTGATGGAAACCCAGGCCCCAGCTGACCGGTAGAAGCCGACCCGAGAAAGTTTGATGCCATGCTCACCATGAAGATGTCTCAGCTCGAGAAGTCTTTGAACCCGACTGATGGTCGAATGACCACTATGTACGCAGCGTCATCAAGACCAAGATCGGTGCCATAGTATTCTTTTGACTTGAAACATAACGGTCATCCTAACGGTCATCTTAACGGCCGTCTTCTTCTTCTCTAACGCGAGGACCTTCAAGGTGTCACATGTAAAACAAGCAGGACGACCGGGTTATCTCCATGACATACTTTACGTCTCCAAGGTCATCCGGAGCGTCTCCAAGCCAATTATCCGACCTCTGTGATGATGTTTAGTATCGATGTATCAACAGGGGACGATTCCCGATTGGGTACAGGCTCACGGGCGCCAACTACTTGGAGATTTTGATGACCACGGTACTCCCAGAGGTATCCAAGATAACCAAGAAGTTGGGAAAGCCATCATACGTGTTTCAGCCAGATGGGGCTTAGTCCACTCATGCAAAGTCGTGTAGGACTGGATAGAAGCCACGATGAATTTCTGGCCGAAGATAATATAGCCACCAATGAGTCCCGACCACAATAAAATAAAGTTCAAACATGTACCTTACCATGATCCAATATTATTATTGTCACATTTAAGGATGACTTATTCATGACCCGATATTAGTATAAAAGAGGATATTTTAGAAAAAAAAAATTACGATCAACTAAAGGTCAATCTACCAAAAAAATCGAATTGTGTTGGATGCAATAAAAATGATGTATTTTGGTTAATTTTTTGATTAAGTTGCATCTGTGAGGCATTGAAAATATATTAGAATTACTCCATCCAATTTAGGATCTTATTTTTTGAATGAGGTTGATCGATACTCTTCATGGAGGTGTCCAAAAATGGCTCTTAGACGGATTCGCCTTTAGTGAATATCAATGGTTAACCATTGGCCTCAATAATTTATTTTCCGGATCGTAAAATATGTAGGCAAACATAGGAATAGAAAATACTTTTTGTTTGGCACCGTAATTTTTTTCGCAAAAATGATCTTTTAATGGTAATTTCTTGTTCAAGGAATGATTACCGTTTTTGAACAAATGTCTACTGGATACACAGTGGCGTGCAGAATCGACACCATGTAAATAACGAAGAATATCATTGCTGTGGACACAAATAAATAATATATTTACTATAATTCAAATAATTATGATAAACAAAACCAATATATTTAATTCATTTCACAATCTTTGAAATATCCTTAATCCCCTCATTTCCTGATAATCTTTCCCTGGATATATTTATAGATTAATTAAAAGTAATCAAAAAAATGTATTCGAGCCCCCAAAGCATATCTTAGGCAACGTTATCTTACATTCTTTTTGATTGTAATGACACAAAAGGCATTAAGTAGTCGAGTCTCATAGCCTAAAGATAAGAATCCTGTTTTAATGTTTCATCTATTAGAAAGGGTAAGCATAGTTACTCATAAAAACCTTAATCCTTTTTACTTGTGTTAATATTATTTTATGGTAGTTCTCATAAACTCACACTTAGCAACATATTTTTTAGTTAAGCTCTATTCATTTTTCTCTATCTTATTATTAGAATGATGCTCAATTTATCATATTTGATGATAAAAATAATGCAAGCGGTCATTCTACGCCACTCTTTGAGGAGTTGAATAATTCAATTAAAAAAAGATGACTGATAATGAAATTATCAAAATCGAAAACATCAAGGCAATTATAATTTCTACGGCAGCACGATACAACGCTTTCTCAATTAGGATTCCTGCTACCGACAACATTCCTTGTGGGAAGCATGTGGTAGATCTGGTGCGTTTTTACCCCTCCATTTCCAATGGGCATCAACAATTTCTTCAGCGAATTTTACGGGCTTACAAAAATTTTAACAAGGAAATAAAAGAAACGGCGTGATCTACAGGGCAAACATATTATATGTTCATAATGTGAGGAACTTGTTTTGATGCTTGTCAGTATACCGCCTCTACCTGCAAAAAAAAAACTTTTAGAGGAGGAGTATTCTTTACCTTTTACCAGATACAAACAATGCAGCAACTAACCTTTTTCGCGCTTAAAAATATGACAAAACTAAAAAAATATACAAAATATTTTTTTTCATGTTTTTTATTTTATTTATGAAATAATGTGTAATATTATAATATCAACCCTGATAGACTTGCACTAAAAGTAAAGGGGTTTAGTTTCTTAATAAGACTCTTATTTGTCGTCATGGCAAAATGCGAATGTTTTGTATTGATCTGACAATTTTGTATGATTGCAATTTGTTGCTCTTGGATTTGATTTTGTTATCACAAATTTAAACAATTTGATTTTTTTGAAAGTGAGTTTCTTATAATAACATTAAACTATAATGCCTACATACTTAAGTAGGTATGCATAAGTAGTAGTAGTAGTAATGATATATTTCAGGGAACCTAAAACTCAAGTCTATAAAAATTCCTAGCTCCATTGTCGAGCTACTAATAAACATTAAAAAAAGAACACAGCAATAAAATTTTAAATAAATAATAAATACTTTAAATGAATAAACAATCCCGGACGAGATTTAAATTCGACTAGGAATCAGCTCCACGAGCCCACCTTCCTAATATTTTCGCATGTTGCCGTGCTTCCACTAAAGTTTGTGCGTCGCGAAGGTCCGGTGATGAATTCCAGGCATCTGCCATGTTCTTGGCGGCCACACTCCGCGACGTTGAGGCTTTCTTTAGATTGAGAGCTGCCCCTCTCGTTCTTTCGTCGTGACCGACGAGCAGTTCGGCGAGTGGGAAGGTGGGGTCATTGGAGACCTTCCAGACTGCCATTGCCGATTGGGAGGTGACAACCTCGTTCACCGTTGGGAGGCCGCAAGTGTTCTATGTTTCTTAAAATACCCATTTATTATTATTTCTAAAGTATTTATTTGATGACACTTTTAAAGTAAAGATAAATAAAACGAATGTAAGATATCAAAATTTAGAAATAAATAAATTCAATTAAGCCTTGGACTTTTTAATAAAATGTTAAACACAAAATTCCCTTTGTATTAAATTATATTCCAATATTTACTTTTTTAAGGTAACCGACGCTTCCAAGGCTATATGTAAATGAAAATATAAATAAATTAAATATTATGTGTTCCATAAATTGATTTCATGAATGAAAATAAAATATAAACTTATAATATAAAATATAATTGTAACGCCTTTAATTTAGATATTTTATTATAAACTATCATGTTTATTTTATTTTTATATACTTCTTTATATAACACTCTAAATAATAAAGAAGAAAAAAAATAAAGCTTAGGCTAAAGACATTAAAAAAATACATTCTGGTGAAAAGTCAAGTATCCAAGAATATCAATAACATGCTTCTTACAAGCCTCTACATTATCAAGAAAACGGGACTCCATATCATTTTTATCAACCTCCCATACAACGGAACCATTCAAAACAACTCCATGCATTTTGTTCTGTGTTTTTCTTTATTTCACGTTTACCGTAGAGACTCTTAACTATACTCCTCCCTCCCAGAAGTGAAGACCCTTCTTCTGGAAACTAGTAATCATAATTAACATAAGAAGTAGAAGAAGAAGCCCTTTGGTGAAGAAGAAGAAGACGAAAAAAAGAAGGAATTATGGATACAAGTAAAAGAAGGAAAAAATATCTACATATAAAAGGTTCGGCAGTAATAATAACAATAAAAAATAACAAACCTGAAGTTCGGGCTGACGTAACGCTTGCCCTAAGTTAAGAATATAGCAGGTTTTTTTGCTTGGTGAAAAGTGTGTGTGTGTGTATCTGTGACTGTTAGTTGCTTCAGTCCATCCTCCTTCCTCCTCCAATAGCCCCAGCTAAACAAGGGGGAACGATCCCTTGAACACTTATTGTGTGAGTCCCAGTGAGAATCCCATAACCTCAAGTGCCTTAATCACCTACGTCATAGAAAAATATATATACACATTTGACGGTAAGCTTTTTACGAAATAATACTTTCTTTATCTTCTTAATGACATATCACCGGAATGGTACTATCCGGTATGAGCCGGTAGTGAATCTATCAGGGAATTATTACATCTTGTCTATTGAAAAGGAGTTTAAAAATGTATTATTATTATATACAAATGACGTCCCTTAACAAAGGCAGGATTCTTTGCAGGCAGATATTATAGAATAGATGGTATTCGTGTTTGTGGTATGATGTTTTCAGAAAGCAAAATAATATTTGTTTATTACTCTTCTTTGCCCTTCTACTGCCTTTCATAATACACATTTTAGGCATCTTTCTACGTGTCCAAACGACCCCTATTAAAAGAAATAAAGACAATGCAAGAACTGACCTGTTGTGCCTCGCGAGGTAGAACAACAACAGGAACCTACGATTCCGTACCCTCACACAAACTTAAGGAAGAAAACTATATTTAATTATTAAGTCTTTTTAACAAATATAAATGAATTATTAACACAACTCAAGTGAATGATAAATAACGATCCCTCTGTACAATAATTAATGCTTTTAAAGCTAACTAATGGAGGAAGTGAATGACCACAAAGACGATTACAACTCCTTGCATTGAATTGGAGGTAAGAAAAATATATGTTTTTTTACCGCGTGTTTAGTTCCTAGATTCGACCGATCACGTCGAAACATATTCTGGTATCAGCGGGTGGTGAAACTACTATCAACTACTATAACTACGGCAGTATTATAATCTGTTTACAAATAATAAATAATAATATATAACTGGGAGAAGATGTTGGTCTTAAAAAAAAAGGAAAAACTATTTTCTGCGCATGCCATGATTGCTAACGCCCATGCAACCTCCTATAGAGATCTTCTTCCATCTCTCTTTGTGCTTCTTATTCTTCTTCTTACCTGTGTATCTACATGTGATGAGCAATTTTTCTTATTATAAATCATCTCGTCTTCCTACTAACTTTTTCAACTAACCCGACTCCCTTCATTGTATCCGATTTCAGTTTCTCTTTTTTATTATTAAATAATAATAATATTTTAAATATCTACTTTGATTGCTTCAAAGAGAGGAGGAAGAGAAGGAGGAGAAGGAGTGTCTCTATTCGTCTATCATAATTTCATTAATTATGGATAACTGATTAGTGATTGCTTAAATTAGAAATCGTTCTGTCCATGGTTAATTTAAAGTAAAAAGGAGGAAAAAGAGTAACGTTTGTTGACTTTCATATAAAAGATAAGGGAACATGATTGTACAACGAGGGCCTATAGCCCTCGTCTATCAGTGCCTTGTATCATTTATCCCCTTATATATTTATGTAATATATGTATATATATATCAGACTTGTTGATTTGTCGTTCATTTGTAATTGTTCATCGTTCGCGAAGGATGAACGACCAAATTTTTGACGAACAAAACCAAAATTCCTATTTTTCGTTTTTTGACGCCAAAAAAAGATGAAAAATTTCCTTTCTAACAAAAAGTCAATTATTTTTTCAGAATGATGAACGACAAACTAACGATGAACGACGAATGATTCAATCTTAAATTAACGACGAACGATAACTTTTGGTGAACGACAAATGACAATTTCTCGCGAACGTCAACAAGTTATATATATATATATATATATATATCTCTCTCTCTCTCTCTCTATATATATATATATATATATATATATATATATGCTTCAAGCCTATATTATTTCAAAGAGGTGTTTCACCTCAAAGCCAATGAAACATGAAAAGATTACAGTTTTTTTATTAAAGAGTTCTAACATAGCTATAAGATCTTTAACTATAATTAAAAGAACGTTCTCAATGAGAATATAATATATATATATATATATATATACGATTAATATAGGCGTGAAATGTATATTTATTTGGAACAATGAATATATATCAATAAGATGTTATTTGGATAAGTCATTCACCGTATAACGAACACAGCAACAACGTTTATTAATTTATTTTTGGGTGCTGAGTGTCATACAAAAATGAACAATGAAAGTTATGGATGCTTTATTATTATTAATATATTGCTCATCTTTTATACAAAAAGAGGATCTTGGACATGAGATACAAATTTACTCTGAAGATATTGCTGATGTGCCTGATTCATGAAGGTTTTGAGTCGCATAAATCAAATATGTACCTGTTTGGAGGCTTTTTTTTTAGACCGACGATTATCTGCGCTATAAGGAATTAGGTATTGTAATCAGTTCTGGTATTTGTAAAAGAATTTGCAATTAGATAGAAATTCTGATTGAATCAATTTGTAATAAAATCACCTAATTTGCCAAAAGATAAAGAATAAAATTGATTATATATCTCAACTACATAAAATTCAAGGATTTATCCATATCATTAAGATATTTCAAATGAAATCATCAAGTACCTAAAGAATATTAATATCGACAATACCTAAAAATAACGCAGTCCGGACATACGAAAAACATATCAGCCGGAATAGTTGCTTGCAATAACAATGCATGTTGAGATAGTTTCAAATGCATATAATATATCAATTATCAAAATAACTCTCTAAATAATTGATGTTGTCATGAAACAAACTTCTTACATACCTTACCCAAGCGACTGTTGTTTCATTTAGTTCAGCAGCAAGACATATTCATAAGAAGAAGTCTTGGTTCAACCTATCCAATTTATGTATAAGCCCAGCAAATTATTTTCCTACCTGGATGACAATGGGAAACATATTTTCTTCAGGTTATTTCTTCCTTGTAGCAGGAAAATAAGTTTACAAAGACTGTTGAATAAGCCATGATGAAAAATCTTATAAAGAGATTGTTATTTATAGACAAAAATCAAGTTTACACACACAAAAAATAATCTGCTTTTTGGCGATTTAACACAAAATATCTTTTAGAGCAAAAAAGAGTTATGTCATTTCATTCCATAGCAGATATAGAAAAGAAATATGCGGGAAGTATAATGAAATACTACTTTCTTGCACAAGCTTATCTAATTGACATATTATTGATATCGGCTTTATGATTTTTCCCCGTTATTTTATCCTTGTTTGATTTTATGTATGATAATATATTAAGCTTGCTTGGAGTATTGACTATCATATAACATGTTTATATATTTTTTCTTATGACAAAGAACTGTCATATCTTTTTTTTGCATATAAATAAATTAAAACAATGTTTATTTCTCTTTGACGAATTCGTTACAATTTGTTTATTAGCCTTAATAAGTTATAGTGTAAAATAATTTAGCAGAAGAAGTTTTCAAAAATGTATTTGTGAGTCAAATTTGAAGAATAATCATAAATAATTTTGTGATAGAAAAAAGAACCCAGAAAAATAACTTTTTGACATATTACATTTATAACATTCATTAATGCATTGCCATTCATACTTTTAACGGTCATGTGTTTCCAACTTTAAACTTCTTGTATATATAAATATATATGTATATATATATGTATATATATATATATATATATATATATATATATATATATATATATATATATATATATATATATATATATATATATATATATATATATATATATATAGTGTGTTCCATCAGAAATGAAATTTTTAAATTGCGAATTAGAAGTATTTAAAATAATTCAAATCGTATTATTGATACGCCATTTTGTTCATAAAGAGGGGATTTTTATCAATATATAAAAATATTCAATGATTGTCAACCTGAAAAATATTTTCTGAACTTGAGAAGAAACGGATCATCCTGCAGTTTGGCAAAACACCTTCTCCTTCCACAGTAAGCCGATAATTTATACTTCACTTCAAGATCAGTGGGAGGGCGGCGAAATCTTACCAGCTGATCCAGTTCACAAGAGTTCTTGATCATTTCAATAAGACTGGTTCTATCCACAAGAAAAAACAAATCAAATCAAAATCAAAAGAACAGAAAACCCCAGTTGCTCACTCAGAAAAGCTTCTCAGCAAATTTCAGCCACCAAAACAACATTGTGTAGGATCGTAAGACATGATCTTCGATTCCGTTTTTATCATTAGACTTCAGTTCAACCATTAACTAATAACCACAAAGCGCAGAGAAGGCAGTTTTATCAGTGGATTCTGCAGCAACCGTCCAACATTGTCGATAGAATCATTTGGACTGACGAGAAGTTCTTTTGCCTCCATCAAAAACCACATCAAAAAAAGACGTAGTGTGGACAAATGAAAATCCTTGAAATATCTGCGAAACAATGATAGGAATGATGTTAAGGTAATGATCTTCGTTGCCATTATTAATGGAATGGTTCCAATCGTTCATGCATTCCTTGAAGATGATGGCCATTTGTCGTCGGTTAATGGTGTTTCATATCTCAGATTGCTCCAGGACATAATTTGGCTGCACCATTCTGCAACTCGTTCTTCACTTTGGTGGATGCAAGACGGCGCTCCACCACATTGCACAAATGCAGCTTTAGAATTTCTCAATGAAAAGTTTCGAGGCCGAGTCATCAGCAGAAGACGGAAAATCCCTGGCCATCTCACAGTCCAGATCTAAACCCTTTGGACTTCCACTTCTGGGCTGCAGAACAAACTCGAATTTATAGGGAAAACCCAGATTCCATGGAGTCTCTCATACAATGTGTCCAAACTTTCGCTAAAGGATATAGCCAGGAGACGATCAAAAACGTTTGCAAGAATGTCCTGAAGCGTGCGTCATTCTGTCTTCAGGCTGGAGGGGGTCATTTCCAGCAATTTTTGTAAGGTTTCAGATGTGCCTCTTATGATTAAGGACAATAAATTTTTAATAGTCATAAAAATCCAATATTTTCCTTTAAAATGATGTATCTAAGAGGGAATTTGACGAATTTTAAGTACTTCTAATTTGCAATTTAAAAATTCCATTTCTGATGGAACACACTATATATATATATATATATATATATATATATATATATATATATTATATATGTGCTCTTTTTTATTCGATCTCTCCTTTTTTATTTAATTAATATTTGATTGAGTTAATGGTTTACAAAAAAATATTATTATTTGAATGTTTAAAAAGATTTAATTTTTATTGATTTTTTATTAACAATCATTTTTGAATTTATTTACGAAAATAGTTGAATTAAGGATATATAATATGAAACAAGTTTGAACTGTGTATTTCATAATTATGGCCCTTAAAATTCCTAATTATTTGTAATAAACTAATATAAAAGAGTGCTCTCAATATATGTACAAAGTCGAAGTGTGAAATCGGTCTTTAATCCGTGATTAGCAGTGTTTCATCAATAATCTTAGTTTAATTCTCAATCACATAGATTGTAAACATAATACTCCATCTTTGTATCCTTGTAATTTGTGTATGTTTGTCTATTGTAAACAGTAATACATTTCTAACTAACTAAATTCTTGAAAAACAACAACAAAATCATTTCCTAAGAAGTACTACCTTCCAGGGGGATTATTACTTACATAATATTTTTACGGTCTTTGAAGATTCCTAGAACCTTATCTAAAAAATATTATATAAGCAATCCCCTTTTCAAAGATTTTTGCCATCAAAAGCAAGGCCTCTATTTTTTTCATAAATAATATATATAAATTATATAAAAAAAAAAAAAATATATATATATATTAGCCTGTCCCGTTTTCAGGTCAATCGCTCCGATTTTTTGCTCCAAGCACTTTTCTGCTGCGTAGTGATGAAAAATGAGATTGAGAAAGTTTCAGCCTTCAAAGGCCATTTTTGTGACTGCACAAGCCACTCAAAGTTTCAAAAGGCCGTTTTTGGGGTCAAAAATGGCAATTTTCAAGTGGCTTGTGCTGTCTGAGTTTTAGTGATATCGAGTTAATTTCTTTTCCTAAGGGTTGCTTGAAGTCTCATCTTTCAATAAATTTTTGGAGCAATCAAGCAAATAAATATTTCTATTGTTTTTGGGCCGTTCAGTAGGCCTCTTTTGGCCCAAAATAGGCATTTTTGTTTTTTGCTAATATTTGCCCTAAAAGTTATCTTAACAATTTAGTTATTTATGGCAAAATAATTGCCTTGTCATAATGCACGTTTTGTGCAATTTTCATTATGATCAAGAGGATATAGACGTTTTGATAGAAAATATTGTGTTTATTGTTATGAAATATTGTTCATTTGCAGAAATAAAATCGCTATTTATACTTTACAATATTATTTATTTCCTCATAGAATAAGTTTTTTATTATAATTTTACTAACTTTATATTGGTTTTTAAGATGAGTAAAATAACTACGTAAAATTTAATACGTTTTCCACACCACTCAGCGCACTACCCTTTTGTGTGGATGGTCCCCCTAGAGATCTATTCGTATACTGTGACTTATTTGAAAGTCATATTTGATATTTTTAAAGATTTTTTTAATTCCTTAATTAATTATTTTTAATTCCGTATTATGAGATATAAGATGTCAGTACTATGTAGGTAGTCTCATCCATTCCATATTTTCTTTGACCATTACGAGCAAGTTAAACATAAGAAAAGAGAAAAGGGTGGGAAACTATACTAATTGTTTTTTTTTTATTTTTGTTGGTTATATCTGGTTAAAAAATATCTTTATTTTTTTCTTATGGTAATCGAATTATAATGTCCAACCTTTATTGATCCGGTAAGATTTAGTCTCCAAGACTTTAAAGAACCATGTACTTCCATGTAAATGCCAAGTTTGGTTAAACATACTCTTCAAACATTTTTCGTAAAGTGATGGATTGCTGTGTTAATAAAGCTTCATTTTCCAAACAGCTTCTATATCTCTTTTTGGTGAAGACGTATTTTGGTGTGGTGTCAAAAAAAACATCTGGAATTGTATAAAAAAATATTGTTGAAACTATTTTACTTCCTTCTGTTAGGCCAAGACTCTCCAACTTAATGTAATGAACGACCTTCGACATAAACCGAGCATGGTGTATTGGTGTAGGGAGTTTTATGTAAAGTTGTTTTGAATTCGGATACATATAAAATGCTCATAGGTTTTCAATAATCTTTGCATTTTATTTTCAATCAGTATTTTTTTCAAAGCTTTTAATATTTCAAAATATTTTTGTTTGCTTGTTTCTGTATGTTCTTTTTCATCCATGTACAATAAAAATCTCTGTATTTTGTTATGCTACTTATAAAAACATTTGGAAGTGTATCTTCTGGAAAATTTTCTCGATTGATCTTTTTGCATTCAATATTTCAATATTTTTGTGAGACTGAATTAAACTATTCACATTATATCTACATATAATGATCTTATTTATTAGTTGCATAACCAACTTTTCATTATTTTTGTAGTAAATAAAAATGAGTAATAATATTTTACGTGCTACATGCTAGGTTATTTTACTCATCTTAAAAACCAATATAAAGTTAGTAAAATTATAATAAAAAACTTATTCCATGAGGAAATAAATAATATTGTAAAGTATAAATAGCGATTTTATTTCTGCAAATGAAAAATATTTCATAACAATAAACACAATATTTTCTATCAAAACGTCTATATCCTCTTGATCATTATGAAAATTGCACAAAACGTGCATTATGACAAGGCAATTATTTTGCCATTAAATAACTAAATTGTTAAGATAACTTTTAGGGCAAATATTAGCAAAAAACAAAAAATGCCTATTTTGGGCCAAAAGAGGCCTACTGAACGGCCCAAAAACAAGAAATATTTATTTGCTTGATTGCTCCAAAATTTTTATTGAAAGATGAGACTTCAAGCACCCTTAGGAAAAGAAATTAACTCGATATCACTAAAACTCAGACAGCACAAGCCACTTGAAAATTGCCATTTTTGACCCCAAAACGGCCTTTTTGAAACTTTGAGTGGCTTGTGCAGTCACAAAAATGGCCTTTGAAGGCTGAAACTTTCTCAATCTCATTTTTTCATCACTACGCAGCAGAAAAGTGCTTGGAGCAAAAAATCGGAGCGATTGACCTGAAAACGGGACAGGCTAATATATATATATGTGTGTGTGTATATGAAATGCATATACTTATATGTGTAAAGTTTTGTTACTAAAGAAACATAAATTAACATTATGATTTAAAAATTCCAAAAATTTGTTCCTTCAAAAGTAAGATCCCTATTTAAAAAAATTATTATTATATATATATATGTATATATATATAAGAGGATAAATTTGTTATTGAAAAACATAAAATATCTTTATAGTTCAAATTAAATGCCCCTTAGAGACCCATCTACTCCATTAAAAAAAGGAACAACGATAAACAAAAATAGAATTTCCTACAACGGGTAGGATCCAAACTAAACTTTATCTATATTTCATGAGCTTACTAATTTAAGTTTCAAGTGTAAAATATAATCTTTGAACTGGTTTGGAGCAATATTAGTAAACATTTAATCAATTAATCTTTCTACTAATTGTCCTAAGAAAATATTTACTCTTGTGCACAGAAACAAAAAGATTGTTAGCAGGAAACGACCGGGTACCCGGCCCGGCCTGGGTCACGGCTGTTTTTTGAGGGTCCCGGCCCGGTGTCCCGGTTTTTTCGAGATTTTTTTGGAGATTATTTTCTAAAAAAATGACGTAACTTTCTTTTGGAGATTCTTTTCTAAAAAAACGTCATCACTTTTTTTTTGGAAATTCTTCACTTCAGAATGTCGAAGGAACGTAATATATATTATGTCCCGGCCCGGCTTGAAAAGTTTAAGTCCCGGCCCGGGTCCCGGCGAAACAAGATGTCCCGGTCGTTTCCTGGTTGTTAGGTTAAAAAATCAGCTGTTAAGTATTTGAAAACCAATTATTATACTTTAAAAGTTGAGATTTGCTCTATGTTCCTCTTCTCTTTAAACTTACGTACGAATGAATTTATGTAAATGTTTTTCTTAAGTGTTTTAAAGGGCCGGGACTTAATATGTATTTTCATTCCTTCGACATTCTGAAGTGACGACTTTTTTTCTTAGAAAATAAGTGACAACGTTTTTGTAGAAAAGACTTTCAATAAAAAAGTGACAACGTTTTTCTTAGAAAATAATTTGTAAAAAAAAAAATTATCAGAAAAAGGGATTTTGAAAATTATTTTTTAAAAATCGTCGTCACTTTATGAATGACAAACGAAAGAAAATATTTCAATGCCGGCCCGGTGTTTAAAAACACCGGGACACCGGGCCGGGACGCTCAAAAACATCCAGGACACGGCCGTTTCCTTATATATATATATATAGTTAAAAAGCTCAGAAATTGTAATAAATTGAACTATTTTTATAGATAACCCATATTGAATGATAGTCAATTAAATACTCCCAAAGAATGCATTTTCTTCAAGGAAAATATGACATAAATCAAACATTGACGCCTTTCATACTCCCCCATTCCTTGCATCAACTCTCAAACAACAGCAAAAATATATATTTTGATGTACTTATAGAGAAACATATTATCTATATATAATCAAAATGAGGATATCCTTTCGTCAACACGATGCAGAAGAAGGCATCACAACAATCTCATTTCTTGGTATTTTGGAAATAAACAATCTTTTCTTCTTTTTTCTTTGAAAAAATATTACTTCTTCTACCATGAAATTAAGTTAATAGGAGCTATATAAAAATAAGACACATTAAGTTGATGTTGGCAATGTTAAGGGGATCCCCTCAAATAGGGCACATGCCCAAAACAATTAAATCATTAAAGGAATTCATACTTTTGAAGGGTACTTCTATTTACACAGGCACAACTTTAATTGATTTGACAATCAGATAATATGCAGAAAAGGAATGGAGACCGCATTCATAGTATCATAATTTAAAAAAAAACATTGTGATGTTTTAAACATTTGCTTTAGGATTGTAACTCTTTGAATGTCAATTGAATGCACGATGTATTCCTTATAATAAAGCTTATATTGGCCAATGCATAACAACGGATCGATGTGTCAATGTTATTGATATGAGATCAATAATCATATCGGCTGCAGCGAGGGATGCTGCCCTCTCCCTAAGGATTCCCAAGGTCCAGGACAATCTATGGAACTTCGCGTATGAAATCATAAAGTACTATCCCTCCTCATCAGCCCGACACTCCAGAATGCTAAAACGAATAATAAGTTATTATAACGAAAACACTAAGGACACGGAGAACTAATAGCTTATGGACTTTAAATCGGATTATTATCTTCGTTTTTAATTATGTACGCGTATTATCTGTCTTTGTTCATTAACTTGGTATTTTAAATTCGTTACATCATTGTTACAGAATTCATTAGGGTACGAATTTTAGGTCTTTAAATGGGAAACTAATTATAAACTAGAATGTTTATTTATGCTTTATTGTAAAAAGCACAATTTTCCTATTCTACTATTTATTTAAGTATGTTACTTTTTGTCACTTAGATAAATAAAGGCCTTGCTGATGAGGAAAAAAATAAAAAATAAAGGGAATTTCAAGAAATATCCAAAAATATTTGTTAAAAATTGAAAGCATTATTATTTTTTAGCGGCTGTCATTCATATTTTGCCTTCTCTCTCTCTGTCTATTACAAGGTCTACTTTGTTAACCAGCGCTCTTTGTTAATATATATTCATAACTTAGTCCATATTGTTATTATTCTCATTATATATTCTATGACTTGCATCATTTAATGCAAATATTGAGTGACATAGCAGCGCATAAGGCCTTTACATGCACAAAATGATGAATTAAGAGTTTTAGTATTTATTCATGGAGGAAACCTTGGAGATATATAGATACATTATAATAATAATAATGAAGAGAAAAAGTAATAGCAATTCTAATAATAGTTATTAAAGTGCGGCGTTTCATGTGTGAATAATTTGATTTCTTACAAGCAAATTATTTCCTATATAAAATAATTTTATCCTTGAACATTCATTCATTATCTCCGATTCTTATGATGATATATATTTTGTCCATTATATCAAAAGAATCGGCTATGGCCTCGTGTATTTATTATCATGTGGTCTGTCATAAGTTTTCCTATTGAAATAAGATCTCACCTCAATCATCGCTGTTTTTAAGGTGCAAACATCAATTTCTCAGAGTTAAGAATATCTTCCCTAAGAACAAAAATTGCATCCTCTCACTGATATATATATATATATATATATATATATATCCATATACAATCCTTTGATTGCACTCCTCAATTGGCAACTAGTAAATCTCATGGAATAAAGCAACTGCGCATAGTCTGAGAAATACTGAATTTTGATATTCATCATTCTGGCATAAAGGGATCATCACTCGGACTATAAGATCTAGGAAAAAACTGAAACAGAAAATCTAACTGACTATTATTGTGTATTATTTAGTTGATAAGAGCCACCATCATGCCTTCGTATCAATTATCTAATGTTACATCATAAGTGATTTGGTTATTATTCGCTTAGGTTTATTTGTATCAACGCGTGCATTTAATAACTTAATTGAATTTAAGTAATGACACCCTCCGTGCTTGGCGTGTGCATTAAGCGACAGCAGAGTGTGTGTATCAGGGTGTACTTTATTAAGTATCTTAATGAACTTTCCCTATTGTTTGGGGGTGACAATGGATACACTTTTTATTGTTTTGTAGGTGTTTAGAAAACTCTTAAGAAGTTATGACGTCACATTCCTGAAATATGACACAGTGATAGGCCAAAGACAGAATACAAAAGGTGCGAGTAATTTTGGTTGGTCATTTATGAGCCTCTTTTCCAAATTATCACTTTGTCTCTTGCCTCTAATGTCCTCGATATGATGATATTTTCAAACAGTTTGTTGCAAAATGTAGGTATGAATACAACATAAAAACTAAATACTAGTTTGGAATTCCTGCAATGATACCTATATTTTGCACCAATTTAAAAAAAAAGTATTTATATTAAGGACATAAGAGGCAATCGAATAGCGAAAAAATTTACTACATGAGTTTACTGCATAACTATTGGGTTCGTTGAGGAGACATTTTCGTTAAAAAATAATGTAATATATTATATAAATATATATATCATTCAACTATCCTATAAGAAAAGTTACTATGTAAGACACATGAATGTATCTTTTTAAGCATGTTTGAATATGCATGCATATATGTATGTGTTGCTAACTTAACCCATTAATGCCGAGAATTATCTGTAAAGAAATTTGCCCAATTTTTTAAATTATATTAATCAATATAGTGCTATAAAACATTTCGAACAAAAAAAGTCATATTTTATAAACATTTAAAAAATACAGCCCGGGCACATATGTGCCCACTCGGCATTTAAATAATGTATACAGCATAACATATTTTAGTATATATGCTATTGACTACAGTTCTTTTTTATTAAAAGTTTACATGTATATTTATTTATTTGATAATAGTTTTTATTTTTTGTGGTAAAATTCCATGCATTCTGGATGCAAAGGAACATTACAGTTTTGCAGATATGAGGAGTTCTTCCATTGCATTCTCGACATCTACTTCTCGAATGCACTCCTCTTGCTGTCCAATGATTACCTTCATTTAGTCGAATACTGTTTGTGGCGCTCACCAATGAATACTTAGGTCCTGGACGCTTCTTTGCAACCCCATAAGTTTTTAGGACCACATTGGCTAAATTTCTCGAGAAGTCTAAGAGACTCAGACGAGGATTGCCCCGTCTACTGAAGCGCTATGCATTGACAACCTGTGCGTTTAGGCTCCAAGCAAACAAAGGCCACCACCATTTTTTGGACCTTATCCTTACCCTATAGGCGGCAACTTGCTGGTCAAAAGATCAACGCCTCCCATGCTACGATTGTACGTACTAATAGAATTGACATGTCAACTTCACGTGTGTTGAGCAGGCACAGCTTCACTTGAATGCCGAATGGGCACATTTGTTCCCACTCTAAAGGTTCATGCATTTATTTAAAAAAAACATTGATAACATATATAAAGTAAATATTTAAAATAGAAACTATATATTTACAGAATCATTTTCTTTAAAAATTATTAATATTCATTCATAATTTAGCAGTTACATCCCCATTAGAAAAATACGATTTCGCCATATTTTCAACGTCCTCAAACATGTACTTTTAAACAGCAACTACCAGTACATTATTACTTTTTCATAAATAATATAGGCTATCTCATGTAGGTAAAGCTGTTAAAAAACAATTTAATCTGTTTAAACTTTGAAATCTGCCTTAGTTGTGTTGTAATTTCGCTTTTTAAGCTCTGGGAACATATCTTCCCAATCGGCATTAATGGGTTAAGAATGATGATTGAATTCAGTAAGAGGGAAGAGTAGCAAAAAGCAATAAATTTTGCATCTACTATACTTATAAAATACGATGATCCATTGAAGGGAAAAATCATTTTTTACAGTGTCTTAGATAGATTTTATTTTATTACTTATTTTGAATGTTTTATTCCATCCGGAAGTCCAAAAAAGGAGATCTTTGAAAAAGACTTGCTGCATATTTAAAGGATTTTCCTTTGAAGGCTTGTTTTAATGAGGACACCATGTATACATTTCAGTTGTATGGAATATATATATATATATATATACTTTTTCCTAACAGCTGGGCTTCAGATAGAAATATATTTTCATTATGCAATGTGTTATATGTATATTCATGAAGGATAACTATTTGTAGTCAAACAGTTCGGACATTATAGATGAAAAACATATGACTCTCTAAGGATTTAGTGGTTTTGACTAATATTTATCTTAGTCCGTTTAGAAGTTTGTATATATAATCAAAAGTATTGAAAATAAGAAATATAATGTGAGCTTCACTTAAGTAACTTACTGTCCTTTAAGTTTAAAACATAGAGATGTAATTTTCAAAAAAGTTCCTCATAATATTATCAATTCAAGGTTGCAAGAAATCCTTCATGCGTTATTTTTAGCACGCAACCTCAGAGCATCATGTGACGTCATAGCTCTGATTTATTATTATAAATTTATTATATCTGTTATTTGATTCATATGTCCTTGAATATATAAATGTATATCATGCATGTTTGATGCCTAAAAAACTGCCTGTTTTTGTCTTCACACATACTCATCATGTCAAATAATAATATTCTGGCAAGCTATTCTCATATCAATGTACATATATTATATCATACCATTCGCCCACTTCGCACTATGAGACATTTTGGATCCATGTGGCAAAGTGGGCACAACCATACACCTGTCAGTATATAATAACCACGGTTCAATATTGATCAATCTCTAGGTTTTATATTGAGTAATGCTGTAATTCTTATTCATATCCTCATAGATACTGCAAGTCAATCGAACCATATAAGGAGAAAGCCCTTTTATATCCTGTAATTCATTGCCAGGAAAATCAACAATCAAAGGGAGCACTTGGGTTCAGTTGAAGTGGGTTAATCTCTAAATGGCTTTACCTCCTTTTCTATATTATCCTTTCCAATATATTCGAATACTTATACTTGTTTTTATTTAATTTTTTGCCTAATTGGTTCGACAGATATGAATAATAATACTAGCATGTAAATTAGTCACTCGAACCTAGAACACTCTTATAAATGAGGTAGACCAAAAATGACCATCCCCTCTCGGGAGTATTCCAACCTGCGCCCCCAACATCGAGAGTTGAACACTCCTTAACACACATGGCTATCGCACTCCCTTTTTGTTTTTGTAGGAAGAGTTCGAACCATGAACTGGACCGGTTCATCACTCTGGGCCGTCACATCACTAAGAGGAGGTTTGTATATATATTTTGGCGGCTTTATGAATTAGTGAGAATATAGTGATTTTATTGTTAACAAGTCCGGAGTTTTATTATGCCTAAGAGTACGACACTGTTTTGTAAGGCTTCAAATTGAATGCAATTCAATCAAATGACTTTAGATTGACTCATCGTTGAACATTATGGTTGTGGAAGAAAAGTTACATAATTTTTTGGATCGTTACTCGCATAAACGATTTTATGTGTGTAAATATATATATATATATATATATATGGAAATTTGAGGCTCTTTATTGAAGAAAATCAATTGTGAATTGAGATTAAGCAAATTAATGTAATATGCATGATATATCTATATTCAATTCATAAATTTTAACATACATAATCCAATTAAAAATAATCGAATTTTTACATCATGGGAACTAAAACAATCTCAATCTTTATTTTCATGAAGGAATTGTGTATTACATTACATAAATAGACATTGTAGTCTATAATTAAACTAAAAAAATAATTAAATATAGTTTTAAACAATTCTAAAACCAAATGGCACACTTGATTGTTTACCAGCAGCGCTCCATGAGGTTTTTTTTTAAATAGAATCGACAGTATCCGTAGAGAAAACTCTCCATATCTTGCCGCAGCAGAGAACATTATGGCTCTAAGTTTCCCGGATCAAATCTATTCATTTGCTATCAACCTTTTTGCATCAAGTTCTGTAGCATTCATTACTGTATATATTTAATCACTTTAGAAGCATCGATTTTTTTCTTCCTTTTCTGGAAAACCAAACAATGTAATGATTGTCAAAATGTCATTTGGATACTTGTCAAATCACTAAACATTTTAAAAAAGGGGACACATAATTAGACACATTTCTTGTTATGAATTCTAGATACTATACAATTATATCTGTAATTTGAACGTAATTTTTTCCCCATCATGAATCCCTGTCGTTGAATCCATAATTATTTTCCTCCTGGAAGTTTTGGTAACTCCATGTAAAGTATACTAAGTTGTTCATCATTTTCCTTTTCTTTATTTTCAATCTATGAGAAACAGTATTTTTACAATAGTTGATTGTATTCAACTCAAAATCTTGCCTACCCATGTATTTGTACCATTTTTCCATGAGCCATAATTTTTTTTTCGATCTTGGGTCATTTCTTCCTAATCCACTTTTTCATAGGCCTTATTTTCCTGGGCCATTCCTTCTGGACTCATTCCTATCCAAGTCCCAACTGCTATAAAAATAAGTAAACAAAAAGTTCTTTCAGACATAATTATCTTCATTTCTTTGATAAATTCCTTGAAAGTATTTATTTTCTAAACTAAGTACATTCATGTTAATTCCTGCCTTCTGGTTAAATTCCATGGAAACTTGGAATTATTACATAAGGTTCAAACAATAATTATATTTCAAACGAATACTTATTCTTCAAGGGAAATTATTATCTATTTATCAAATGTATGTTTTTTGTACCCCTTACTTTTACTTGTATTTATTTTATGATTCAATGAGTCCCTCAACTAATATGTTTATTATTATTATTATTATATATATATATATATATATATATATATATATATGAAACTATATTTTGTACAGTGGAAGAACAGAGCTCACAATAAGGTTATTTTAAATGATAAATGTGATCCAATTAATAAGAATTTTATTATATCTAATCAAATCTGTAATAAAGCTTATTACAAGCTTATTGCAATTGGATATCTTTATTTGAAATCATTAGATAATACCCCCTCCTTTGGAGTTGTCTCATCAATTGTTTTGACACAAAGAAAGTGTTGGTTAAGCATTTTATCTGTGAAAGCATGTGTTGTCTCAAATACACATATTGTTGTGCAAAGTCTTACTAGGCTCCTGAATTTTTAATGGCATGGCCAGCGTAGGAGCTATCTCATAATGTTTTTATTTATTCTGGATGAATGGAAAAATCAATTCTCTGTGTAAAAGAAACTTGTTTAGATTTATTAAGCGCTTAAAATACTTGTTAATTGATGAATCTAAAAATAACTACAATATTACGCATTTGATTTGGAGTTTTATGTAACGAAGTAGTATCTTATCAAGTTTCACCTCTATTTGACTCTTTTATATGTAAAATAATAAAGATACAATTAATGGTTAACACTTATGGTCAATAACTTCATCAATGTACAATTTCAAGCAGTGACTTTAAATGTATTTCAGAGTTTGAAACTGGGAAATTGGCTGTTCCTTAAAGATTGGCACAATAATTAAACCTAGAATAAAAGTATGTTTATACATTTTAACGAATAATCTTTCTTTTTGTTAAACAGCTGTTGGTTACAGGCTTTAAACAAGTTGTTTGTAAGGTACTCAAAACCTTTTATAAAATAAATTATTTGATCATAAAGGGCATTACAAAATACTCTGAAATACTGATGGAATGACAAAAATTAAGTATGAACGCTTCGGAACTGATGAGTAAAACAAAACCTCAATTCATATTACAATTCAAATAAAAGGAGCTGTTTTTTTAAGGCTCAAATATCCGGATTTTCCTTTTCACTTTTTTGAATTCTTACATAATATCTTTGATATATTTCGAAGGGCCTAATTGCCAGTCCATCTTTTTGATTGAGCGTATCCTTGATATTTTAAATGTGGGCTTGATAAAGACTATATAACTCATTTCTCATCCGTGAAGGATGTTCTCAGTGCCATCTTCTCCCTCTTACTTTCACCTCAACTCGTTTTTTCTTCAAGGAGTGTAGCTCATAAACTTGTCTTTTCTTCTTCATACTATCTTTTGGTACACTAAGAAAAAAAAATACTACCATGGATATCTTAAACTTTGAAAAGGGCGCTGAGAATATATGTACTGTCATATACATATAGACTAAAGCGTTAAAGTAAAGTGGTACATGCAAGGAAAAAGTAAACAAAAAAATTGGCCAAAATTTTGGTTATTTTCTTTAACGTTAGATGTCGTTGTCCATGAAATTACGTCACAACCCTATTAAAAAACCGGTTTAAAGGGATTAAATTTGATGATTTGAAATATATCAAATCACTACAAGATAAAAACCGTCTCCAAATATAAATAATAAAAGGACTGTTATTATTTTCAAGGAGCTCTAGCATAAAAGCGCCCCTTACGGACTAAAGAAGAACTAAATTTTTTGGCCAATTCCTTTGGGAAAAAGGAAGAATTTTATGTTATGCATGCGTTACTTTACTTTAATGCTTTAATATAGACTGTCACTATTTAAAGTTACCATAAATGTTTTAGAATATGCGTGGGCTAAGATGCCCAAGTATCCAAGGCCCCTTTTAATGCATTTGTGGTCATTTTTATGCACAGAGAACACGACGAAGACGCATCATCCATCCTCCCCATAAATCATTGCAATTGACTAATGTCAACAAATTGGTCAATTCATACTGTCTTTCCAGCACACCCCCTCATCATGATCAAGGGTTAGAACAAGCCTTATTTATCTCAAATTGATTTATTGTCTGTCAAATATTTCTACTTTTTATATCTTCATCTGCTGCATTGTTAATATTTTTTGTCTGTGTACTAATCAATGTAACTGCAAATAAAATGACTGTAGAGGCCCAATTCTTGAAACAATTACGCATTCTGGTTTTTATACCCTTCATGTTTAAACATGAATATTACAAATGAACTTGACTTTAATGGCGTAACTGCGACAAACTTTTTTGGATAAAAGGTTGGAAGGCGTTATTTTTCTTTGTGGCAGTCTGACTTCTTCCTTGTTGGACTTAATGTTCCTCACGGTAGGAATTTAATTGGTTATGAGAAGTGACCAAGACAAGGAAGGAAGATATAATAACTCTTTATTCTATTCATTCATACTTTATTACATTGCTTTTTTGTGCTTATATTTTGGAATGGAATATGTAATTGATCACGAAAAAACAAATTATATTAACTTTAATTAAGAAAAATATCGCTGTTTATAAAAAAATGTACACTTCCTATATATATATATATATATATATATATATATATATATATATATATATATATATATATATATATGGACAATGTCTGCTAGCCTCATTTATATAGATCTAAGTTATCGTAGACATCTGTGTACTGTGATTGAAACGGGTACAAGTCAAAAGAGAAGAAAGTTTGATGACGCCATACAACAAGCTCTTTTCAATTGATTTTCCGATCCACTACACATTATCTTTTTAACACATGTTTTTCCATTTAATTCAATTTATTATTTTCTCTATAAAGCAAGTTTTTGAAAATATATACTCATATTAAAAGCATATGGTATGTTTACATATATACCGAAAGTACCGAAAAGCTATTGTTAGTTGTATATTAAATATTATGACTCTCATATTTCCAAAATGTTTCAAATTATCTTTTAATAAGAAAGAATGATTTTATCGGAAGCATGTGTTCATTATTTCGTATTAATTTTGCTAATATCATATTGCTATAATTGATGCAAAATAATGTTTTATCATGATATCAATTACAGCTGCAAACTAGAGATGAAGGATTTTTTTTCCTTTTATAATTGTAATCTAAGATAAAGTTTCTGTACACATTTTTATAAAATATTCAATTATTGCATTTGATATTGATAATATTCATCTTTTTGCCTCCCAAGTTCCATGTTTCTCTTTGAGCTGGTTTTTTTTTGTGATGCAGCAATGCCAAGGCGAGCCTCGAAGATTAATATCTTCCCGTAACCCTCACATGGTAAAGGAGATAATAATGTTCTTCTATCCCTAGAAGTCAAAGATTTGAATAAAGCCTGACAATCACTCATAATTATTAAAATATATAAATTTCAAGGCTTCAAACGTTTAAAGTTCTATAAGTTTCAATAACTATATATATCTCCCTCATATCTGATAGTTAAATAAAAACGTTTCAATATTTAAATATACCACAGACTATGAGCATTTTTTTGACAAGTACAGAAAACAATTAATAGATACGTAACTCAAATTAAAAAAATATTATAAAACATTTATTATTTTTATTAATATATAACTATTTTTTTGTAATAAATATAATAAAATCAGTTAAAGTATGATATTTGCATGAATACATAACAATATTTTTGTTTTGTAATAATTGCGTTGATTTATTTGGTCTCTCCTTCCTCGTAGAATGATATGAAGTAGTTCAGGAACTCTCAATGATTTCCATTGTTTTCTTCATACGTCTTGAGGAGTTTCCTTAAGAGACAAAGCAGATGTCTCGAAATTTCGAACTCCTCTCACGAAAAGTAGTATATCTTTTCCTCACCACTCCCCAAGTAGATATAAATAACCAAGGTCTGTATAATAAGGTCTGGGCAATACAAAAACAAACATGTAATCCAAGCAGTATAACTACTCAATGACGTCACTGGAGAACGATATATATATAATTTATATATATATATATATTTTTTTCTTGGCCAACAGGCATCATTTTATATTTCAAACAAAACAACAAACAATAGACATATTAAAAAAACTTGAAAGAACATTTGGGTAAAACATCATTTCTTACGACATGTATCCTTTAAAACTTTAATGTGGAGTTTAACCATTGATAAAATCCCGAAATATCGGTGCATGATGCACTTCTCATTGCATATAATATATGCTGTGTTTTTGTAATTATAGAATTTATAAAACGTTCATCGAGTCCAACATAAAAGGCTATAAAGTCACTTATCTTAGGTTGATAAAAACTTAAATTGTCGATTAAAAGATCGGAAACGGATTTATATAAAGGACAAAGATATGTGCAGTCATATAAAAAGTGGTCACTGGACTCACTCTCCGTACGGCAAAAAGAACATTTACTATGATCTTGCGTAAAAAAATTGTCTCGCACTTCGAGTGTACCAGAGAGAACACGGTATCTAAACCACTTTTCTGATGGCGACAACATATCACTTTTTATCACATCTATAGCTTTAGCCACTGGAATATTTATACAACGTCTCTTAAATAATTAATGAAAGGTTCCATTGTAGGCTTCAAACAAATTTTTCGCAGCTGGGAGGAAGAGTTTTCAACCAGACGCAATCTGATTGGTACTGCAGGTCTGTCTACAGACTCGTACAAGCCAAAAATAGACTGGATTTGCTTGAAAGCCATTTTATTTAGAAGCAAGGAAATCTGCCGTTTCTGCAGCAAAGTCAAGTCCGACTGTATTTATTCCTTTGAAATTTAATGAGCCTCTTGTAGGAAGCTCCTATATATATATATATATATATATATATATATATATATATATATATATTATATTATATATATATATATTTCGTTCTACGGTGACGTCATTGAGTAGTCACACTGCTACATGTTTGTTTTTGTATTGCCCAGACCTTGGATATAGCATTGTTTTTATTGATGTTGAAGAGGAGATAAAATAATGGTTGTCAATTCAATAAAAGTATTCCATGCATCTCCTAAAGATTCATTCTCATATCCTTCGACGCTCCTTGGAGTCTTATCACTACATATATGGGTATATAAAAATATATAAAAGGCTTTTAAAAGGTGCCAAAAAGAAGCAAGGTGTGTGTGTGTGTGTGTAGTACATGCTCAAGTCTCTCCATATTTTGGCATCCCTTCCTCACGCGTCAAAGGTTTTCATTCTTTTTGAGTTATTCGAAGGTCCTTCCATTATTTACATTTTGGTGGTGGCTGTTGTGATGTGTACAACTTGCTAGAAAATCCCTTTATGTATTCGTAAATTTGCTATAATGAACTTGAATACATGCATGATGTATCAGAGCAATAATCGATATTTGAAAAGGCTTTCTTATCAAGTCATTCGCTATATTGTTCATGGTGCTGTTTTTTAATAACTATTTTTTATATTAATGATACTTAAAAAACCAATCATAATTCGTGTATTTCTTCAGTGTAAATATGTTTATAATGCATGACCAACACTCTGATAGGCATTCGAAATCTCTGCAATGTCCTCAAAATACTTTATATAAGCGCCTATAAGGTATACAAGTGTGCCAATGATCGAATTTGCAGCATCAAACTAGTGTCAAAAACTATTTGTAGCGTTAACAGATTAAAGCACAAAATGCATGCTATCAAGAATATGTAAAGATATCTGATATTAAGGATGTGGGGGATAGAAACTGTTCATTATGCAGGTACAAATTCACTGACCTACAACTATAATTGTATAACTTTTAAAGAGAGGGCATTCATTCACTGCCTAAAGATATGTTCAAATCTCAAAGTTAAGGGCATAGTAGGTACAGTATCGACTCCCGAGAGGGGAAGGCCAATTTTAGTCAAATTCATTTATAGGATCCTAGGTTCGATTGACTAATTTACACGCTAGTATGCTTATTTATATCCAGTCGGATACTCTAATCCTATCGATAAGTATATATATATATATTGTAGTCCAACAATTTAATGTATGAAATATTGAAATCACTCATTTGCATGAATATTTTAGAATATATTGAAATTGAATTTCCTTTAGATGTAAGTGCATCTATATAAACAAAAATAAATTTAAGGTCCTTAGTTATACCTCTAATGCTTGACAAAAAAAAATGAAATCTCTGTATGTTGTTTTACTTCAAGAAGTATTTAATTTGTACAGAAGGCCTAAATAAATGTACGGAGGTTTCTACCATACAAAAATATATATAATATACTAATGCATTTCGAAATAACGGTATGGTGTCTCAAGCAAACTTATGTTTAGTTAGAATAACTCAACAGATCCATCACCAGACACTTCATGAATCATATATCAATGTGTTCACCTTTACATATTGCTTTTAAATATTCCATGTTTACTCAAGAGCTTTTCTACGTAATAAAAACCGTTTGTTTACTTTTAACGAGGTGCTTTTTAAATATTTGCTTAATCACGAATAATCATACAAGCACACTTCCTCCTTCTAGAGGTTTTTTTAAAATTCGCCTTTGATAGTCAATTCTCCCAAAGGCCGATCCTTTTTTTTTTGGCTTTGCATACCTTAATACACATAATAAAAGGTACGTGGTCATTTGTCGTTTGGGATATTTACCTTGAAAGCAAGTTTTTTAAATGTCACTTGAGAGGACAAGCTTATATAAAAAGAAGTCTGATTAGAGTGTGGCCCTAAACAAAAACATAGAATATATATAGAAATATAAGTGATCTGTCCATCAAGTTTTAAAATATAATACTAACTCCAACTCTGTGATATGAAAGAATCCCTTAAAACAAAATGAAGAAGTTCCTATTGGGATTTTAGTCATTTTATGTATAAAACAAAGAAACAAGAGAAGGAACTATATGTCAGAGAATTATTATAGTTGTAGATGATAAAATTAGATACTCAATATTGTAGAATATGGATACATATTATGAAGTGTGCCTTAGAAATTAATTTGCCGTAATTCAAAATCCTTTTTCATCACGAGTTGAGGTTGGATATGGATAAGAATGCCCTGCAATATTTTGAATACTCTACCAAGTAAGGTATATTTAATAAAATACTACTTCTACATCATCTATCAACATCCACAAGGGGGAAACTTCAAGAAAACAGCATATTGAAATAGTTATTTCAATGGCTACGAAATTTGTGAGATGGCGCTAGCATCTCTTCCTACGACATCAAATATTTGACGTAAAAAATTGGCAATTTTTTGATTGTCAACAAAGACAATTCAAAGGAGATTAATATAAAAATCCGCCAAATTGATGCTATCAATTGCAAAAATTAATTGGTGTATACATTTGTTGTGGTTTATGTGTATGAAGACACAAAGTCAAGGACAAATATACATCATAATTGTTGAATAAGTCTCTATAACACTTTATTGCATCTCAAAGACAATAAATAAGCATTTCAAACTGACTTCTTCAATTATATCCTTGCAACTTAAAGGAAATAAATCAACACATTTAAATGATTACATCTTCATATGTTTAAGGGTACAAATAACAATTGAATCATGGGTTTTGATCTAGTCAATGACTTTTTAGTAACTTGGAGCATAAAATATTATGTATATCGGAATTCGTGATCAATAATTTTTTAGATATATATTCTTTCACTTAAAAAAAGGATACTTTTAGCTATAAACTATGTAAATGAAGATTTTTTTAAATTATATTAAATTAGATAAAGAAAAATAGTCCGGACATTAAATAAAGGATTTAAATGGATTTCTTGCGTAATGGGTTAATGACTTAACCGATATTCTGTTGCTCAAACAGTATTTGGTAGATACAAAAGCTTAGATTACTCGGGAATTACTTATTCCATTCAATGATTTTGTGCAAACTAAAACGAAGCATTTATTGGAACTAAGATATAGTATTTATATCTTGGTATTCTCTTTAATTAAATTGACATATAGAATAAAAGGCTAGCCACTTATTCGATTAATCATCCAGCCTTTCGTGTATAACGTATTTTTGAATTGGCCCAACCAGTATTTCGTGACAAAAGCAATGTTATTAGTAGTTAATAATCTAATTAGGAGATGCTTCCTGTCATACCAACTAAACCATATCTTCTTTCTCTTGAAAGCCCCTCTTTAAATAATGCACATCAGGTTACATTTTATGAAAACTTTTAGTGGTTGCCAATCCTTCATGAATGCGAATTCATATGCAAATAATCACAACTTATGACTACAATGATAATAGCTAAACGAATAAAGTAGATATAAGAGCTCTATTTTCCATCCATTCAAATTAATAACTAGAGGCATATATACACTCAGAGAGTGCAAACCTCCGCCGTCACGGGGTCCTTATGAGCCTTCCGAGGCGAATTTTTCACGACTGGGAGGCGTAGAGGACGGGGGAGGGTTCCCCTCGACGGAAATTCTGAGAGGAAGACGCTCCCGGCACCCGATTTCACAGCACAGCGACATCTATTGGCAGAGTAGACTAACTTGAAATATTTATTAGTATTTAGCTCATTTTGCATCTTAATTCTGCACTCAGAGATGCCAAAATTTCTTGTTCCTTTTGGCATTTTCAACAACTCCACAAAATTTCATCCGAATCCGTTCAGTACTTTTTGAGTTATCCTGCTGACAAACCACAAACAACAACCAACAAACCAACACCAGTGAAAACAATACCTCCTTCGGCGGAGGTAAATATATTCATGTATTGGTGGTAGACATGAGACTTTAATGGCGAAAAATAAAAATTCACAAATTACAATTCTGTGAGAATGGAATGTAGTATTTAGTATTATATGCATATATATTAACTCAAGCATGATACGTCTTGAATTTGTTAATAAATGGGAAGTATGCTCTGTAAATGAATATAATATTATCCTTTCTATACATTCGCTGTTATTTTACAGCAATATGCAGGAAACGAATATTGTTTATTGCACTGCTACTCGAGAATTGTTGTGTACAATTTTACTTATTGTTATTATTATTATTATAGTACTTACTCCAATGAACTTTTCATATTAATTGTAAATAATCTTTGTACTTATTTCCCTTATATGAACTCAAAAAGTAAAGCAAATAATGCTTAAAATGAAACAAAAGGATATCTGCTAAGCTACATTTGGTAGCTCAAATATAAAAGGACTATCGAATCATATAGGCAAAAAATAGGATGCGAATGCTTAGTGCGTTAAGGCGTGTGTTCAACTCTCAATGTTAGGGCGGAGGTCAATTTTGGTCATCCTCATTGATAAGATCCCTTAGATTCGATAGATTAATTTACATGATATTATGCTATTTATATCCAGTCGGATGCATTTCTATCGAACCAATTAGGTAAAAAGTAGTTATGGCTTATGAATCCGAATTGGAATTGAGTCAACTCTATTTGTTTATTATTTATTTATGTAATCAAAGAATATCTTGACACTTTTTCATGTTTGTATATTACTGTGCCTGTTAGTAAAATGTTGAAGATGTGTTTATATATATATATATATATATATATAAATATAACTTGTTAAAAATACATTCCCTGCCTGAAAGCCCTTCCATTTTATGAATACCTTAAAATTTTGATGTATATAAGTTTTTGGTCATCCCATTGGTGTTACAAAAAAAGAGATAAAAACATGACTTTGTTTAAACTTGTAAAACTATGCAACATGGAGAATATGGATAAAAAATAATGCTAAAACCGTTAGTTTAACCTGGTTGTCAGGTCTTAAAAGATATAGATGGATATTTGGAGAGGTAGATTGAATCTCTGTTTCACTGATTTTCTTTAATAATATGAAATAAACTTGAAGTATAGTGATTGAAATATATATATATATATATATATATATATATATATATATATATACAGGGTGATTCACTTAAATTGAGACTCACATATAACAACTACAATCTTTGTATTAAATTTTACACAAATATTTTTAAAACAAAAATGATAGCACAATGTGTAATTTACAAAATGTATTTCAATAAATTTCCACATATCCTCCTTTGGACTTCACTACAGCTTTGAACCTCCTCACGGTGGAGGCAACACAGGCAGGAATCTCTTCCTCAGACAAAGATTTTCACGGTCCAGGCCACCCACAACAGTCAGAATGACCGGGTTTTATCTAGAAAAAAGGAAGACATCCCCGTGCAGCTGAGGACTCTCTTCAGAAGGCAAAAGCCACCCTCAGTCATGGTCTGGGCGGGAGTGACGTCGAACGGGAAGAAGGCCCAATTATCTTTGTCGAGGAGGGCGTGAAGATCGACCAGGCGGTATACCTGCATTTTCTTTCAGAGGAGGTCGTCCCATGGGTACAAAGAGAGTATCCTACGGCTCTTTTACTGTTCCAACAAGATGGAGCTCCATCCCATACCAGCAAATTGGTTCAAAGCTTCTGCACTGATATGTTTGCAGACTTTTGGTCCAAAGACTTGTGGCCTCCCTCCTCCCCAGATCTGAACCCAATGGACTTTGGAATATAGTCCATTCTGGAGACAAGGGTGTGTAGCAAGTCCTGGCCATCGGTGGAGATTGAAGCTGATTCAGGCCTGGGCCTCTTTGTCTGAGGAAGAGATTCCTGCCTGTGTTGCCTCCACCGTGAGGAGGTTCAAAGCTTTAGTGAAGGCCAAAGAAGGATATATGAAAATTTAAAGAAATACATTTTGTAAATTACACATTGTGCTATCATTTTTGTTTAAAAATTATTTGTGTAAAATTTAATACAAAGATTGTAGTTTGTAATATGTGAGTCTCAATTTAAGTGAATCACCCTGTATATATGTAAACATGTTTAGCTGAGTAATAGTGTGAAAAAAAAATTAATGAACTCACATTATAACATTACTACTTTTGGAAATTGGCGTTTTATATACAATAAATAACACTCAAATAACACAAAAAACCGAGGTAATTAAGACATAAATGGGAAATTACAACATTTAAAAAACCTTCTTAAATATATCCCAAGAATTTATCGTAAAATTACTCAAGCGTAGCATCATGCCATAAAAAAGAACAATGAGACTTTGACAGGGATATCCAAATACTGAGCTGACGCAGCTAGAATAATGGCTTTCAACTCCTATTCCTTAAGTCGTTAAGTTCAATAGTATTATATGAAGAAAATTTCATTATATTTATATATATTCATAATAAATACAGAAAAATCCTATATTTGGATGTCTAAAGTGCACTAACAATTCATAAAATACACAAGAACTTTATATTTCTATGTATTCATTTACTAAAATACTTTAAAAAATAACATAATGTTTAACGTTTATAGTTACTTATGATTGTATATATTGAAGTCTAAAAGTCACACCATTTATTTTATACAAATCTCATATATTATTTCTTTTAGGAGCCCAGCTGAGGAGAACAAAATTGTTTTACTATTTTTTAGTCGCAGCATTTTGGTGGGGATTTTTCAAGTCTTATCAAAGTCCTTACTACTTAGAAGTAAATGTCATGTCTGGAACCGATGATGTCATAGTTCTATTATGCTTTTTGTTTGATTTATGTTTAAAAAAATCCCCACATGCAATTAATCACTGAAAACTCATTACCCATCTGTTTGATGTCTTTGCCCCGTCTTCATCTTGATCTATGCTTATGAATAGATCGCATATATCATCTTTCTCTGAGTAGCTCAAGATGTTTTCTTCTTCTTTGTGCATTCTTCTGGGAAAGAGTGGACAATAGTGTCTTAAAATGTTTACATTTTTCCTTTGCAATTTGATTTGCTGAGAGTTTAAAAGCTGTAATGACCATTCTTACCCTTTGATACTTTTGTCTCAGCCAGTCTCCTTCTTCAACATTTTGAACTTGCATTATCTATAGCATAGCTACGTTTGTATGGTTGCAATGCATAACAAAGAGTTAATTGATGCCCTTATGCAGATAAAATTTGCACAAATGACTTCATGACACAGAGTCCAAGGATTCAATAGGTGCACGCAACCAATTCATGTTTTGAAATAAAAGAACAGGTAGAGTCAAGTTGGATGCATGCATTGAGATTAAAAGATCGTTTTTAAAGTACCATGAATAATGATACGATGGACCTCTTTATCCCTTATCTAACGTCTTACCCAAATAACTAGATAAATGCTAAAGGACTTTGTATTTCAAAGTATTCAAATATATAAATGGATGTTAGTTTTAATGTCTTTCTCTGTTTTAAAAAAGTGAATTTGTGCATCTTGAGTCCCAATAAAGTAAATCAAAGGAGAATTATTCCAGACGAGCTCAAATGGTTGATTTTTGGGAGGATTCTTAGTTGACCTTTGGATAATTTGAGATAGATAATTTATTTATTGATATGGGATAAGAGTAGAATACACAAAGTGGCGGTGTATTAACACGTTTATATCTGTGGTATTTGTATGAATACACTGAAATGTTATAACGGCTTTGAAAAATATATTTATTAATTATTTTCTTTTTTGTTTGTACATAAATAATTGAGAGACTGAAGAATCATCAAATCCAAAAACGCCAAACTACTATTTAATTTTTTGGCATAAAATATAGAGCTATATATATCATCAATGCAATATAATTTAGAGCGACCCCCTAATACTTAGGGATTTCTTTAAAACTTACACATTGAAAAGCATCAAGGTAAATTCTAGGGCCATCCCTAGAATACTAAAGAACAAATATGAGTCTTCCTAATATATATAAAACTCTAAATTGTATCTACATAATATTTTCTCGCACTATCCAGCAAAATTTGTTGGTCAGGTATGTTATAAAACAACCTGTCATGTAGGGCTCCTGTTTTCCATTCACATTTATTACCTCATGTTTGTATTAACGTGTTACGGCTTGTACAAAACTTAAGACTACTCGTTATTAAATTAGTTAAATACAGTGTTGACTTTTTTTCATAAAAAATAAGTTGGAGACGAAAGGTTTTTATATCATGAATGGGTGTGATAACTTGAAAGAACACATTTTTGTATTTTTCTATACATATGTATATATATATATATATAATAATGAAGAGTTAAAACATTGAGAAATGAAGTTATTCTGTTCCTTAATTATAAACAATATATTGTATTAGTTACATAATTTTTTTATAATAGTCTATTTTGGCTAAAAGAAACGATAGAATTGAAGAGGTGAGAGCCGCTTAAGTTGTAATTAAACGCATTTGACGTGTTTTGAAACATCACATGCGTCATAATTTTGAATGTATGTAATGCCAAAATGCTTTGAAGTCTATGAATAAAACGAAAATGTATATATATATATATATATATACTATATTTATGAAAAAATTGATCTATTTTAGCTTCGTATAAATTTCAAAATATTAATTATCTATGAGCTATAATAAATAATAGAGATTAAAAACTATACAACGTCCCTATTGCCATCTGATTTTTTTTGCTATGATACTGATTGACATATAAAGTAATTATTTCATTAATAATTTTAGCCACCACAAAAGTGAATGCCTTGAATTAATCTTGAATCTTAAACACGAAAAAATAACTATTCTACCTGACATTTTAAAAGCTTATATCAGCCATATACAATTGGTTGCTAAGGCTTTTTGCGCCAATTATATAAATTTAGGATATTTTACAAACCCAAAGAACAAAGAGTTGATATTGAAGTAACGATTCGGCTCAAGCTATTTATCGATGTCATTCCATATTTATTTAAAAATATTTTGTCTTTAACAAAAATATATCTTTTTAAATCCTGCGACTTGAACTTAGAGGGAATGAATGATTTTGTACATAATATAATATTTATTCGAGTTATATTCTTAACTTAAAAAGCAAAGTATCATGCTCTACTGACTGAACCATCTACATATACAATTTTTAAGTTCTTCAATTATGAACTCCATCTTTGGACTACCCTTTCAGCTATAGTAAATAAAAGAAAATTAAGATAAAGGTCATTTTTGGCCAAAAAAAATAATAATAATAATTTTCCACCATTAAATACGACAGAAAATATATTTTTATAATATTCATACATGAAAGTAGGTGCTAAGACTTTGTTATTTATTATATTACTGGTATCTTCAGATTTTGCGAGAGGAAAAATCTATTGAAAATATTTACTTCCTCTATTTACGTTATACCATTCACAATTCATAATCAAAACAATATGTGTTAGCCTGGCTTCCGGATAAATTAGGCAAATAATCAGCATCCTACGTTTGCAATAATGATTTTTGACATCTTGAAAGATGAAATTAAACTGGTCCATAATGACAAAATAATTAGGTATTATAGATTTAAATCAATTCCATACATACATACACTCATACTCGGGACAAAAGCCAGGCATACCTTAAAAGCTATTTATGTAATCAAGGCGCACTTAATTCACATCAAGGGCCGTACATTAAAAATATTCATGATGATATTATCAAGTCTTAACCGTTCCTCAAGAGTTTTTTGTTTGTTGAATGGATCCATATGGAATATGTTTTATATATTTTTGTGTTTGTGGAAATATGTTATTTTTTATCTTTTTATCAAATGGCTTCCGGATTCCATCGCTTCCTTGTACAATATGTTTAATTGCTCTATTCCAAGCTGTCTACAATAAAAAGTAAACTTGTAGTAGTAGTTGTTGTTGTTGTATTTCTTAACTGATTTAAAATATCTTATCTATGCAAGTAGGATTCTTTTCATTCAGAGACGCAAGGTATGTACAGACCAGGTAAATAAAATGATAATTTGTTTGATTTTTACTGCCTGAATCCTTCCTTCACATTCAACAAGAAGTATATTAATAGCTAAAAAAATAGGGAAATAACATAATAAATAAATAAGAACCAACTTATTGCCAAAGGAAAGTAATATTTGTTTGGATCAACAAGGATGCATTGCACAAGCTATATTTATATAAAAGCTTGTATGATAATTCATGGCTACAATGGCTTAATTTGTAATTCATCCATTTAAGACAAAAATATTTTCTTAACATATGTATTTATTTAAAAAACTATTGCTTAAAAACACGAATATACAAATCCAGTCTAGCAAATACTAGATTTGAACTCTAAAATGCTTATTCATATCCACACGGATGCAATTCCATCAAACTAAATATGCAAAAATCTATCAACCATCCTGTTTTCAAAGTGATGACCATTGGCAGCCACCATGGCCTCGAGACGAGGTCGGAAGGCCCAGCACACTTTACGGACATGCTCTTGTAACATGGCGGCCCACTCCTTCTCCACGAAGGTCTTCATGGCGTTAACACTCGGGTGAGGAGTTGCACGGGCTTTACTTTCCACAAAGCCCCAGATTCCATAGTCCAAAGACGCCGCATCGGGTGAGGACAGGGGCCAGAAGTTGGCAGGTCAAAAATCTGCAAAATTCTGCTGACACCACTGTTGCACAGCTTTAGCTTTGTGCCCCGGGGCTCCATCCTGTTGCCAATAGTAATTGCATTCAGGGTATGTTGCATCCATCCAGGGCTTTACAATGTCCCTCATAACCTCCAGGTGCTCCTTAGCCCCCACCCGGAGGCCCTTAGGGAACCAATATGGAAGCATCTTCTTCAATTTCAGCAAAGAGGCCTACCAGGAACTCATTTGTCAGGATTTTGTTGTGGCCACCGCTACCAGGCTTCCTTTCAAAGCTGTCCCCGGCCTCAGGCTTTTTCTTGGTGTCGTACACCATAGTTTTGCTGACTCCCACTATCTTAAAAATCTCCGCCACACTTACTAGCGCACGGAGTAGATCTGACTCTCGTTGCCTTTTTGCATCCATTTTAAAAACTAAGCAAGCTACATAACTCAGCTGCATCTTGTTGAAAAGATAAGATTCGGAACTTTCTGCAAAAATTAAAACAATCTCGATATCGTTCTTAATTAGTGAGATATAAACATTTAAAGTTGATTCCCTTTTTGCTTCCGCACGGTGTATACTTGATTACTCATAATTAATGTCAAAGGTCACACCATGTTTTATTGTCACAGCACCTGGCGGTGGCGAATAAAGAGTTATCTTCCTCAACAACAGGAATGCTACATCTTTTAGCAATTGAGGTCTACTTCTCAAAATGGTTCGGTCAATACCTCAAACTCATCAAATCGACAATAAGACGACATCAACGTTTTATGTTGAATAATAAATAATTTTTAATAAGTCATTTTATTTTATGGTTTTATCTTTTTATACAGTAATTTTGAATTATAATGTTCATTTATGTTTTGTTTGTAACGTAACTGTCTTAAGATTATGTTTTTTTTATCGCCTACTTTCTAGTGTATTCGTATTTTTTTACACTGTATGGATTTTAGCAAATAAAAAAACATCTTAACCAAAAAAGGGTTCAGTCAAAAGATCATATTAGTATATTCTGTGTTCTGATATTTATTCTTGCTTTACCAAGACTTTATTACGATCAACTTCATACTAACATTCGATGGACAGTTTGGACACCTCTGATCAATATACTATACATTAGTTTCATTTGAACACACGCACAAAATGCTCTTATATATGAATGGTATTTTTCATTATTTGTCAGTAAGTATATGAATAATGATATTAAAAATGATCTATAAGAAACCCTCACATTCCTTCATAATGTGAATGAATGGGGGGATTATTATCGTCTCATTAGTGATCATTAAATGCTTACGTATTTATTTATTTATGTACTAAGTGCTCTCAAGATCAATTTTACTATTGAAACGACGTAATTGCCTTGCTTATTTTGGCGGTGGAAATTTGAGTAAGAAATTGGGATTGTATTATTTAATAAAACAAATTTTAGAGCAATTGTCTATTACCTAATAAGAGGGCTCTACAATTTTCGGGGACTTTTCTTAGAGTAACATCATCCTCCAATGGTTAAAATTCAACAGGGATGGAGGAAAACGACGCGATCGCTTACTGTTTATATTATAGTATGACGATAGACGGAACAAAAAAGTTACATATATATATATATGAGCCCAATTGAATTAATATCACTATATCGTGCTTATCATGTTCCAGATTTCGTGATAATAAGTTTTTTTCTGTTTTAAGTGCAGAGTTTTTAGTATTCTGACAGTCAATAAAATTGTTCTGATTTTGATTCCTTTTCAATCTAAGTTTCTATATTTAGGTTTCATATTTAATGTAATCTGTTTCTTTAGGTTGGTGCAAACAATACACGTTTTAAAGAAGGTAGTTTGTGTCAACCTTTCGAAAGGACGTTTTGAATGTACCACAGGTTAAAACAATATGAACCATTATCAACTTAATCCTCACATGTGTTTTTCAAGGAGTGCCTTCTTCTATTCTTGAAACAGTGATTTTTTATATAATAAAACTTAGTCATTGAAATTCATGGCAACATCTTCCCCTCATATTTGCTGAAACCATGAACAATATCAATTTTTTTTTACATCCAAATTAGAAATAAAATACTCCTTGCATTAACAAGTGTGTAATTCCTCCATGGAATGATTTATATGGCAAATAAATTTGATAAAAACCCATCAGCCGTTTTCAAAAAAGGTTGACTAGCTATGTGATATAGGCACTCGTTATGAAGACCTCCCTCCGGGTTATAAAATACTCCATCATGTCCTAGTAAAAATTAGTTGTATGTGAAATCAACGAGTAGTAGTTTATGCATTTTAACATAGCAATGAGTGTAATAACATAAACATTTATCCCTAATGAGCAGTGACTAATTTGAGTTTTTATGTCCAATCCGGTAATCCAAATTAAATATGTATGTTAATCAAATAAATGTGTAGGAATCATGTTACTTATAATATTTTTAGCAATATACTTCAAAATTACATGAATACATGCTTATGTGATGTGTTTATTTGAAGGAAACATATTTTACAAAACTCTTTTAAAATTAGTCCATTCATTTCAAATTACGTGCTTCATCATTATTTAATATTTTTTATTCATTGGTTAGGAATACATCCTAAGGCTTCCATTGAATCCTCTCTTAATACGTTGTTTTCACCTTTTGCAGGTATGTACGCACACCCTCATCCGACTTTCAATGTCAAGAATGCATCAATGCCATTTTCAAAAATATATTTCATGCACAATAGCAATAATAAAATTGCATACTTTTTTTCTTCTTGAATTTGTACTAAGGTGCACAAAAGTATAAATACCTCTCTCCAGGTTAACTGCATGAACCTTTATAATCTTCTTCTTTCTAAACTGGCGCCTTGGATAAATGTGAGGGGGTTCATTCACTTCTAGGCTCTATCCCCCACACACAATAGTGTATAATGTCAGCGGTAGTAGTGGCTAGGGTCTATTTTCTTACGCACGCCACTCCTTGTGGGAATAAATAGCGGGAAAAAGTGCCCCTCAGCACCCTCTAGCTTCATTTACCTTGCGCGCTCTTTCACTCTATCTAGAGAAGAAAACTATAACTCCTTCTTCTCTCGTCCATTATAATTATCTATGGCTATGTATGTATATGTGTGTGCAGTGCCTAACTGCACACACATATACGCGCTTCCTCCTATTATGAAAGAAGATTCTTCATATTGAAGATGGTCAATTTTAGAGGTACTTAGCGGTTTCTTTTTCTTCTTTTTGAAATGCTTTAGATACATTATTACATAATGTAAGTGTTCTCATGGCACAATCAATGCTAAAAAAGACAAAGAAGGGAAAAGTCATTATACCCACAAACACATCCTGACCAAATGGTTAACGTACCTGCTGCTTAGCAATATGTGAGTGGATTTTGTGGCTGAAGCTTTTGTCTTTTATTATATAAGAGAGAATGGAACTAATACAAGTTCAAAATGGAAGCGTTCCCATAGAGAAAACGTTTTCAACCCTCATCGTTGAGGGCTCAAGTTCGACTCCCGAGAGAAAAACATTGTCTTCATCTGCCTCATTGAAAAGATCTTAATTTTGATGAAGCCATTTTAGAGCTTTAATATTCATTCATATCCATTGCAATGTTCTAATTCTATCAAAACCAAATACGGATAACATAATCAAAACAAGGAAGAAATAGGAAAACAGTTCACCTTTAATGTATAAATAATTAAGTACATATATCACTATATATCTAAGAAAGGCTTAAAAACCAATTTTTATCATACATAGTTTTGTGTCTAGTTACTGCAATGAAATATTATTAGAACATCTTAAATTTATTTCGTATTTTTAAACTTTTTTTGTGTGTTTCTTCCCTTTTTAATCCTTAAAACTTACTAACCCTGATATCCTTAACCCCCTTGAGCTTCCCAACCAAAGGAACGAACGATTCATTATCAATGATACCTCGACACTCCGATATAATCAGTCAATTAGCCTTATATGCCTTTAGTATATGAAAACTGAGTTTTGAAGCATTGTCTGTTGGTGACGAGTATCCATAATGAGTTTATCATATAGGAAAACACCTAATAGCTGTCTTGAACTGTTCAAACCCTTCAGTATCGTTTTTTACTTCCCCCCCCCCCCCCCCCTCAAAAAAGATTTTTTTTTTCTTCCTTTATTTGTTCAGAGAAGACATATATATAAATGGACATATATACATGAATAAAAATAAAATAAACATTATAGTTTATAATAAAACTCTGAACAAAGACATTATCGACTATAAAACACTATTAAAAACAGATAACAAATTATATGGGAATGATTATTTATAAAATTTCATAATTTTTTTGATTAACTTAAAATATTGACTTGATGCTGATGGGTAAAACTTTACAATGCTGGCGGCGCTGGTCCAGGAGTCATCTAAAAGGGAAGGTATTTTGAGTGCCAGGGTAGAATAACGTGCTGCAGAGGATATTATTATTTTCCTCAAATCCTCGTTCCTCACAACTCTGTTGTTTGTGATGCAGTTGGCAATCCACGCCTTTGAGTTGAGAATGGCGAATCCGATCGACTTTGCCTTGGGTGACTGGGACCCAGTTTTCTTCGCCAATCCAAATAAGACAATTCCTCTCACATAATTGTCTCCACTTTTATCCAGGCCTTTCACATTCAGAACCACAAACTTTTTGAGGATCGATACATAAGGACAATCCACAAAAGCGTGTTGTACGGTATTGTACAGTTTACCACAGTTTATGCAATGGTTTGAGAAATAGATACAGTTACCAGATATCTGCAACTGCGATGTAAATTTCTTTCCATCATGGATTCCCGTCAAAGAATGTAAAATTCTATTCCTCCATTGCTCAGGGAGGCACAATTTTTTTATATGTGTATTAGCAATGGAATTAGCTTCCTCCTGTGAGCTTGGGGGTACTAGTTTAAGATGCCACGGACATGGTGGTTTGTGTTCACGGGCTGCTTTTAAGAGACAAAATTTAAATCTCCCATCTATAAAATTATCTGAACATGTTAAATTATGAATTGATAAAAAATTATTGTTGATGGCTTCTTCTTCTAACGAATTTGGGCTCTTAAGATTTTTGAAAAAGAACTTTTTTACACAATTTTTCGAACTATATCTACAGTAGAGTCGCCTTGAAATTTTGGAATAAACCTCCAGACAACTCGCTGTGCAGCAGCCCAAATTTTTGAAATTGCGTTTGTTGACGAATTTGTTAAGTCTGATCCAAACATTAGGCGCATGTACAGTCCATTTTGAAATATCGTTGTCCTCCACTCCATGTTTGGATTCCTTGTGATGTCAATAAATATTTTTATATAGACCTTAGGGAGTATGTGGGATAGAAGAGCTAAACCCCCACCGATTTGCTTAATTGGACGCTTAATAGCTGGTAGATATAGTTTGTGAAAAAGTTTTAGGAGCCAAACCTCCTCCTCTTCTAGTGCTTTTTCTGCCAACAAAGGAGAAGCAGAAGCCTTATATAAAACGGTGGGGATAATTTGTGAATTATAAAATTATTCTTTTTTGGATATTATAACCTCTCCAACTATTGAGGAGTTTACTGATATGAGACGACATTTTGTTCCAATTGCTTGCATGAATGCCTTTAGGTCCCCAATCCACCCCAAGAATTGGAACCTTATATTTTATTGAACAGTTGCCCACAATTTTACCTTTAACAGGGTTCCACCGACCAATAGGAAGAATGAATGTCTTTGAAGGATTTAATGCCAAACCCGATTTTCTTTTGAATTTTTTGAATGCTTCAAGAAGAATTTCGACTCTTTTAATCAATTGGGATTCCGAGTTTGCTTCAACCGTAAGTGTGACGTCATCTGCATATAGGTCAATGAGATGCTTACACCCAGGAAATTGAACTCCAAAACCATAATATTTCCGTGTTAATTTCTCAACTAGCTCTTCTATTGCAGCAATGAAGAGAAGAGGAGCCGACGGGCAACCTTGTCTGCAGCTCTTTTTTAGTTTTATAGGTTTGCTTTTTGTTCGCCAATCGTGATTGTTGAGGATCCGTTCAGCAAAAGAGCTCGAACTGGATTAAAAAACTGCTTCGGAAGGAGCTTTTTAATTCCTCTAAGAATTTGCAAATGCGATATAGAGTCAAATGCTTTTTTAAAGTCGATTCCTATCACAGCTCCGTATTTCTTTCTATCGGTTACAGACTCGATGGATGCCTCAATGTTCCGAAGCACGTCTGAGATTCTTCTGCCTTTAAGAAATCCTTTCTGAGGAGCACCAATTGTTTTGTTTAGATTTTTTTAAATTTTTTATTACGCCAAAAAATGTTTGTACGTGATTTTGTTAGAATTATATTCATGAATATGTATGTATATTCAAGAGATCCTTTTTTAAGAAGTAGTTGTCATAAATGTACAATTGTACGGTGTTCAGAATATTTATGGATCCCAAAGGTTTTACATATATTATGTAGTGTGTGTAATCGAGTATATTTTGCCATTGGGCATAATCATATTGAACACTTTGATTTTCATTTTTTCTTAACCTTTGATGTATTCAGAATGGTTGCTTCATTTATTGACTTCAATACATCGTCTCTTTCATTAGAATATATCAATGTACTACATTCAACGTCATATAAGTTACATACATTAATTTTATTACTTAAAGCATTCATTTCCATTAACTTTTTCTCTCATCAGCCTAGTCCACCGTCCTTAATTAATCCAATACATAAAAAACATTGTATGGAAGAAGGAAAATTGAGTTTATGAACCATATAATAAAATGAATGTCCTCATTAAAGAGCTTAAATCTCTAAAACAATTTATATACATATATTAATTATAAACTAGAGGCATATATACACTCAGAGAGTGCAAACCTCCGCCGTCATGAGCCTTCCGAGGCGGATTTTTCACGACTGGGGAGGCGTAGAGAGACGGGGGAGGGTTCCCCTAGACGGAAATTCCGAGAGGAAGACGCTCCCGGCACCCAATTTCACAGCAAAACGACATCTATTGGCAGAGTAGGCTATTTTGGCAAATTTAGTAGTATTTAGCTCATTTGGCGCCTTAATTCTGCACTCAGAGATGCCAAAATTTAATCACTTCTTCCTTTTCGCACTTCCAACAACTCCACAAAATTCATCCAAATCCGTTCAGTACTTTTTGAGTTATCTTGCTGACAAACCAACAAACCAACAAACTAACAACAACAAACCAACAAACGCCAGTGAAAACAATACCTCCTTCGGCGGAGGTAATTACAATTCAAACTAGAGGCATATATACACTCAGAGAGTGCAAACCTCCGCCGTCATGAGCCTTCCGAGGCGGATTTTTCACGACTGGGGAGGCGTAGAGAGACGGAAATTCCGAGAGGAACACGCTCCCGCACCCAATTTCACAGCACAGCGACATCTATTGGCAGAGTAGGCTAACTTGGAAAATTTAGTAGTATTTAGCTCATTTGGCGCCTTAATTCTGCATTCAGAGATGCCAAAATTTAATCACTTCTTCCTTTTGGCACTTCCAACAACTCCACAAAATTTCAACCAAATCCGTTCAGTACTTTTTGAGTTATCCTGCTGACAAACCAACAAACCAACAAACTAACAAACCAACAAACGCCAGTGAAAACAATACCTCCTTCGGCGGAGGTAACAATCAAAACTCAACGTATCATAAAACAAGACACATATATATTTAATTGTTCTTTGATGTTCTTGATATAACTCCTTGAAGACACTAAGAAAGTCCCCCTACAAATAAATAAATTAATCACTATCGCTGTTTTCATAGCTCTTTGTACCTTTTTAGAACGAATTGTATCTATTTTAATTTGTATTTTATAAGTCTTTTGAATCAATTATTTTTATCGTTTTACTTTTACGCAATTTACGTATTTTTTTATATTAATTTTGTTATATTTTCGTAATTAAAAAACTTTGTCTTGAAGGGTAAAATATAATGTTTAAAGGCAAACAAATAAAAAATATATTATAAATCAATAAAAATACATTTATAGTATACCTTGTAAAAAGTTTTATTATAACTTACTGATTCATAAAGGACTTCTTGAAGGTAAATTGATGTAAGGATATTTGTGCTTTTACAAACCAACAGTCACTTATGTACATAGATGAAATCCCTACTCTTATTTATTATTATAAATTATTTCTTATATATTAAAAAATATGTCTAAGAGTTACAAGATAAGCCTAAACAGCTTATTCAAAGAGATCTACTTTGGCATAAATGACGCAATTCATGAAAATCTGATGATCTTCATTACATGTATTTTTATGGATTTCTATACATAAAATTCACGCGTAATAATGTTGGAATAGATCCTTGAATATACACAGAGTTGTTTGTGATCACCGAATTTGTCAATAGACGAAAATTCCATCCATAAAGCTCCTCCGGAGGGCTAAGGAATAGACTAAACGAGGAGCTTTTAAATTATTTATTGAAACATGGAATTTTCGCGCGGTGAATAAATTGTCTCTTTTTTACATTTATATATATTATGTATTATATATTTTTTATGAGAGGCCTCAGTATGGCTAGACCATATATATTTTATATTGAGTGTCCATATAATATGTAAAAAAGAATTAAAAATATGAATTGGTCTTTGTTTGCCATATTTTAGCAAAATTAATTACTTTTCTCTATTTATGAAATTGGATCAACTCGTCGTCATTTTAACTTAAAATATAAAAATATTAGAATTTGATATATTAAAGCTCTGGTTAATTATCGCTTTAATATGGATATAAAATACATTTGCTTTGGGTTTTATGTAAATATCTCATTTTTATTTATTTACATAATAAACGAACTGCTTTGAAAAGAGATATTTTTGTTTTTCGATTGTGTTTATATCTATTTTTATGATGCTATACTTATGCACATTTGTCGATAAATTGACGCAACGTTGCTGCTAGACAAAATTCAAAGATAAAACTATCTGTATACCTTTTTAAGGGATGTTATCAACAAAGGGGTTTGAAGTGGTCTTTATATTGAGTAAATGCGATAACATTATTTTTTAAAACACGAATTATTATTTAAAAAAAAAATATATATATATAATGTTGAGTAGTTGGGTTATATAACATATGTACTGGCTTAGTTTTATGTGTGAAGTTATTCTTAAATAAAGTGTTTGTTTTAGGCTTTATACACTTTTTTGCGAGCTATTCTAAGAGAATTTGAAACATAAGATTATATTTCTTTTTATTTATTCGTGGAACAAGAAAAATAGAATGAAAACCAAAATATTGATTGTAGCATATATTCTAAAAAAGTAGTAACCTTATTACACAAACTTTTAATGCCGCATTATGATATATGAAGTTTGAATCTAAGAAAAGATATCCCTTTCCATTTGAATAATGAATATATAATACGTGAACTGATATTTATAGAACAATTATTAAGTTAGTCTATTTGTTGGATAATAATTATTTAAAAAACAGGGTATATATATTTTCTTGCAGTTCAACTATTTCATAATCCTAACCAATCCTTAATTTTGTAAAAAACGTCATTTTTCATAATTTGACCTTAAAATGCTTGTGTTCAAGTTAACTTCTTTAAGTTCTTTATTTTATTAACACTCTTTTAAAGTAGTCCCTAGAGTCCATTACACAAGCGCTTACACAAGGCACTCCATAGCCCAAAAAGTATAAATAAGATTGAAGCATATTAAATTACAATGCAAGTGACCTTGGTGCATCCCTCTATTTATTTGCAAAAATAAGCTGTTCACCTCCCTGATATGAGGCTGAATGTGCCCTTTTTCTCCAATACGGCGCATTAAAAGACCTTCACCCCTTGATTTGATATGCTGCTCCTCCTGCAACTAGGAAATGCGTAGGAACTTCTAAGAAATGCTCATTTGCATATACTCGATAAATAATTTACTTTTCCCCTTCTTTGCAAAATGACTGTGTGACTTTGTTTTACTCAAATACCGGACGCCGGATTTATGTTTTAAAAACCCGTAGTTACATAATAATTTAGTACTAAATATTCTAAAGCCTTCTAAGAAAACAATCATCTGAATAACGATTATTCCTTTTAACCGACAATTTGTAACCTTCCATTGACTACTTATATATTTATTTTCATATCCTAAAGTATGATACTTTCAAGTATACATGTTTTATTATAATATTGATTATTACTTGGATTTTGTTTGGTTGACACCTATGAATCTGATTAAAGATATCCCAAATCCCCTGAGTCTAAAAAGGGCATTCGTGTGACCAAGAATTCATGATCGTCGTAGAGAATGCTTTTAGTTTCCATTTTTTCAAAATGTCACATACCTTGAATTTCATAGGAACCTCACTAAATAACTCTTACTTTGCTTTGTCGAACCAGACTTAAATAATATTACTAGTTATGCCACAAAAACCCCATAATAACGGTAGGCGTATGATTCCTTTGAACTTACTTCATATCTGCATCATTTTTCTATGCACTAATTCCATTCAAAAGACTAGCTTTTGTGAATCTATGAAAGGAACAAGAGCGAGTCGTTTTATTTATTCGAAACGTTTATGAAATATTATTAACTAAATGAATATGCAGAAATAATAAAAGGGTTCTTAGACTCATGTGCGCATTTTAATAAAGCATTATTACGCCTTTCCTATTCTCGAGAAATTATTTTTATTATGCAGTTGCGTTTTATCTTTTTTTTTACAATGGTTAGGGCATTTTTGTTTGTGTGCATCCAATTTGTACAAGAGCTTATTGCTGTGTTACATTATAATGTGTTTCAAACGGTAGAAATAATTTATCACTGGTATCAGTAATTGGGGCCATTTTTTCTCGAGCCCTTTCTTCCCGAACCGTATTCCCCGGACCATTTCTTCTGGACACCTTTATATCTAGTGTTACCATGTTTTGATTCCCGGCTTTGCTTATTTCCTAACACCATCAGAGATGGGGTCAAGAGTTCAGCATATAGATGATGGAGTACGTCTCAGGTTAGAAGAAGTAAAAATATAATCTAGTATTGTTCAATATTAATTTTTGAGTTCTATATCGCTTCACGTCACAAATATTTTTAAAGGATGCTGTTCCAATTCGTATAACAAATACATAGACAAAAGTCTGTAAACTATATTTGCATTCTTCCACGTATTTGTTGTCATGGTCAATTGTTTTTAATTAAAGAAATAAAAATATATGATGAAGAAATCACGCACTAAATTTTGTTCCCAAAGTCCTTTAGTCCTTTCAATATAAGTTTGAAAAATAAAGACTTAAATTATTCCTTACGTTCTTCTTTTTAGACATACCAAATAAGTTTGAATATGGATACTTTGTGATTGTTAAAATGTTTTTGTATAAATATCTAATTTATGTTGATAACACGTAATGGGGTTCACTGGTGCTTCATTTGAAATCAAAATATGTCATGATTGTAATAAGTGATGATCGAGGAAGAATAGACACTTATAAAGCCCCAAACTTAATTAATAATGACATTTTGATTTATACAATAAACGATAAGTGAAGTTGTCATAAGCTGATGACCCAACTAATTATGTGTGATCCCTGGTTACATCTCCTTGCAGTAATATATATAAATAAATATATATATATATATCAGGAAACGACCGGGACACCATTTTTCGCCGGGACTTAATTTTTTCAAGCCGGGCCGGGCCAAAACCGGGCCGGGACATAATATATATTTCGTTCCTTCGACATTCTAAAGTCAAGAATATCCAAAAAAAGTGATGACTTTTTTTAGAAAAGAATATCCAAAAAGAGTGATGACGTTTTTTTTAGAAAAGAATATCCAAAAAAGTGATGACGTTTTTTTTAGAAAAGAATCTACCAAAAGTTTCTGAAGTGATGATTTTTAATTTTTTTTAGTGGCAAACGAAATATTGAAAAAATATTGATGTCCCGGCCCGGTGTATAAAAAGCCGGGACACCGGGCCGGGACGCTCAAAAACAGCCGGGTACCCGGTCGTTTCCTGATATATATATTTTTTCTATCTATATATATGGCTTAGGATAAATAATGTATAAAAAGTATTATATATATATATATAGAGAGAGAGAGAGAGAGAGAGAAAGAAGAGAGAGGGAGGGAGAGAGACACATGATGAGCCCCTAACCATATAGTTTAACCATTTTTTGGAGAAATTCAATGTATGACTCGCAAGTCATCTTTCTTAGTGATCACACGCTTAACAAATCATCCACAATATCATCTTTTTTAACATGGCACACCTTGTTTTTATGGTTTTTTGTTCTTCTGGGGGAACGAAGAAGAAAAGGCAGCCAATTTGGTTAGTTCGCCTCCTCTTCCTCTGGTCTACAAATATACAGTTACTTAATCAAGCTATAACCTAACTTGGTTGGTAATACGTATATCATAAAAAATAGTCCTATTTCGGGGTAGGGATGCTAAGAGTAGGAATACATAGTGGAATAACAACAAAATACTTTCAATTAAGGACCAAAATAATCAAAAGAATTTTTGTTAACCATATGTACATAAAAAAAGAAACGGTTCCTCTCCCAAGAAGGGCACGGGTCATTAAGGGCCTAAAAAATAAATGAAATGATTGGCTTGATACGTGGTTGCCTAATTGATTTGGTTGAGGCCGCCAACACATACTTTTCTTTAATTTTGCAGTTGGATATTTTGCCGTTATTCGTAATTGAATGTTGTCTTGCCTAGCTACGTATACGTTACGTTAGATACGTATAGGCTCTTCTATGTTTTTTAAACATATTAATAAATATGGCTTTGTTATGAGTGCATCATTAAAATACATGAATAACAAAAAATATTTGTTTTTTTCGTGAAATAATGCTTGTAATTTGAAGACAAGGCCTTTTGTTTCTTTATGAAAAGGTTCAAAGAGATCTTAACAGTATATATATATATATATATATATATATATATATATATATATATATATGTATTAGCGTTGTCCCGATCACGTTTTTTGCTCCCGATCCGATTCTGATCATTTGTATTCGAGTATCGGCCGATCCGATTGCATTTTTTTGCTCCCGATACAAACCTGCAAATTACTGTATGATTTTTTTAAATGAACGACAACAAAAAATTCCTATTGTACTTTAAAAAAATAAAACAGTAACTTGCAGGTTTGTAATTATTCAAAATATCTTCACGAATGTCTGGCCCTGGCGCCAAAAAAAACAAAATTATTTTTCATAGACCACTAGTGTTGTATTTTTTAAATCCTTATTGATGGAAAAAAAATATTTTCTAAAAAGAACGTCGTTACTTTGAGAATAACGAACGACAATTTTTCGAGAAAGTCAACAAGTCTAATATATATATTAAAACTAAAAAAATACGTTATTTATTTATAATTAAAAAAAGATATCGAGCTAAGCAGATATCTTTTTGACAATTCCGATTTTTGGAAATGACGTGATCGGCCCCGATCGATCGGAACATCTCTAATATACATACATATATATATAAATATAACAGGTCGGCTGATAAGTCCCGAGACTAACTAAGAAGAAAACATTTTCTTGACAAAATTCGATTTTATTATTTAACATAGTTGCCTTCGAGGGTGATACAGCGACTATAGCGATCTTTCAATTTTTCGATTCCACTTTTATAGTAATCTTTCGTTTTATCCGAAAAATAGGTTTCTGTCTTGGCGATTACTCCATCATTGTCCTAAAATTTATTGCCAGCGAGCATTCTCTTCAGGTCTGCAAAGAGGAAATAGTCGCTGGGGGTCAGATCTGGAGAGTACGGTGGATGGGGAAGCAATTAGTAGCCCGATTTATTTAATTTAGCCATTGTTTTCATTGACTTGAGACACGGTGCATTGTCTAGGTGAAACAACACTTTTTCTTCTTCAAATGGGGCCGTTTTTCAACAATTTCATCATTCAAACGCTCCAACAAGGCTATATAATAATCGCTGTTGATTGTTTTCCCCTTTTCAAGATAGTCAATGAATATTATACCGTGTGCATCCCAAAATACAGACGCCATAACCTTCCCAGCTGACTGTTGCGTTTTTCCTCGCTTTGGATTCGGTTCATCATATGCAGTCCACTCAGCTGACTGTCGATTGGACTCGGGAGTGAAGTGGTGGAGCCATGTTTCATCCATTGTCACGTATCGACGCAAAAATTAGGATTGATTACGATTGAACAGCTTCAAACACTGCTCAGAATCATCAATTCGTTGTTGTTTTTGGTCGATTGTGAGCTCTCGCAGCACCCACTCTGCTCAGAGCTTTCGCATGTCCAAATATTCATGCACGATATGTCCAACGCGCTCTTTCGATATCTTCAGAATCTCAGCTATCTAGATCAACTTCACTTTACGGTCATTTAAAATCATTTTGTGGATCATTTTAATGTTTTCTGGTGTAACCACGTCTTTTGTGCGTCCACTGCGTTTATCATCATTCGCGCTCACACGACCACGTTTGAATTCAGCAAACCATCGACATATGGTTGCTTTCGATGGAGCAGAGTCGGAATAGCATTCTTCAAGCCAAGTTTTAGTTTCGACGGTATTTTTTCCCATCAAAAAATAATGTTTTATTAACATACGAAATTCGTCTTTTTCCATTTTTTTCTCAATAACAAAAATAGCTTCATTTAAAACGCATTATCTCACAAACTAGTTGTCAGACAGCTGTTATAATTATGCATGTATGTTTTGAAAGTTGGTACTAGCTGACAGTCATATGAAAACAAATCCACTGGCGCCATCTATGTGTTAGTCTCGGGACTTATCAGCCGACCTTGTATATATGTATATATATATATATAGTCCTTTTTTATCCAATATATATGGTTCATTTGCTAATAGATTTGAGTCAAGTTATTTTAAATCTAGAGTATAATTAACAATGCCTTTCAACAACTACAAACTCCTCGATTTTTAGGTTCAAATAAGCCTTTCCCTCTGTATTTTGTTAGGCTCAAACTTGTGGCAAGTAGGTATATTTATAAACTTATATTTTGACTATGATACGTATGAAGTAACGGATTATTTTATTTATAAATTATTTTATTGATATTTAATATCCATAAAAAATATAACATTCCAGTAGGTCTAAAGTTTTAGAAGCCCATCAGAAGTAGCTGTGCACAACTACATCCATGTAATGGACACATTATTAATATTTTAAAAGGATATTACACATTCCTAAGCTGATAGACTAAGAGATAACAAATATATCATATTTTACAAATCTAATAGAACTTTTTTCGATGGGTTAGTGTACAGTAAGTCTAAAGAATCATACGAATCTTAATCATAAGAATCGTTGTGTGCATTTATGAGAAATATCGACTCGAGGGACGATATAAGAGCACTAAATAAAAACGGGTCTTGTTGTTTTCTTGTTGGTAGCAGAAACTGCATGGGGATTGGTGTTTTATATTGGGGATCAATTTTTATTTGCGAATTTATATTGCTGATCGCAAAATCGAAAAAATCCTTGATCATTACTTCGTAATATTACTAAAAATGAATTAAAACGAAAATGAATAATACTTTAAAAAATCCCCTATAATGTATTCCCCTTCAATGAAAAAGAAATGACATTTCATTAAAAGGCTGCATTTCAATCCTATATGAGAGGATTTCACTTAATAACAGTTGAAAAATGGTCATTAGAAATCACTCATATTATATTTTGGTTATATACATTGATCGTATTTCATTGCACCAAGAATGATTGTATATTTTGTTTGGACCCCTAAGCAATTGATGGGATTGCTGACGGCTTTGATCAATAATATATGATAGGTATTGCTGTGAATATCGGATCGCAATATTTTTAATAATCGTTCACATGCCCTTTCAAAATGCAATCCTTGAATATTGCAAAGACTTCTTTTCACAAGGCAGGAGCAGGACACATGCAAATATAGTGGAGTCATGCAGGTCTCATCTCCTCCATTGGACCAAGTTATTTGTCCATGGAATTGGCATAAAATATGTGTCACTACAAGACTTCATTTCATGACTATCTTAGTTCAAATACTCTTCATTTCCCCATTTATAAATCTGAATTATTATTTGATGCTTGCAAACATTTGTTGAAAAGCAATATACAACATCATTCACAGCATGAAATCTTGACGATTATCCATACTATACTAGGGTGTTATATGTTTGCCAGCACAGCATTTTTCAGTAGACTAAAAAAATGCTAATCATGAGAATTGTATATATTATGCTTATACATACATATATAAATGTGTATATATTATAAACTATATGATTAAGATACATTCTAATTAATTTTTTTTTCTGTAGAACTTTATGGAACAGACAAGTATATGTATTATATTCATGTGCCGCCTAAGAAATGTATATGCATTAATATTTAATTAACTGAGTGCCACGTGACATTTATGAATAGGGAGTTGTATGTAACATTGGGCGACTGGAATTATGATTATTTCTATGTAAGTATTATCATATTTCCATTTCATCAATAATTAATTAGGAGCTTGGCAAAAATTATGCAACCCTGCTAATTGACTTCCAAAAGGCTTTTGACTCCATACACCATTCCTTTATTATAAAGCAACTTTTGAGGACAGGGTTTCCTAACCACTTCGTGCACCTAATTACATGCATTCTAAAGCGCTCCTTTGCTTCGATAAACTTAAACGGGTCCGACCAAAATTTCCCTATAGAGAGGGGATGTAAGCAGGGTGATCCCTTAGCCCCCTCCCTCTTTCTAATTGCCATAAATTATCTCTACAATGATATAAACTCAAGTACTGAGGTAAAGGGCCTGAAACTGCACGACAAGTCCCTAAAGATTTTACTATATGCGGACGACGTTTAAGTCCTTATGACAGGCTCTGCGGAAGAGATCGTACAAAGTATTAAAAGTATCAAGCGGATACTCTGCAAGTTTAAAGCGAAATCTGGCCTCACAATCAACGTCGAGAAATCTGAAATACTAAGCTCTGTGAATCAAGATCTGGAAAAAGCTTTTCCTTGCTACAAATATATCGACTCTACTGTCCTTCTAGGAGTAGCAATTTCAACATCAGGGCAGGCTAGTGCTATGCACCTAAACTATAAGCGTATAGAGGATGTCTTTGAAAAAGGGAGCAAAATGTTTGTGGAATGGAAGCTATGTCGCCTAGAAAAACTCCGCTTATGGGACAAATTAATATTACCTAAAGTAATACATCTTCTGAGGTATACACCTTTTAACAGAGACATTTGCTCAAGAGCTGATAGCTCAAAGAGCAGCTTTGTGTGGGGAAAGAAAAGGAGATACGTGTCACACCAAAGAATCATAGAACCTTCCAAAACATGGGGTCTGGGCTCGGTAGACCTAGAAGCAATGTGGAAATCATTGAATCTATCCTGGCTAAAGAAATTACCTTTTAGCTGTGATCTTTGGGCTCACCGTTTGAAAGAGAGGTTTTTCAAAAAAATTGGCGTGGAACTCTGCGAAAAACTTCACTCTGGACCGGACGAATTGATTGGAGTCGTTAAAAAAACTGACACATACTGGGAGAAAATGTCGGAGTCGTGGATGTCAATCTTAGCCTCTGTACTGCCTCTCCTGGGTCCTAACGAACCTCTGAACTACAACCCACGGTTTGGTTCTGGTCAGGCTTCTAGTGCATCAAAACTGATAACTTCAGTAGCAGAATTCTGGCAACACAGCGAAGAAGTATACGAAATGAATTTTCTCACCCATCACCGAATCAGAATACAGACGGATACATCTACAAGGAAAGCGATAGGCCCCCCTTCACCTTTCTATCATGCTATCGGAGGCACTTCCTCGAGAGGAGTACGGGAGGGAATAATTTCTCAGAAGAGAACCAGTTCGGCTGGAACACTTGTATCAAGACGATGTGAGAGGCTCGGTGTTGAAAATAGAGATTTGGATCCGAGGGTCATTATGGCCAATCCCCTAACAACACAGGTTGAAAAATGGCTTAGATACAGAGTCGCCACATCCTCCATATTCACAAACAAGTCCTCGGACTCGACTAAGTGCTCTTTTGCCAACTTGAAGTAGAAACGTCAGAACATTTGTTCTATAACTGCTCCTTCGTCCACCCTTTAGTGAGCCAAGTTAACGAAGAGCTTTGGTCAGAACTGGGGGGTTATCCGTCCAAAAAGGATTGGCTCATCGCAACGTCTTCAAAATATCAGTCAAAATTCAAAGTAGAGGCCTGCATTGCAAAAGTGCAGAGAGTGATCTACGCTTGCAGATCGCAAGGTAGCCACATCCCTCCAGGCATCGTTACCCGCGTTAGGAGAGTTTTAAATGTCTGGAATAACATTTTATGATTAATGCTATCGTTTCTGTTCTTTATCTGATTTTAAATTTTCTGCATTTGAAATTTAGATAAAAGTGTTTTAATATTTTATTTTATGACATACAAAAGGAGCTTGTGATTCCAAATTACAATTTTAATGTTCACTATGTGATGTTTGAAGTTTTATATCACCCTCCCTTACTAACATTTTTTTATACCAATGTACATATAAGCCCCCGTGTAAAAAAAAAATGTAATATCTATATATCTGTTTGAAAAGAATAAGTCAAATCAAGCAATTTATGTTTTGTTTTAAACACAATGTTCCCATTTTATGTTTGGGAAATATGTTTATACTGTAATCTTTATTTTTATATGTTCAAGCTCAATAAAGACCTAACCGTTTAAAAAAAAAATATATATTATTATGAATCTAATTTGATTCGTGGAATAGGTTTAGTACATAAACAAGTTAGATAATATGCTGAAATTTGTTGATAAACATGAATAAATTGTAACATTTTTTTATTGACTCACTTTATGAAAATATATATGAAATTGAGGATATATATATATAATTAAGTGATGCTAATGCAAATTCATCATAAATAAACATTTAAAACAATTAAGCATTACAGATAAACAAACTATTATAAAATAATTACAAGTAAAACTAATAAAACATTATAAAAATGACCATAAACGCATTAAAATATTAATTATTTGAAATCCTTGAATAAAAAAAAGTCTTTTGATGATGAACGGGAAAGGAAATTCTGGATTTCTTTGGCTCCATAAGTCATTTTAACATTTTAAGTTAAATACATGTTGGATGGCACATCGGAGTTTTGGAGCTAAGAATAAGCAAATTATTAGATTCAGACATCTTAATTTGGGAGAAATTATGTATATTCTCATCAAAGCTGGAACTACATTTTTGACAATTCAGTAGATCATCGGTATTCTACCTAAATTGATCACATTTACAAAAATTTAAACACCAAACTACCACTACGAATTAAAGGATTTATATAAATCGGCTTAGTAGCCTGAGTATGGCTATAACCTATGTACATCTTACGTGGATGGTTCGAAATAAATAACATAAGAAACTTATTGCTCTTTCAGCCTTTACTAAGTGTATCTTATTAATATACATTCACATTTTTTTGTATCATAGACTGGAAATGTCTTGGAAAAGTTTGGAAGAGCCGATTTTTTAGGGCCCATATATGAAAAAAGTAATGTTGTTCAAAAGTTACAGGGAGAGGATATAGATAGCGGAAAGATATCACTTGAATGTATGCATGCTCCTCCATTTTAGCTAACAAAGTTTGTACTCCTACGTACATTTAAAATATATAAAGTATAATAAAGATAATTTTTGTAATTCAGAAATTGTACGGATTCCATTTACATACGACTTTTTGGTCACTTAGTTTCAATAGGTTTAAAACATATTGTTGTAGTTCCGTAGACACTATTTTAAAATATATCAAAGTATCCCTTTGAATAATATTTATGTTTATAGGAATATACTTTTTTAAAGTGACCTTCAAAAATACCAAATGTTATATTTGTGCTAACTATGGATTGAAAAATGAATAAAGACAATCGTTTTATTGTTTCAAATTTTTACAATAAAAATGTCTACAAGATATTTTTCTATTGTAAAAACCAATTGAAAGGTATGACATTCAAAGATCACATATAAAATAATCAAAAGCTCTCGCAAAGAAACTGTTCTTATTTTTCAATTGTAGTCGATGTAAATGATCCTTATATATTTATGATAAAAGTTTATATTGTTATATCATAGATGGGTTTTCATATTTAATTAGCTTCTATTTTACCTTTGGGTTGACCCTTGAGACCAAGTGTAATGAACGAGTCATAATAAAGTACAAATGCATGAACAAAGAATAAATGTAACAAAAGTATTTTTATCTCCTTGATCAATACAAAATAACATTTTTTCTTATATTAGCTATGTACAAGTATACAATGTTTAGAAAAAATGTGGAATAAAGGATATGAAAACCTATAAGTACATTTCTTTGTTGTTAATTTTTATCAAAAAAGCCATAGTGGATTATTCTAAAGTAAATTTTACAAAGACAATTTCAAAAATTGCTGTCCTTCTACTAAGTACAATATTTGACCTCATATTTAAGTAATTTATCATGGAATATGATAATAGAAAAAACCTCTTGTTCTATTCCAAGGTTCTATATTTTTATTTCAACAGTATTAATCGTATATTTGCACTATACTCAGTTTTATATATTTTGACTGTGATAGATAAAGTTTTTTAGTAAGAAGTTTTAAGAGCTGTATTTACTTATTGTATTCGACCGAAATTCAAAAAGGCTCAATAAAAAAACCAAAAAAGCAAGGGTCAAAAATATCTCATTTTGATTATAATCTCAAATATACTAAAACAGCCTGAAGTAGCTGTCTGAGTGTCTAAGTGACTGTATGTCTTTAACATCAAAGTGTCAAATTAAGGTGAAAACTAAAAAAAAAATACAATACGTAGAGTTCTTCAACACTAAAATATAAAGTTATACTTCAAAAAATAGAGAAATACATTGTGATTCACAACATTTATAAATTCTCATTTCGGTTTCAAATCTTCAATCTCTACAAAATTTCAGTGCCGTAAATACGACAGTATACGTGAAGGATGAAACCGAAGCGTCTCGTCATTTTGCATCCAACTGGATATAAATAAACATACTAGCATGTAAATTAGTCGATCGAACCTAGGATACTCTTATCAACGAGGTATACCAAAAATGGCCATCCCCTCTCGGGATTCGAACCTGCGCCCCCAACATTGAGAGTTAAACACGCCTTAACGCACAGGGCATTCGCACTCCCTTAAATATTTAAATATCTTTATGATATAATAGCAATAGTATCAGTGCCGTAAATACGAGATTAAATAGAAGCGTCTCCTCAAAAATTTATATGTCTTAATGATTTAAAAGCCATAGATCTGGGTCTGAATATGTGGGTCAAGGGTTACAAATATACATAAAGAGCGTATTTAAAGAATGAATTGTTTGTTGTCGAGGAGAGATGCTCAAAGCATATATTTTTTATATTTTTCTTGGAATTAGTAAATATGATGCTTCAAACAAGGAAACGTAAATCACAAAACCTTTCTTTTATGAGATTATATTGATTGAACTATATCCTCAGTGGAAGGATTCTTAAAATACTGTCATTGGAGAAAAAAGTGTGTTTTGTATCTCTATACCAAATGTATCATAACCCAAATAACCCAAGGCTGATGAAAACTTGAAAAGCTTTGTCTCCCCTAGGACTTAGCATGCGGAAATCTCTTTACTTGTCCACTTAGAAAGAGAATGATAGAAAAAAATGTAGTTCTTCCTAATGCCCAAATACCAACAAATGATAATAATTATGTGCATGAATTTATGGTGCATTAAGCTCTTCATCATGCTTGAGTTTTTTCCCTCTGTAGAAATAAAACATAAGTTTAAGAAATATACCTTCTTGTCTTTCCAGAATGTATATAAGACAAAAAGGTATATCGCTTAAATTTCACTTTTTCTAAATATATATATATATATAAACAAGGTGGTAAGATCAAATCCGGCGGGTTTTCAGGACATCCTTTAACAAGGATGACGTCGTCCGATCCGCGCAGCTGATTTTTTTAGCAGACAGCCAACATATGAGAGATCATTTAAGTTTAATTTTATCATCGTCCTGGCTGCATATGTAAATCTACACCCTGTTATCTGGAACGAGCAGTTATTCAAATTTTTGGTATAAAGGGCAACACCATCAGCAACACCCAGGTCTCTGAGCTGCTTGGGATCGACAGATAAGGGTTGCTGAGCTCAGGAAACAGCTGAAGGATACCAGGGCCCTGGTGGCCAAGGCCTGCTCCTCCTTCCGCGCCAGGATCCAGCGCGTCATTGACGTAGAAGGCAGATGGATTGAATAAGCAGAATCTACACATCTGTACGAGTATTTTAATGTCTAAATAAATAAAATTGAACAGAAATTAACACTTTATGTGTATTTTAAGTTGAGAGAAGAAAAACACCGGATTTGATCTTAACACCCTGTATATTAGCCTGTCCCGTCTTCAGGTCAATCGCTCCGATTTTTTGCTCCAAGCACTTTTCTGCTGCGTAGTGATGAAAAAATGAGATTGAGAAAGTTTCAGCCTTCAAAGGCCATTTTTGTGACTGCACAAGCCACTCAAAGTTTCAAAAAGGCCGTTTTTGGGGTCAAAAATGGCAATTTTCAAGTGGCTTGTGCTGTCTGAGTTTTAGTGATATCGAGTTAATTTCTTTTCTTAAGGGTTGCTTGAAGTCTCATCTTTCAATAAAATTTTGGAGCAATCAAGCAAATTTATATTTCTATTGTTTTTGGCCCGTTCAGTAGGCCTCTTTTGGCCCAAAATAGGCATTTTTTGTTTTTTGCTAATATTTGCCCTAAAAGTTATCTTAGCAATTTTGTTATTTTATGGCAAAATAATTGCCTTGTCATAATGCACGTTTTGTGCAATTTTCATAATGATCAAGAGGATATAGACGTTTTGATAGAAAATATTGTGTTTATTTTTATGAAATATTGTTCATTTGCAGAAATAAAATCGCTATTTATACTTTACAATATTATTTATTTCCTCATGGAATAAGTTTTTTTATTATAATTTTACTAACTTTATATTGGTTTTTAAGATGAGTAAAATAACTACGTAAAATGTTAATACGTTTTCCACACCACTCAGCGCACTACCCTTTTGTGTGGATGGTCCCCCTAGAGATCTATTCATATACTGTGACTTATTTGAAAGTCATATTTGATATTTTTAAAGATTTTTTTATTCCTTAATTAATTTATTTTTAATTCCGTATTATGAGATATAAGATGCCAGTACTATGTAGGTAGTCTCATCCATTCCATATTTTCTTTGACCATTACAAGCAAGTTAAACATAAGAAAAGAGAAAAGGGGTGCGAAACTATACTAATTGTTTCTTTTTTTATTTTTGTTGGTTATATCTGGTTAAAAAATATCTTTATTTTTTTCTTATAGTAATCGAATTGTAATGTCCAAACTTTCTTGATCCGGTAAGATTTCGTCTCCAAGACTTTAAAGAATCATGTACTTCCATGTAAATGCCAAGTTTGGTTAAACATACTCTTCAAACATTTTTCGTAAAGTGATGGATTGCTGTGTTAATAAAGCTTCATTTTCCAAACAGCTTCTATATCTCTTTTTGGTAAAAACGTATTTTGGTGTGCTGTCAAAAAACATCTGGAATTGTATAAAGAAATTATTGTTGAAATTCTTTTACTTCCTTCTGTAAGGCCAAGACTCTCCAACTTAATGTAATGAACGACCTTCGACATAAACCGAGCATGGTGTATTGGCGTAGGGAGTTTTATGTAAAGTTGTTTTGAATTCGGATACATATAAAATGCTCATAGGTTGCCAATAATCTTTGCATTTTATTTTCAATCAGTATTTTTTCAAAGCTTTTAATATTTCAAAATATTTTTGTTTGCTTGTTTCTGTATGTTCTTTTTCATCCATGTACAATAAAAATCTCTGTATTTTGTTATGCTACTTATAAAAACATTTGGAAGTGTATCTTCTGGAAAATTTTCTCGATTAATCTTTTTGCATTCAATATTTCAATATTTTTGTGAGACTGAATTAAACTATTCACATTATATCTACATATGATGATCTTATTTATTAGTTGCATAACCAACTTTTTATTATTTTTGTAGTAAATAAAAATGAGTAATAATATTTTACGTGCTACATGCTAGGTTATTTTACTCATCTTAAAATCCAATATAAAGTTAGTAAAATTATAATAAAAAACTTATTCCTTGAGGAAATAAATAATATTGTAAAGTATAAATAGCGATTTTATTTCTGCAAATGAACAATATTTCATAAAAATAAACACAATATTTTCTATCAAAACGTCTATATCCTCTTGATCATTATGAAAATTGCACAAAACGTGCATTATGACAAGGCAATTATTTTGCCATAAAATAACAAAATTGCTAAGATAACTTTTAGGGCAAATATTAGCAAAAAACAAAAAATGCCTATTTTGGGCCAAAAGAGGCCTACTGAACGGGCCAAAAACAATAGAAATATTTATTTGCTTGATTGCTCCAAAATTTTATTGAAAGATGAGACTTCAAGCAACCCTTAAGAAAAGAAATTAACTCGATATCACTAAAACTCAGACAGCACAAGCCACTTGAAAATTGCCATTTTTGACCCCAAAAACGGCCTTTTTGAAACTTTGAGTGGCTTGTGCAGTCACAAAAATGGCCTTTGAAGGCTGAAACTTTCTCAATCTCATTTTTTCATCACTACGCAGCAGAAAAGTGCTTGGAGCAAAAATCGGAGCGATTGACCTGAAAACGGGACAGGCTACTGTATATATATATATATACTTTTAATATAATTCCATGAATGTATAGAGAGTAGAATAAGTTAAGACATGATATGTAGATATGTAACATAAAACATAAATTAATTTACAAATCCTTCTTTTAAAAATGTGAGGGAATATATTTATTTTCTGTCATCTTTGAATAACGTGATATTTTTGAAGATGAAAGTCCTACATGATATTAAAAAACTAGCTTTGAATTATAAAATGATATAACTTCTTCTTTATTTTTAACAAATTATAGTTCAAAAAAAATATTTTTTTGGTTGGTATTAGTTTACTCATTTAATATTGATACATTAATATGTAAGTTATTACCATATATCGTCCAATATTATGTATGATTATTAAATATATTGAGACATTCAATATGGAAATTTGGCTTATCTCTACGCTTATATTATCTAAATAATTTAAATTTTATGAATAGGAGTATATATAGTTTCAAATGTCTAAAAGAAATTATGCTTTTAACAAACAATATTATGATTTATAATATTTTATAACGGATAGTTTTTTGCTTTGATATAGATATTTCTTTGTTTTTGAAGTTGTTTTATTTAATTATATAATTATATGCTATGTTTGTTATCTATAAAAATAACCTGCTTCAAAAATGCTATCAGATGATAAAACATTTATATATGTATCCTTCAAACAGCAAATATTTGGTTATGCGACCTTATATCATCAATGTTTTTATCATTACTCCAGGTACTACTCATCCGGGATTACCTTCATTTTTGTTTGTTAATCACACTGCGTGGAAGATCACAATTGAGGGCGTCAGAAGGTGTTTTCATATTTCTTTGTTGCAATCATTGTCTATAAATACAAACATTCACCTTGGATTGAAACCGTTTATCATTAAAAATGATGACTTGCTCATGATAGTATGAGGAGCGGATATGAAAAAGGGGTCTTTTTTACTTTCAACTTTCATCATCCCTCAAGAAGTTTTTCTTTTTTGACAAAAAAATATTACATTTTTTGAGCAATAATGTATTTTAGAAAAGTTGCATCTCCATGATACTTTCGCTTGAAATAAGATCAATGTGATACACATTTCATTAAAAGTACTGCTTGTAGATGATGTCACAGGGTACTCACCCATCATTGGAATACTGTATTTGACAGCGCTGCAGCATAAGAAATCCTTCCTTCAATTCTCCCAAAACTTTCAAAGAAACATTTAAAAATCACATCATTACTATTTTCAACTTTTTTGCCCCTCTTATATTGATCATTGTTTATGTTGATTGGTATTAGAAAAAGCTATTTCTTAATCTCATGCATTCATTTTTAGTGACTATTGGAATAGTGGATTTCTAAGAAACAGTAATTCCGTAATATCATATATATTTAGGCAATTGCTTGTATTAAAATAAAAAAACTCTGTGTGCAATCACGTATGAAGCCGTGTTTTATGACATTTGATCCTAATTTGAATTTTCTGCTCATCTCTAATTAATGACGTAAGCTTTTAGCTTCCTACGTTATTTAAATTTCTTCGAATCATCTCATATTTCTTTACTCCTCTTATGCCTTCATATAAAGTTCCCTTCATAAATATTTTACATATATGAACGAGATCCACATCAATCAGTCTACACGATTCTCCATCAATGCCTCTGTTAACCCAGGAACAAGAATGAAAAAAAAAGTCTTTTTATAGGTAACTTATGATTATTGAGTTCTTACATTTTTTTATTACTTTATTTATTTAGAGTAGTTATATAAAACAATATATATATAATTAAACATTATAGATTAAAATTAATTCTTTAAACAAAAGTCCAACAAAATTCCTAACGATGTATCAAAACAATATAAAAACATGAACAAACTAGAGGCATATATACACTCAGAGAGTGCAAACCTCCGCCGTCACGGGGGTCCTTATGAGCCTTCCGAGGCGAATTTTTCACGACTGGGGAGGGGAGGGTTCCCCTCGACGGAAATTCCGAGAGGAAGACGCTCCCGGCACCCGATTTCACAGCACAGCGACATCTATTGGCAGAGTAGGCTAACTTGAAATATTTATTAGTATTTAGCTCATTTTGCATCGTAATTCTGCACTCAGAGATGCCAAAATTAATCAATTGTTCCTTTTGGCATTTCCGACAACTCCACAAAGTTTCATCCGAATCCGTTCAGTACTTTTTGAGTTATTCTGCTGACAAACAAACCAACAAACCAACACCAGTGAAAACAATACCTCCTTCGGCGGAGGTAACAAACATTAAAAAACAACAAAATCATATAAAATATACTTTCTAATTTTATATAAATTAAATCTAATTTAAAATTTCAGAACAACAAAACATTTTGTACTGAAAAGTCTAATTAAGAATATTTACTTCTTTAAAAACTTTATCCATTTGAAGAATGTTACTCGTATTTGACTATCATATTTTACTATCAAAAGGGTACAAATCAGGGGGTTAACAAAGACAAATTCTGAACGGGAGTAAGAGAGCTCTTGGGTAATATGATTTGAATTTAATTCTTAAGAGCACTTATCTGAGCTCTCTAGAGACAATAAGTTTTATTTTGATCAACTTCAGCAAAAGCTCTTAGATTATACTTAAGTGATATACTTATGAATAAAAGTTAGGGCATATAGACAGATATAAAAAACCGATATAATGTTAAAAATAAGCTTTAATGATTTAACTGTCAATTAGAAGTGAACGCATGTTTATTTTACAAATTAAACGATTCATATAATTGCATACAAATAGAGCTCAATAAGTTTATATATTTAGACGCTAAGGTTCATTTTTTTGTTACACTAACCGTCATTTATATTGTAAAACATGCAGAAAAAAGTATAAAAAAGATTATGTATTTTTGTGAAATGTTGTTATTTAATCCGTAAAAGGTTTTTTTCCGACCTGTTTCTATTTAGCGAAGTTACATATATAAATAAATAAACATTATATTTTAAAATTAAATCGCAAAATATAAAAGTCAAATTCAATATTCAAACATTCTATTAGTTAAAAAGGATTTTTTTCGTAAAAATTAAAGCGGTAAAAATGAAACAAAAATTGTACAGTGACAAATAAAACAACGCATATAAATTAATCAAACAAATATCTTTTAACAAAACCTCTATATATTCGTAAGAGTTTTTTTAAGGTCGTTCGATGTTTTCTCGGAGAATGAGGGGAAGTAGCGTACTAAGTCTCCTGCGAACCTCCACTGGGAATCAATGCGTCTTGGAATCTTTATATCCAGTGCAGAATATCGTGCAGAAGCGGAAATTGAATAGATCTCAATTCCTCCGTTTCGATTGTTTTCCCCGACGCAAGGTGCTCCGCTACGTAGCTTCTAGAGCTTGATAGAGCAAACTCTATTGCTCTTGTTTTCTCCGACGCAGATCGCAGGTTAGACGTGAGAACGAAAAATAGAATGGGGGAAATATTTTTGTCGTCGATTCGATGAATGTTGAGGCTGATCAAGATTCTCACGATTTTAAGAACAGGACATTGCGAAAAGGCATGAATAATTGAGTTATAAATTTTGCCACAGTCTTTACATGGAGCGTTGAAATAAATACAACCCGTGGATATTTGAAATTGGGCCGAGAAGTGTTTTTCATGGCTAAATTCGGAAATCGAGCACAAAATTCTACTCCTCCACGATATCTTCAAATCCAAGTCTTTTATGTATTTGTCGACAATTTTTTCCGCCTCTGCTTTCGTATCAGGGGAGAAACACATTCTTAGATGCCACGGAACGGGGACTATGTGCTCTTTTGCCGCTCTTTGAAGTTTAAATACAAATTTTCCGGACTTGAAGATAGAGTCATCCGTGAGATCATGTATTGTGAGGATATTGGAGGATGAAGCTATTCTTTCCAAATTTTTCGGGTCGTCCAGATTCTTAAAAAAGAACTTCTTTTCTCGATTTTGACGAATAATGTCAATAGTTGAGGAATTATAAAAACTTGGTATTCCTCTCCATATTTTCTCTGAATAACAGCCAATGAGTTGGAAAAATCTTCTAGGAGTTCATTTGTTGCGTCTGTCCCTAACATAATCCGATCATATGCCGGGCTAGAGCGATATGTTTCCTCCATTCCAAATTTGGGTTTTTAGAGAGGTCAATTAAAACTTTCCTTTAAATTTGGGAATTATCTTAGACAACAGGGATAATCCTCCCCCCAAATCTGATTTCGGACGTTTAAGAGCCGGTAAATAGATTATTCAGCCAGATGCTTTCATCCTGTGGTGCCTTCTCCGCGATCCAAGGAACGGCTGTAGATCTATACAAAACAGCAGGAACCACCCGGTAATTGTACAGGTCAATCCTTTTTGGAGATTGAATTCCTCCAATGGGGAATTTTTCCGTCCACAAGGTTTTTAAGAGTGGACCAGTTATTACTTGTAGGACCATAACGTCCCCAGGTAATTTTTATATGTCCACGGTTTCTTTTATTATTAAAGGTTTTTTGTTTTTTGTTTGGTCGTTGATTTATATTTATTTATTCTATAATAATAATACATTTTTCCCCCATGAATGTGATTCCATTGAACGAAAAAGGCAACAAAAATACCCAAAAAATCCAAATATAACAAAATTTATACTGGACAGTAATTTTGAACTATAATGTTCATTGATGTTTTTATTACGCAACTGTCCAGATTTTATCCTAATTCTTATGTTATATGTATGTTTTTAGAGTATTTTTTACACTGTATTCTTCTATGCAGTAACAGAATAAAATAATTATTTTAACAGTTAAAAAAATTGTACATTAAGCTAAACAAAAGAAATCAAGAAACATATTTGAAGTTAAATTAATGTTTTTATAGATGAAGACATTCTTCAATGGTTGAATGTTAATAAGCTTTTTTGTTGTTGTTATTCCATTTGACAACAAAATGATTTGACTCCTTTGAATACTTACAAACATATGCTCATATCTATCTATCTTATATATATATATATATATATATATATATATATAGAAGATACGATTATACCTTAAATATTTGTATACATGTTTGTCTCAATGGTACATAAACTTCCAAATTACTTAATCGTCAATGTTATGAAGTCTTATAAATTATTTGTAAGCCATAAAAAGAAGAGAAGCATATGTCATATGTATATACAGAAAAGTTATTTATTTGTATACAGAAGATAACTCATGATACCTTGACAAAAGAGCAGCTTTTTCTTTCTGGGAGAAGCGTATTTATTTGGGTATTTGTTATGTGTAAATAATATACCTCTACCGAGCCAAAAATGGTGCCTATTCATTTTTATAGTTCAAGTAATGCCAGTTTTTTTGTTGCTAATTTGATTCTATTGTTTGCATAAAATGCAGATTTCAATAAGCTTAAAAACATAAGAACCAGCCCCCAAGACATTAATTATGGAACAAGCTTTCACTATTAAAAAGAGCGTCATTTGTTTTTGGAATCGAAGGAAACAAGTTTTACTTTTTTTTACCAATATATGTCAGGTGTACCTATATGATATTATATTGAATAAATAGCCAGGAACTAGAGGGTGGAAATTAAGAAATTATATCCAGAATCTAAAATCTCACATACCGAAAATAAATCATAAGTAACTTTTCCTTTGATGCTCCTTTTTTATTTATTGAGTTCAAGCAAATTAACGTCAAACCATCTATTAACTTGGCTCAGCATGCGATATGAACGAAGATACACATTTTTAAAAACTTTTTGTACAGTAAAAAGCAATAACAGATTAAGCTTTTTTTAAAGTATTATTTCCTAAAAATGCTATGCTAACAGTATCCAATAACAATTTAAGCCATCTTTTCGTTTTAACAAGTAAAACGGTATAAACAGTATACTCTAATGCACGTCGTTTTCTTCTGTTGGAGTATGAATTTTAGAGGTCTATTAGTGTTCTTCATATAAGCAACTACTTCGACCTTTTTTGTGTGTAACAACTAAGAAAAATGTGAACCCAAAAGTTTTTTATTTTCACCTTTTACTATTCCAACAATAAAGAAAGATACCGAATACATATATCTATTATATGCAATATATTCATTATCATTTCAACAATAATATTACACTATGGAACAAAAAAATTGTCAACGGCCAAAACTTTCAAAAATTGATTCTATGGAGTCCATGCAATGATAAATTGCTATTTCGAACAATGGGTTTTTGTTTTTCTGGCCACAATTAAAATTTTAAAATTTTCATGTTTTAGGCCAATGGTACATACGGATCTATGATTTTCAGGGACAAGGCAGCAATTAACATTAATACATTACCAATACAATTTCGAAGAAAGATCCAATAAATCTATTGGTAAAGTAATATTTCCAAAACTCTGATTATGTAATGAGATAATTGCATTATAGTCGTAAAAAATGGGACAAAACGGACACTTTCACGTTAAGATAGATATATCACTCATGGACAATTTTTTCAGCTGCAAAGTTATATTTACATACGTTCCAGGCTTTAGAATAGCCATCGAGACCATTAGAACCATTAAAAACGACTTTATTATCGAATAATTGAGCAAAAATCATTAGGCACCTAAGCTCCTCATATCTATGATCATCGTTCTAAAGGTTCGTGGATTGTTAAAATTTTCTTCGTTCCGTAACAAAAGGATTAATATCAATATACTTATACTAAATACTTATTTCGAATATAATTTTTCAATATGAATATTTTTGTATTTATTTTTTCCCATTAATAAAAATTTATTGTTTTAATTTTATGGACATGTAACTTACTGAGGTAGAATACATGCAAATGTATATATATATATTGATATTAATCCTTTTGTTACGGAACGAAGAAAATTTTAACAATCCACGAAACCTTTAGAACGATGATCATAGATATGAACTGCAATTGAAAAAAAATCCTTGACAAGACCAGTCCTAGAGCTGATTATAAAGAAGTGGTCGACTTGTGTCTTATACTGTTTGAGACAAAACTTCCTCGAGACATCCATTGGACCAAATCAGGAGCTTTTCAACAAGCACAATGGATGGCAAGGAATATTACTCTATGAAGATGTAGATTTTCTCTGAAAAAATGCAGTTGGAATACTGCATTTTTTGTCGACCACTTCTCTATAATCAGCTCTAGGACTGGTCTTGTCAAGGATTTTTTTTCAATTGCAGTTGTATTTGCCTTTAATTCCTTCCATTCTTGCTCCACTTCGTCTAAAGTATTAGGATTGCTTTTATCCAAAGTATTCCAATTATCCTTCACGTAGCTAAAAATATTGTTGTTTGACTTTTAATCTTGCCAAAAAGAGTATCACGTACTCCTCCAATTATAATTTTGGAAATGTGATGGCGAAAAGCAAAATAAAACATATTTTTGCCAAGTTTTTTCTCAATTAATTTTGCCGAACCCTTCCTTTGTTTTCCTTTGTTTATATGTCTAAAAAGTAAGTAATTTAAACTGCACATATCGGTTGGTATCATATATACCTATATATTATAGCGTATTTTTATAAAATTAATAATTATTTTAGGAAAAAAGGTAAAATTTTAGTTTTAAAAATAATTTTCCTTCCTTTCCAATGTTGAAATATATGTAATACGACGTACTTGCATAGCTCTCTTAAAACATGTGTTTCTATATATGTAGTCGGTTACTAAATAAACTTGAAATTTAAAAAAACAAATTGCATTTTTAAATAAAAAATGTTTTGTTTGTCATACCCCTTTTGTATAATAATTTTTTCTTTAAATCTCATTTGGACTACTATATCATCATAAAACTTAACTTTCATTGGCGCCGCCCTAAATGGCCCATGCGGCAGGCATTCCGGCGGCCCAAATTTAAAAATATTTTTCCTCTCGATTATTTAAGCCTTGGAGAACCAGAAAAGCATCTATTTGAATGTTTTTAAAGAAAAGTGTTAAATTTGAACAGGTCTAATATATATACATACTTAATCCATTTTACAGATTGTACAGAGTGGGCCTCAAAGCAAACCATACGCCTTAAGCAGCTAAAAAATAATACATACCTAGTAAATAAATTCTTATTTATTTGTAAACATACCCAAACTAATTCTTATATTTCATGTGTTTGAGATATCCCTGTTGCCCTTCTGCCAATTAAGCCTTGCTTGGGTTGCCTAAACGTATGCATGTGTGAGATAAAAAGCAGATATGTATGGCCTTGACACCCTTGGGTAACTAAAACATGTTGCTTAACTTTTCACTCTTGAAATTTCGTGCTTTTTTCACCATATGGTTCGGCAAAATTGCATCCGACTGGATATAAATAAGAATTATAGCATTAAAAGTTTGTGTTCCAATTGTTATCCATTGTCAGGGTAACCAATAATCAATAAATTGCTATAAATAAATTGAACAACATCCCTCATGCTCTCTTGGAAGGCGAGCATTTTCATTTCTAACCTATCCTGGCTTTTGACAAATGTAAATATTATTGATATCAAATAACTATGTTATTACGGTTCGTGAAAGCAGCTATGATTTTAATAACATATCATAATAAATCAAGAGAAAACAATCTTCTGCTTTTTTAAGACGCAAAAAATATACTTTTTCTGGATATCAAAGGAGCTTACATCAAAGAAGGCGGTCGTTGTTTGGTCGATATAATATATATATATATATATAAAGAGAGAGACGACTGTTAAATTAACTTGATTAAACTCGTCACCTTTTATCTAATATGATCACGTCTTTTAGTTGGATAGCCAGTTTTTTATAATTGGTAGGAGGAAAATCTAGAAAATAAATAAATATGGCTTTCCATTAAGTCATGGCGTATGAATAGAAGTCTTGAGGGACCATGAACACAAAGGATAATGCGCTTAAAAACTTGTCTCCTGGGCGGTATGAAACGAATTAACATTTTACGTGGTTATTTTGCAAATCATTAAAAATCTATAATCTAAGTATGAAGGTTGGTAAAACTAAATATGAAAAACTTATAACATGAGAATATTAAAAAAAATATTGACAAGTATATATATAAAGATTTTATTTCGGCAATGGTATGAAATTTCATATGATTAAAAACAATATTTTCCATAAAAACGTAAATATCCGTGTAATCATTATAAAAATTACACAAAATATGCATCATTATACGATAGTCATAACCAAAACAAAAAGTTATAATTTCTTGGACTAATATGGGCCCAAAGACGCCTATTTAAAAGGCCAGAAATATTTTTTTTCTTAATAGCTCCCAAAAATTATTGAAAGATGAAACTTCAAGGAATTCTTAGATAAAAAAATTAAAAATCACTAAAATTCAGATAATACAAGCCACTTGAAAAAACTTATATATATATAAGAAAAATGAAGAGAAAGGTTGTTAATATAGGGAAACATATTTTTTTAAATATTCAGTTTAGCCATTCATGTTTCCTTGTTGTTTTCTATATATATATATATATGTACATCAGCACAATAAGAAGATCAATATAATTATAATGCTAAAACCGGAAGTTCAGTCCCATTCCAATAGACAATCGTTCGGCTTGGGTATTTAAAATACACGGATGCTCATCTTTATATGCTAGCACAAGTGAAATCTAAAATACCTAGTAGGATGAAATTGTTTTGAAGGTTATCTGGATCAACATCAACATACAATATATGAACTTGAGTGTGTAATTGCATTACCTAATATAATTCCAATTATATCATTTAGGATGCACTTCTCTTGTCTTTGCAAGAAAAGAGGACCTCCAGGTAATCAAAAACAAATCCAGAGAATGTTGCACGATTAGCATTGCCAAATAACTTAAAAATATATAATTTGGTTATTAAGAATCACCAAAGGTTACTCAAACAATTAAGTTTTACGACCAATGAACCTTAATGCTTCAAATATGCATCCTTTTGCAAAAGACGTAAGTTTATTTGATGAAAGCTGTATTAATATTTTGAGTTCAAAATTTAACATCAGAATCTTATTTTTTTTGTCTATTGGTTCTATAGAATTGCATCCGACAGGATATAATAGCATAATAGCATTAGAATTAGTCACTCGAACCACCTAGGATCTTATTAATGAGGTAGACCAAAAATGACCATCCCCTCTCGGGAGTATTCCAACCTGCACCCCAAACATTGAGAGTTGAACACGCCTTAACGCACACGGCTATCGCACTCCCACTTATTTTTTAAATTTGAAAAAAAAAAATAGTTTCATAAAAAATAATATTTAAATCGTCATTTTGTAAAAGAAAGAACACAAATTAATTTATTTTGCTCAATGCAGAAAGTGATTATTTGTCAGTTATATTTAGTAATTAGATGTGTATAGTATTTATATTATATATATATATATATATTATTGTAATAGTCTTTTATTTACTGCCTAAAAAATAAAAAATAAAACTTGAAAGCAACGTGAAAGTAGGTTACCGTAAGAGTTTCAACGTAAAAATGAATATATAACAAAAACAACCCTTTTTTCATTTATATATATATATTTTTTTTGTTGTTGTGTGTTGCCTATATAGTTCGATAGAATTGCATCCGATAGGATATAAATAAGCATATAGCGTTAAAATATAATTATTGGTTTAAAGTTTAGCTGCGTGAAATGAGTTCAATTACTGGAGTGGCTGTTCTTACAAATAAAAGACTATTTAGTTTTATATAAGACAACGGCGGAAACACTTATAAGAGTATTATATACTATTCAAGATACATAGATTGATAACTTATTAACAATATTCTAGTCATCCCTTGCCTCTGGACAATTGTTCAAATATTTCAATTCTAATGTATTGTTTCCTATAGCTAAAAACTACAAATTTTATAATTATCCTTTTATTTTTAGTGATGACGTGAATTAACAGAATATTTTTCTCACAAGCTAAAAAAAAAAAACCATGATTTTTCAGTTGGTAACACTGTTTTCTTTCTTGTGTTATGCCCGATAGTTCGAGTAATGATCCATTTATCGACAGAGTTGAGCAAACATTATAAATAATCTCTTTTTTTACTAGTTGCTTTATGCTCAATTAATATTAATAGGTGGAAGTGAAGGAGTTCATTCAAAGGGTTAAAAAATGGCATTGAGTTAAAAGAGGCAATTTCCCCTCTCCTTTACTTGTAACCAATCACGTTTCAACAATTAAGCTTCATTATAAAGTTGAAATTAGAACCTCAAACACAGGATTCTTTGGGTGATTTTAGCTTTGAGGGTGAAGCAAGGAAACCTAAGAGCTCACGCGTTCTCTTTTCTTCCACAGAGTGCAATTGCCCCAGCATATACAACCATCATTCCTCATGAAACAATGTTCGTATTTGAAGCCATTATCTTATACTTATATACTCCTTAAATTAAAGGGAAAAAACCTTTTATCTAATGAGGTGAAAGAGACTCATTTAATGCATTGTCATATAATTTTGGGCAGAATTGTTTATTATTTCTAAGGCTCTATACTTGTACAATGTACAAGTCCAGATATGTCTTGTCGAGGGTCATTGAGGCTTTGATAGTATTTTAGAGATGGTATGAATCGTGAATGGATAGCATATATATATTTCTTCCAAATATAAAGTAGGGCATTCGGATTGGAGGAGGAGTTGGAGGGGAATATGATTAAAAACTGCCTCCAAGTTGTCTCTCTATCGTGTTCGTTCTACATATTTGGATTACTGAAGCGTTAAATATAACATTATTTTATAATTAGGTTGGTTGTAAAAAGGATATAAATATATTTTTTTAAGTTGATTTACATTTTGTAACCCCTCTGGCCCCAAAAGAAGAGACAATAGTAGTTTTATTTGATGCCCACTCCCCATCAGCCGCCATTGAAGTGATACTGGATAATGCCAACTGTTTTTTATATTCCCCTCTCCTTTTATTTCAACCCATCACGTGTCAAAAGAACACCTTGTCTCCATCCCTTGTATAATATCCGTGATCGTCCTTGGTTTTGCCAACTATCAATTTGTCAGTTGGTAGCCTGTCTATATACCTCTGGACGGCAGATATATATCCGTTTTATCGCCAAATATGATGAAAAATAAACAAAAAAAACCTCCAATGTTTTTATTCAAAATGAAGATTATTATAAATTTAATATGTAAATTAGAGGAATCCTTTTAAAAATCATAAAAATACATTGATTGAGGTCTACTCGAAATCTCAATTAGGTTTTCAAAATAGGTTTCTTGCTCTGAGTTGATATTTATATATCAACGGCCGCTTGTGAAATAGATTTTGATTTCAAAACACACACAGCTTTACGTTCAAGCAGTTTTCCGCTTCGTGACCTTAATCATTGCAATAAACAATGCTTCAGAATAGAAAAATGTATTTTTTCCGACCTTGATTTGAGTAGAAGCAAAGTAGCGCAGATCACACATTTGTATTTATTTTTATTCTTTGGATCCTTTGTTATCAGAAAATAAAAGAATATAAATCTATGACGTAATCAACGTCATAGATTTATATCTCAACCATGTGAGGGAGTTACTGTATGAAAATTAAGATATGAAAAGCAACTTATTTAAAAAATAACTTAAAAACATCCAAATGAGTACCCTTTTTTTCTTTTTTTCCTTCTTGAAACTATTAAAGAACCCTAGTAGGAGCCGTTATTTAAAAAATGTATGGTGCGTCAGCATTTAGTTTCATTTATTGGCACTAAATATTATTTGACGAAAATGTGCAAAAAAATAATAGTAATAAATTGATCATAACTAAATCTTGTAAAACTAAATTTTTCCAAAATAATAACAAAAAAAGTTTTGTTTCATAACGAAACCTTTGAACGCAATTTGGGGGGGGGGTAAGGGGGGGGGGTCAACCAAAATCCATTTTTCTACGATCATTTAGTTTCTTATGACACAACTTTCGCGGGGGGATAATTTTGATATCTTAATATTAGGTTTTCTATAATACCCCTAATATATATATATATATATATTATATATACAATATGTCTCCTTCTGAAAATGTTCAATTTTGAAAATTACAACGAAACTATGTACTAAAGGTTAAATATTTGTATAATTATTTTTATTAAAAACCATTTTAGATTTTATATATTGGTTTTATTTCTGTTCATATTATTTACATCCTAATTCGTGCAATCCAAGTATATATATATAT
>CP045899.1:13001281-13018770 GCA_013387185.1 Caligus rogercresseyi
ATATATATATAATAGGGTTGTTCTTCTTTTCAAATGTTCGAAATGTTAGCAACATGTAGATTTTCTTTTCTCTTTGTGATAAAAAGGACGACGACATACAAAGTTGAACACAAATTGGTCAACATTACAAGGTCCGCGCAACGAGTCAAAGTTTTAAAAAAAATTTAGTAAAAATATAGTTTTCCGCAATTTCTTCAAAATGGAGGACGTTACCGACCTTTAATAATATATTAATTTAAAGGAATATAATTTACTACCAGACTTATCTTTGATGTTTTTTATAAAACAAAGTTTTCAGTAAAAACAAAGCAAGAAGGTGAGTGTGTATTATTAGCTTATTCATAGCTTTTTTGTATCAATTAACTTCACTTCGCCTGTAGAAGATGACTGTTCGCTCAGAGTAAAATAGTACTTTTAAGTTTAGTAAAACTTTAGATGATAAATCAAAAATGACCTTGGTTGCATTCTATCAATTCAGAATTCAGTACAATCTGAGTTTACATCATATGATTCAGAGCCTGTATTGACCTAGGAGAAATCGATTATGAAAAAATAAAAAATAGTGTTTCTTAAATTTGCGTCAAGGTATCCTCTCAAAATTTTACTTTTTCTCTGACGCATTTATAATCCATTATATGCGTCATTTTGTACGCGAGATAGGCTTTTTTAATTTACATATAACTCTCTACTTATTAAATTGACATGATTTAGTATACCAAAATATTAAAGCTGGTGTACCAAGCTTTCATTTGATATGTTTGGTGATCTAAAAATCGCTATACTTTAAGAGATATAAGCAAATACGTACCCTCCCCCAAAAATTGATCTTTTGATATGAGAATATACTATTACCATTTGGTAATGCTGTTAGTGTTACCTGGATAGAAAGAGAAGAGAAGGGAGGGAGTATTTTGCCTCACTTCTCTCCCTTCTTTTTTTCTTCCTATCCAGAACACTAACAGACGTTACCAGATAGTAGTTAAAAGTACTATTTTACTCTGAAGCGAACAAGCCATCTTCTACAGGCGAGTGAAGTTAATGATACTAAAAAGCTATGAAATAAGCTAACAATACACACTCCATTTTTCTTTTGTTTCTACTGAAAACTTTGTTTTATTAAAAACATCAAACATACGTGTGGTAGTAAATTAGATTTCCTTTAAATTAATAATAATTATTGAAGTCTGTAACGTCCACCATTTTGAAGAAATTTGCGAAAAACTTATTTTTAATAAATTTTTAAAATTTTGACCTCGTTGCGCGACCCCGTAATGTTGACCGATTTTGTTCAAACTTTGTATGTCGTCTTCTTTTATCACCAAGAAACAGAAAATCCACAATGTTGCTGACATTTCAAACTTTTGAAAATAAGAACAACCTATATATATATATATATATATATATATATATATATATTATATATATATATATCATATATATATATATATATATATATATATCTTCTCATCATGTGTCGTGTGCGAGCATATTTCTCAATTCCATGACATATAAATAAGTTAGATAAGAAATAGCAAGTTTGAAAAATGAATTTAATTTAAAATTTGAGTATTAATATACTTTTTTACGGCAAGAAAATCTTTTCAAGCTTTGTTTTAGAGCAATATTAAATGAACATAAGATTAAGAATCTAAAGCAACACATAAAGTAAAGTTACATAATTTAAATATCTCTATAAGGTTCAAATATTTATTCTCTCTCGATTTTAAAATATATTTATTGTAAAAACATTTTTGAAAAATATTAAGAAAGAAATGAGGATTTCAAATATTAATAATATATTTAAATAAACGAAGGATTTGAATAAATATTTATTTTTCATTCTTAGTTTATACTTTAAATATGTTATAATTGTCTAATATTGTAAGAGAAGGTGTTTGCATAAGCATGCTCGACTAGTCGAGTGCGTAGGATCGTCTCCTCCGATCAATCTCGTAGGTTCAAAAGATAATATCCTCACGTACTCAATCATACCATATAGACCAAAAAATCCCATTGCTTTATTTGTAAGTTCCTTTTATGGATTCTATTTTCTCTCAATGCCTGGGACATTCAAATGTTTTCCTTATTTTCCTTGTGTGGTGTGTTTTTGTTTTTGCTTTTCTTTCCAATCACCACCTTGTTATATTTCTTACCTGACTTCTAAGGCTAAGGCTGAAAATAGTGCTCTGGGAAGCAGTTTGTCTCATTGCTTTCTTAAGAAGTAAGTTTTCAGAGCACACAGTTTTCTGCAGAAGAAGCACTGCTTGTGAAGGAAGTACATAACTCAATTTAAAACTCAGTACTAATCATATATACAGGGAAATACTCTCTCTCTAGCTACATTCCAAAGATATAAGTAAGATTGTATTAAAATTTAATAAATTAAGGCATCCAGAATGAATCACTCCTTGTTTCATTCGTCTGGTAATACGACTAAACAACCATTGAAAGAAGCTCTTATACAACATATTGGAACAGAGTTGTCTATAGATATAATCCTCTTTTATGGCTTAACATTATTTATATATATATAAATTCATATATAATAAATATATATATATATGTATATATATATATATATATATATATATATATATATATATATATATAGTCACATATAAATAAATATACATATATATACTTCAACCTATTCGCTCTATAATACTAAATAATGTACATCGTAATATGTATTTAAATAACATATATATATATATATATAAATACGTAAACCTATTCGCTCTTTAATACAAAATAATGTACATCCTAATATGCATTTAAGTAACATAAAATCTTATCGTTTGATTATTCCTTCATAAAAAAACATTTAGGCCAAACGCATCATTCGATTTTGAATATATCTACATACATTTAAGGTATCTTGGCAACGTGTTTGAACGTAGTAAGGAACATAAATCATGGCGAGTTGAAGAAATTCAGGACGCATACAAAATTATTTCACATAACGCGTAGTTTCTCTCTCTCTCTCTCAATGTGTTTTTAACCATTCAAATATATAAAGTCTGGTTGCTTGGTGGTTTTTTAAATAAATGGTATATCATGGTCTTGTTAGTTTGCTTGGCTTTGTTATGAACTTACTTTTGAGATTTCGTATAATATCTTATGGAACTTAATTCATTTCTGTGTGTTGTTTGATACTTTTGGAACTAAATGTATCAATTTATTTGTTTGGTTAAATATATTATGTAGTAATATACGAAACTTTGATCCAAAGCTTAGCCAACAAAACATTTGACCATGATCCGTTTTTGTTACCTTATGTTGATGATAATCAATTATTTTTCAAGTTATATGTTTAGTGTGTCTATTTCTTCATTGATTTCTCTTTTATGGGGCTTTGGCAACTGTCCTTTCCAAACAATAAATCCTCATTTAGTCTCCATAACTACTTTTACGTACACATATATCTTTTCCATGTTCACTTCTCAGAGAAATATAAATGGAATATAATTTATATTGTCATGGTATTCATAAGTATTTTCTCTATTATTTTCCAGGATGAGTTCACTTAAGGAATGAACCCTCAAGGCGGACAATAAGAAGGACTGTTGTTACGCTGCATTTACACATCAGAATGCTCAGCTCACTTTTTCGCATCAACGGACTTACAGGAACAGGGGGACTCTTTTTCAGCCGTCCTCACAAGCGGTTGTTGCTCTTCCTCCTGCTATGGACCTGCCTCTGCTATTTTGTCTTTCGCATAAACTTCCGAGATGACTTAATCAAAGACTTTTACAATACACGGGAGCTTCTTGCCAAGGTTGTGGAAACGGGGAAGCCTCGGCGGGGCGCACTATCGGGATCCGGAGCTGAGTTGAGTACGACCACGAGCATGGTGAACATATTCGACGCCCAGCCGGCTGTGGATAGATCCCCTAGCATCAGTGAGACGGATCTCGTCAATGACCTTCAAAAGAAACTCCCAAATCTCCCAATTGTTTACCTGCAAGAAAACAAAAATAAAAATTGGCATTACAAGAACCAAAGCTCATGTGCCAAGTTCCCGGCTCTCTACGACTTGCACTTTAACAACATTTACTGGCAGGAGACAGAGACCTCTAACGGAACCTTTTTCTTTTACGGAGCTTACTTGGACGTAAGGAAAAAGAACCAGTTGGGGCCCACGGTTCGGATTCTGAGTATGATCAATCGCATTCAACCTACCATTAAAACCTTTTGCCAGCTATGGTTCAAGGGCTCAAAGGAGCCTCTGATCGCCAAGGTATACGAGTACAAGTACATATGGTATCACAAATGGGGCAACTACAAAACGGGTCTCTTCCAGCCCTATCTCATTGCCTGTCCCATTCCAAAGTCTCACTGGCACAAAGAACCTGTCTCCGTGTCTGTAGTCGAGCACATGTGTGACATAGCCACAAACAATCTCCGCGTTACGTATAACAAACTTCCACCAGGCACTCCAAAGAAAGAATTCGCTGTTTGTGTCAAGGGTCTGGATTTCCCTTCCACAGACTTGAGTGTTCGCCTTGTAGAATGGATTGAAACGCTTCACACCCTCGGGGCAGATAAAGTCTTCCTCTACAACCTCGAAATCCACCCCAATGTGACCAAGGTCCTGAACCACTATGTGGACAAGGGTCTCGTGGATCTAACACCCATTTCCCTCCCGGGCTACCAGCCCAACATGCCCATCTTCAGCATCTCTATCTAAAAAGTAAGCTCACCAACAAGCGTCAGAATGAGTTGATCCCCTATAACGACTGTCTCTACCGGAATATGTACCGCTATGAGTATATCGCTCTCCTGGACATTGACGAAGTTATCACGCCCATCAAGCATTCCTCCTGGAGCGAGATGATGAAATACGTTCGCACCTCGGCCCTCGCCATTAAGAACGAGACCAGGGCCTCCTACAACTTTCGCAACGTGTACTTCATGGATGAAATGCTAGACGCACATGGGGACTAAACAAAGAACTCCCTCCATACCTTCACATGATGCAGCACGTCTACCGCAGCGCTAATTACACCAAACCTGGACAGTACATCAAGTGCTTTCACAACCCCGAAAAGGCCCTCATCCTTCACAACCACTTCCCTCTGGGCTGCCTGGGAGTCTGCACATCCTACCCTGTGGACATCTCTGTGGGACACCTACAGCACTACAGAAAGGACTGTGTGAGCACCCTAAAGAAATCCTGCGATCGGGACTATAAGAAAGTGAGCGTCCGGGACACTTCACTCTGGAAATGGAGCTCAACCATTGTAAATCGCTCGGCGGAGGCTCTTTCTACCCTGGGATTCTTCAAAAACAGTCCCACGGGACCCTCAGGCATTCTCTCAGAACCTTCCTCTAAGCCTTGAAAAGGCATGTGATTCGAATTATTCTTAGTCAGATATTCCCCCGCCTCCTTCTCCGTACCTCCGTACAGCGTAAATCCCCTTTTATCCTAATAATTCCCACAATTTGAATTGATGTGTTGGTGGTAGTATTTAGTTGAATTCATTTTTTTGCGTGTGTGATCTTTTTTAATATTTAGTTTCCCCCTTCCATCCTTATTCACAAATATGCAAAATGGAATTGACATTTAAAGTCCTTTTTGGTGCGGAAGATATTTTTAAAAATATTATCCCTTTTATATATGAGTTTGTGTGTGTATCATAAAACGTATCTATTTTTCTAGTGTTGCTCTCTCTCTCCCTCTCTCTTTTGTAATTCCTACAGTTTTTTTGTCTTTATCTCGTTTATATTTAAATATCTATATGACTATGCCATAATAATTACTATGATGTGTCAAATATGTCCATTATTGTCAAGCCTTATAGTGAATAAAGAGTGCTGTTTTTATTGGATTTATATGAGGGTTAACTAGGTTATTTTTTTGCCTTCAATTTATTTCATAAATCATTAAATAATACATTATTTCTTATGATGTTGAAGAGATAATAAAATATATAATTTTGACTATTTGAAACTATGGAGAACATCTTAGTTGAATTTAATTTGTGTATCACACAAATTATATTATATTATTCCATCATTTTTAATCACTGGTTAAGTTTTTTTTGCTGCCCCCCCCCCTTTGGTACATAATATTTTTTTGCGCCAACCCCCCCCCCCCCCCAAAAAAAAAAGGACATACACACATTTGGTTCTCAAAGTCCATTGCAGTTTATTTCACACATTGTAATTAATACAAGCCTCAACCTTTTTTGTTGAAAAAATAAAAGTGAAGTGCCAAAAAACTGCAGTTTGTAATAGGTGTCAAACCTCAACCTTTTTTTTGTTGAAAAAAAGTGAGCTGCCATAAACTGCAGATTGTAATAAGTGTAACAGTTTTCAAGCACCTTAACTGTGTAATTATGTTCAGTGTAACAGGTTTCTTTTTCATATATTTAACATTTAATGAATTTGTGAAAAAATTGTCTCTCTGCAAAAATGTGGTTTAAAACATGACCAACTCCCTGAGAGGAAAACAAAAACAAAAACCCAAAGGTTTTTTGTGCAAAAATGGCACTTTTATTCCTCAAATCTTTTCAGTGACTGATGTGGGCCTGCTTCATGCTGCAGATGTTTTCAAATATGGGTTGCAATTTAGAGATTGCCACTCTGAGTTAATTCTCAATGTCCAGCTTTGATCCGTACTTGGTTTTGATGGAGGCCACAGCAGAAAACCCTATCACGCATAGGTAGGATGTGGCAAAAGGAAGGAATATGGTCAGGGCTCTCTTGCCAAGAAGTGGTTACTCTTTCTCCACTCCAATCCAAAATGCAGCCAGTGTCTTTGACTGAAAGTGCAGCCTCATTGTTGAGTCAGAGGTGACATCAATGAACTGATCCTCCTCTGAGTGCTTAAGTCGGCAGGTGGTGATGCACTGAAGGGATCACGGATCCAATCATATTTTTTTGGATCCTGCATCAGGAAATATCTCTGGAAATGTTTATGAAGGGCAGAGATATGTGCTTCCATGCATGGAATCACTTGTTCTGCAGCTTGTTGTCTTCAATGAATGATTTCTGGTTCCTAAATGAAACCACACGTCCAATTTTTACTCGCTGCAGCGCCTGCCAATAGTATTGTTGGACAGAGGAGTAGCCCTTAGTTTGCTGGCTGTAGAGTCATCAAGCATAATTGAAACCATGCCCATAGCACAGGGAAGTATTAATTCTTCCGCTATCGTGTGCGGCTTTTTACACTGCGCCACTCGGTAGGCAACTTTATATGAGGCGAGTTTAGCATTTGCCGGCACAGATGCAGCTTAATTAAAGAGAGACTGTTGAGCACTGCAGTTTACTTGTTTTTTTTTTTCGAAAAAGTCAACTGGCTTGTCTTTGTGCTCTGGATGATTTGTTTCCAGGTGGCGTCTTAGCTTGTTCGGCTTCAAGCTGTCACAAGCTAGCACTTTAAGACAGACAACATACTGCGGCCTCTCCTCATTACCCACCGTTGTACAGGTGAAGCCAAAGGCAAGATTTGTGTCGTCATATTTTCTTATCTTTGCCTTAGAAGGAAATTGCTATGGAAGCACATCTGGTGATGCTTCATCATCTGCTTTGCGTTTACGTGGGAGCTGCGTCAAAAAAAAAATCCATGTTATGCTACCAGTGTTATTTAGTCTACTGTATTTATATTTTCATTCATTCGTTTTTACCGCGCGCCCCATTAAATTTAGTATATCAATGAAGTCGATCCAAATAGACTCTCGTAAGGATTCGAACACACGCCCTCAACATACCAAGTTCAGCATTTCCCCCCTCATTTAATGCATTTACAACTTAATTATAATATTTTCTTCTTAATTGAATGTTGGAGAATATCATAGCAATGGTCAAACCATAGAAAACACTTTACTTAAATCTACTTACAACCTCAGCGATTTGAATATTTTATGTGGCCCTCATTTTATGTATCGGTCCAGCAGAAAATCTATCCATTAAGTGTATTTGGTAGTTAAAGGCCATTATTTAATAATCCTATATTCCTTCTCCAACCAACATATTTGGTTCTTTATAGCACAATTTAAACAGATGGAGGACTATTTCATTTACAAAGTTACCAATACCCATATATTGGCAAACTTAACGTATGCACACTTTTTCAAACAGATTAATAGTTTAGCAGGTTGAGATAAGTAAATGAAGCCCTTCTTTATTTTTCCCCATATTCAAAGAGTTATCAGCACGATTTGAATGCAATTATTTAGTTTAAAAATGTTGCTCATCAAGAACATAGAGATATAAACATACAGAGAGCTTATTCCCTCCAATTAGCAGATAAACGTCGTTCAGCTATATTCTGAACACAATGACGTATTTCTCTTCCCTCCAATAGCAGAGAAACATTGTTCAGCTGTATTCTTGACACAATGACCTATTTCTCTGACGAATCCAATAAGCTCTCTATATCTCTATGATCAAGACCCGTTTTTATAACGTACAAAGTAAACAACAAGTACAGTCAATTGTGTCAGGTTCTTTATTGATTGTTATTGTTGCTACTTATAATCCAACTAAAACTTTTAGTTTCAATAAGCTTGTGGTTCAGAACGACTTCCAAAACAAAGGTTAAACATCATTGTTTCGCTTTGACATGTTCCATATTGTGGCATAATTAATGTATCTTGTAATGGATCTAAATAATATATGAAAAACAACGTGTATATATATATATATATATATATATATATATATATATATATATATATATATATATATATATATACATGAGGAAATAATATATTTATTTCTTTATGTCCTTATAAAATAAAATTTGATCTACATAAGGTATAGTGAATTTTCTGCAGTTAACGTATATTGGAGTCCCTCGTGATAAATATGAATGACCAGGTATAACAAAAGGGTTTTTCTTGCTAACTCAATAATAAAAAATATTTTTTCATTGATGAACACTTGTTTTCCTTATTTTTACATTCGATAGTCGTAGCGATGACCCATTTATCGACAGATATAGGTAAACAAATAATCATTATATTAACCTTAAAATCCCTTCCGTAACCGATAACTCGGGTACTCTTGCTTCGAGGGAAATAAAGTATTTCCCAAATAAGTCTCTCAGCCATTTTAATTAGGAAGTTATTAAAATTTTAGTTAATATATGGATTTTGATTTTCTGTTTTAGTATTTTAATGGAATGTGATGTTTCATTATTGTAATGTAAATTTTAGGTTTTTATATACCTAAGTTTATTATAACATTGTGATAGTATTGTTTTTATTTATTCAATTTTTTTGTCCATATGGTTCGATAGAATTGTATCCGACAGGATAAAAATAAGCATTATATCATTAAAATTTGTCTTTCGAACCTAGGATCCTATGAATGAGATAGACCAAAAAATCTCTCGGGATTCGAACCTACAACCCCAATATTGAGAGTTGAACACACACAGCTATCGCACTCCCTTTTATTATAATTTGTTCATTTTTCGTTGTATTAATTACAAACTAAAATGTCTTCTTCTGTATTTTATTTTGCAATTACTTCGACTTTTATATAAGAACTGAAGTAAGGGGGAAAACGTTACAAGTGTAAGCAACTGTTTTATTGAATTAATATTACTAGGTTGAATAAAAGGGTTCATTCATCAATAACCTTAGGCTCATGAAGAAGAGACAGATAGTATTTCTTAGGATGATGATATTCTTCTCAGCTGTAACGATGTTCACTCCTTCGCAGCTGTAAGTGAAATAATACTTTTTAAGATAGGACAAACTGCTTTTTATTATTATATCTCCCTTTCTTTCAACCATGCAAGTTATAAAAATCACCACTGGAGCAGTTCTGTGAAATAAAGATTTAACTCTCTTAGTTTAAAATGTTTTTCGAGATAAAAATAATTCAATCTAATAGATTTTTAAATATGAATGGCTAGTTTGGACAAGTTGTTTTCTTCTTTTATTTAATCTCAATTGTTAATTGCAGCATACTATTTACAAGTACTGTCTCCAAGTTTCTTAGTTTGTTTTGAGTATTTAAAACTTATATCATATGGTATTTGCATGACCTGCATATTTGTATGTTCACAAAAACAATAAAAATCTTTTAGAAACTCGCTCCTATCATCAGTGATAGACTCTATGCCAGGAGATACTTATGATGACGGGGAGAAGAAAGCAAATGCTACTTCTTTCAAACAGAGCTTGAAACATTGAAACATCTCATTTAGTCTTATTAGCAGCTCTCCAAGATCTATCAGGAGAAGAATATAATTGTGAATCACTGATGATCGCACCTTTTTATGGGGGGAAGTAAGTAATATTAACACTATCCTTACCAAAACTCCTTCTTAGTAACATAATTAAGTTAAATAAATAAATGATATTCCATTATGTATTCAATAATTTTATATTGAAAAATGTAAAATCAACTTAAATCAAAGTATAAATATTTGTATGTACGAAAAAAAAAACTGATTAAAAAAAAGGCTCAGGGAACATTTGTTTCCATCTTATAAAATCAATGAAGAAAAAAAATGCTTATTTGCTTTTATTTCAAAAAAATATGTTTGGATATATTAAGTTTTTTAAGTATCTTCAAATTAAGGCTACTAGGGGTGCTATTGACATTTTGTTAGATGGGTGCTACCGACAAAAGTTATATTTTACCGATTCCAAACATTTTACAATAAGTACTATCGAATACTGCACCCGTTTTTTATGATTTTTGCCAACGAATAGTGTTAGCTATTTATTACATTCGTAATTTCATAAAGTCAATGCACCCACTTACATACCCGAAGACGTTTTTTTTTTGGATTGTACCAAATACCGTTATCGACCTCAGTTTTTTGTTGTAAAAAATAACAACAGCCAATCTATTAGAGTTGATACATTCTGCTTACGATTACCAATTCGAGCCATAGTTTTTCTACTGAATCCCAGCTCTGCTTAAAATATATTATAAATGATATCTATTAAATCTCCTGATATTAATATTATTTGAGGTTCGTATTTGAAGTTAATAAGATTGACAAATCGGATTTTGAGGAACACCACCACCATTCCTCATTAGTAAATATAGAGTTTTATCCCTGCAACTATTTGATTTCAATTTAATTATCTTTGTCTACTTTACAAAAAAATATAGATGGTATTGATTGGGAAAAACAGAGCCATGATGAAGGTTAAAATGATTAATTATGTCAAAGAAGCCTTCCTTTCAAATGCATTTGATAGAGGACATATTAAGCTTCATTTATGCATTTTAGCAACAAAGTTGCAATGGTAGATGGTGTATCCATAAAAAATTGTTGAAATAAAAGTTGAAAATATGTGACGTACATATTTTCTTATGCCATTACAGGGCATACTATAATCTGGAATATGCACTCCCTCTTTTTATGACAAAGTTTAACTACCTTGGTAAAAAACAATAGGGAAAATGAGGGAGTTCCTATTAGGACCTCTTTCTTTTCTCTATTCTTTTTTACAAAGGTAGTTAGACACTTTGACATAAAAAGGAGAGAGTTCCTATTTCAGGTTGTTATAGTATTCCCTGGTTAATATATCTTCACCATTTCCTGTGATCAGTGTTCTTATTATTTTCATACTCGTTACATAAATAAATATATGCATTATTTTAAACACTATAAAAACCTACTTTACTTAATAGTTTTTTTTAAACAAAAATTTGTCAAACTTATTTTTATAAACAGCTTTCAAATACCATTCATTATAAGTCCTGTTTTATATTAAAATGCAGTAAATACGCCTATACAACTATTATCCTTTTCAAAAATACTTGTAAGAATTTAGGGCTGCACTAAAATAGATAATAATGCCAAGTCAGCAGATATACAAAGCAGTACTTTAATTGCCCCATAAGAAGAGTTGTAGTTTGCTTTTCAATGAGGTTTACTTTTTAATTTCAATGTTGAGTCAAAGCTTGGATCTTTATCAGCCAATTGGCATCAGATTCGGTATTCAAAAGCTGTTAAATGCACTTTTTTATTATTTTGAAAGCAAGATTATCTAATTGTGATTCATCCACTTAAAATAATTTATAAATAATTTTTGTGTCACATTTATGGACGAGGAAATATATATTTATTCTAACAGGAGCTCTGCTTTATGCTCGTGTGTAGAACAATAGATAAACGCAAGCATATAGGTGTTTATTTAGCTTTGATTTAGCATACTTTTTGTTATTAAACAATCATTTACCTATGTTTAGCTACGCCCATAAGTAATTTCTGGTAATATGTATTTTAAAGAAAAAAAACGATGGTTTTTGTATTATTTTTCTCTATTAACCTCAGCATACCTTTTAACACAAATTAATCCAATTAGCATTTGCTTGTATCCAAACTTAAATAGTCGTATTCTTCTTTTGTATATTAAAAACGTCGAATGTCATATTAGAACCTAATATTTTCTCGACTTTGCTCTGTGCGAATTCAATCGACCACTTAAAGGATACTGTTGAGAGTCTATTAGATAAAAAACGCATTTTGAAGGAACTACAGTCAACTTCGCCTGAGTCGAAATGCATAAATCGAAAAGATATTCAAAAGTCCCATTTTTTCTCTACTGACATGTGTGTAATAAAAATCGTACAAGTCGATTTTTGTAAGTCGATATTTCGCCTAAGTCGAACCGATATTTTGACAGTAACACATACATAAACTAGAGGACTCAGCGAGTGCAAACCTCCGCCGATCCCCACCAAATTAATCACTTGGTCTTTTTGTCATTTCCAACCCTCTATGCACTGGCCCTTTAACTCTACATACTGCTCCTTTATTGCTTACACTCTAGAAGTACATGGAAAGAAAAAGAAACTGACGTCATCAAAGAGGAGAGTACAGCACAGCGACATCTATTGGCAGAGTAGGCTAACTTGAAATATTTATTAGTATTTAGCTCATTTTGCATCTTAAAGAAGCACTCAGAGATGCATAAATTTAATCACTTGTTCCTTTTGGCATTTCCAACAACTCCACAAAGTTTCATCCGAATCCGTTCCGCACTTTTTGAGTTATCCTGCTGACAAACAAACAAACAAACAACAACACAAACAAACCAACCAGCCAACCAACCAACGCCAGTGAAAACAATACCTCCTTCGGCGGAGGTAACAAGAAAATAACTTTAATTGAACGAAGTTTTATCTATAAAAAGATATACCAGTTTTAATTTTATTATTATGAGGAATGGTGGGCTATATCCTGGTTAATCTCTTGTATGGGTTGTAAATTAATCTCCTAGTACTCTTGTTGGTAAATATTTTACTTTTAGTTTATGTATTCTAAATTTAATTTATATGAAGTGATGTTTTTTTGTTTTTAAAAATGGTTATGTTGTACAACATTGTTATCTGCCTTTTAACTCTTGCTTAGAGATCAAATTTAAAACTAAAACTTTATTTTTGTAAGCATTTTCCCAATATCCATAACGTTTCAAATATTTCATTTTCTTACATAAGATACAAATATATTTCACATGTAAAGTTATATAACTTTCAAGAAATAGTTTTTTGGGTTTTCCTAAATATATATATATATATAAGGGTGATTCTTATTCACGTATTTCGAATTTGAGAGATGGGCTCCCCCTAGGATGCTACCTTTATGCATAGAGATCATCTTGTGAAAGTTTGAACGAAATGGAATAATTGGAAGTGTCTCCTCAACGGACCTAAAAGTTATACCCTGGCCTTTACAGTGAAGATCCCTACAATCAATACCATTCCGTGGAAATATGTGAGGGATCTGGTAGATTTTATCCGTTTTGCTCCGCTGAACATCTCCAATTTCTGCAACGGATTATAAGGCAGTACAGGAAATTTGCTAAAAGACAAAGAAAATATTATATTCAATCTTTTGTATTTTATTTATTATTTGTGACATTATTTATTATATCTGTATGTTTGATTACAATATATGTTTCCTTAATGTTTTTTATAATTAATTTTTGAATATGGTGCTACTAGATTTTAGATAAAAGATTTATTTTAAACTTTTATGTTTATATATATATATATATTAAATGTAATATCTCCTTATCAATAAAGTCTTTTTAAAAGACATATTTTCTACATAAGTTTACTTCATCACTTTTAGGTCCGTTGAGGAGACACTTCCCATTATTCGATTTCGTTCAAACATTCACAAGATGATCTCTATGCACTAAAGTAAAATCCTAGGGGGAGCCCAAATCTCAAATCCAAAATGCGTGAAATATATATATATATATTTATTTATATGGGTAACATAAGTATAATATATAAAGAAATATTTGATTAGTAGAAAAACGGTCATTTAAAGCTGGTCACTAAAGGTTAAGATAGGTCAGATATAAACAAATCCTTCTATTCTTTTCCCTTGGATGCTAATAAAAAATATTTGTCCCGTGTTTTTTATTTTAAATTAAAATATTGTTCTGCTTCTTCCAGTTTTATTGACAGATATTTTTTCCTGCAAATGCCTTTGCATAAACAAATACAACTTCTATAACTAGCCCATTGCCGCTCCGCGGCTGAGGCTAGGCCCTCCGGGCGGGTGGGTGGCCTACGGCACAGCATTATACATGGTAACATATCTTTGGATAATATGTTGAGGCAAGGGTTGAACCTGCATCAAACAATGAAGTTATGAAGCTTATGATGAGGAGGACGTATTTTATAGCAAGTAGTTTTATATAGAGAATGATATGAGTATTTTCAACAACAAAAAAAAGGAGAGGGAATTTTTTTAATATCCTGTAAATTCTGATTAAGTTCTCTCCTATAACTACAAATATATTACGTATGTATTTTTTTCTTTTTTTTTTCCTCTTCTATACTTTAAAAAACCTCTATCGTCTCATTAAAAAAAAGTGGGCACAGATACTTAGCACGTTCAGAGGGCAAATATGAAGCAAAAGGCTATGCACTAAAAAGTTTAAGGAAAATTATATATGCTTATACTAAATATATTTACTTCTACTGAAGAACGCCTACTTAAAAAGCTCCTATGTGAATAAAACGCAAATGCTTCCTCCGTAAGAACCTTCTTCATGATTTGGAGGGAAAATCAACCTTAGAAACTTTGCGCGGGAAACTATTTTCATGATGTTTATCGTATTCATAGTACATGTCAAACATTCATATACATAAAGCTTCTCCCTTCTCTTTCTACTTCGGAGCGCGTTCATCTTTGTCTCCTGGAGAAAAGGGGGAAAAGTTTGAAGTATTCACACTGGTTAATAAGATTAGTGAACCCAAGGTTGGGGCCAGAGAGAAGAGAGGTGCCAAACTAAGAAAATGTGTCTCTCGTGTTAACAATGAGGTTGCGTGTCTATGGTGGGCAAATCAAAAATATCAAACACTTCTATCTATTAAAATATTTTTGTGAAAAGTTCAACTAAGCTATAAGTTGTATTATAATAATTTATAACTTATTGATCAATATGGTGAATGGATGTGTAGCTATGGATTGCAGGAATTCTACTCATAATGAAAATGGAGTGTCGTTCCATAGATTACCTTCTGATTCACATTCAAGGCAGAAATGGATACGTGCTCTGCGAAGAAAGAAGTGGAAGCCTGAGGATAACGTCGATTATCGAGTTTGTTCAGAACATTTTTTGCCATCAGACTATAAAGACATTCATTCCTGGAGTAAGGAGGTATTTGAAAAGAGGAGCTATTCCAAGCGTTTTTTCCTACCTTTCCTCGTTATTACAATCAGCGCCCAAAAGGAGAGGAGGGAATTGATAAGGCAAATTAATGAGCCCACTGCAGGTATGCACATAAATTGAACGATTGACAATGTAAATTTGTATAAAAATGTATTTAGTTATTTAAAAAAATAATGAGTAGACAGTAAGGGTGAGACTAATGATTCTAAAAAGCTCCAATAAACCTTAAAATAAATTTAGTTTTCTATGAACTTGCAGTATTTTTCGAATTTGAATGACCAATATAGTTATACATATGATATAAATATTTCGTTTGAAGTTATGTAAGTCTCTTCCATAGTAAACGAATGCTTTCAATTGTAATTTGGGAGTGTGTGAAAGTATTTTAAGAATTCTATTCTATCAATCAGCTCCTTCTCATTGGTATCATTAGATATTGTTATCCAAAATTGTCAAAGTATAAATTTCTCTGCAGGACCAAGCCGGATTGAAGACGAGGTGGAGGAAGAGAAGGGGGATGAGGACGATGCAAAGCAAAACATTTTTGAACATGGGTATGCGTACCCAGATGATAAAGACCTTATCCGTAAAAAGTGCGAGGAGCTTAAATCAAGGGTTTCAATACTGCACCAGAGCAATATGAGACTAGCAAAGCAGACACAGAGATCAGCAAAGAGGAACCATAAGCTATGGACACCATCAATGGACTAAGAGAAGAAGGCTTGATAAATATGGAAGCCGCTGTTGCCCTTGAAAAATTCGATGGTGACCGAGACCTCATTTGCAATTGCTTACTAGGAAATCTAAGTCCTCAGCTTATTCCGAAGAAGTTAGGAGTTTGCCTTTACTTTACATTTTCATTCTCCAAAGAATGTATTGGGCAGTGTAGCAGCAATTGTATTGCTCAAGACGAAACTGTGGTCCTCTCTCTTTCATCAGCTTCTTTCTCCGGACTCGATTTCAACAGCAGTTCGATATTATGGAGTTTAGCTGTAGCTATGAGTCAGGAAAGGAAAACGACGTCGAAAATCATTTTTGTACAGTTTCGAGATTGTAAAGTTTGCTCTGCTACAATAGCATATATTGACGGGTTCTATTGTAAAGTGTTTCATAGTGCTTAAAAATGCATTGAATGCAGAAGTGCTTTGAAGCATTCTGAAATAGATCCTTATCCTAATCGTTCACTTATTTTAATGAAAAACTATTATGAAGATGAAAAAAGGGATTACTTCACCCCTCTGGATCACTTTGTGAGCTCCTTTATCATACCGAAGAAGTTCTACGATCCAAAACTATTTCTTTTTATGATAAAAAGCTATAGAAAAGTTAACTTACATTTGCCTCCTTAAGTTAAAAAGTAATATTTTTAGTTCTGTAATGTTGAACATTGCTCCAACACTGCAATTGGAACAGAAAATCACTTCAATTGTTTAATTCATATTGTATTGAAAAAAATACTTGTCATTGCGACTAAAAAAACTCCTAAAAGATGATCACAATAGGAGGGAATTTTCGCTGGAAACTTTATCCATCGTCAAAGAATTTTTCGTGCCCTTTAGGTCCAATTTGAAATAAGTGTTTTTTAATACAAGATCTCTTATGTATATGTTAATTTCTTATATTTTGTTACTAAATCTTATTTAAATGTATAATGTTTAAATATTAAACTTATTTAATTAATCTAGTATTCAACATTGCTATTTAATTTATTGTAAACGATAATATGATAATATAACTATGTATTAAGATTTCACTTCTTTTTTATTCAATGGAACTTTTTACCCCACCATTCTACGCAACCTCCAAACTACCTGTAAAAGACAAATATTTTTTAATAAAAACACTTCCTTTGGCACTCTTCTTCTCTCGGGT
>CP045899.1:13018870-13109187 GCA_013387185.1 Caligus rogercresseyi
TGTTGTTTCTTTTAAAGCCACCTCCGCTATCCTTGTGGAAACTTTGTAGTTCTTGAATCTGGCCCTCGCCAGAATTGATTGGAGTTTTGCGATGACTTTCGAGGCCAGTCTCAGCTTAGAGTCCTTACTTACGAATCCATATAAGATCTCGTTTGGGCTCAGATCCCTGCCTATTTTTTCCTTTAGGCCCTCTTTTATAATTTTCATTATATGAACGAGATCTGTGCAGTCTCGGAACTGATGGGCAACAGTTTTGCGGTTTTCGCACAAGGAACATATCGCCCCCTCATTCTGTAGCAGACCGCCTGTAAAATACACCCCCGAGGAGATTCTGTACTTTAGATACTGCTCCCTCGGAGTCAACATGGGGTCCCATATTCCTGCGATTATATCCTTAAAATATGATGTGTTCCTTGTTTGAGGGTTTACTGTATCTATTATTTTCTCTCTTATTTTTCTCTCGTGGTGAGAAGTGATAAGTAAGTAGTTTTCTTTATAATCCGGTTAGATACTTGATAAACATTCTCCTTTGTTTTTATAACGACGCCGTCTACAAACAATTTCCTAAGGGAAGCCTTAAGGAGAACAACGGAGGGATGGTCTACGTTTTTCAGGTTAAGGACATCGTTAATCGTCCGGAGGCCTCTTTTTTGGAGAATGGGCCATGGAACATCGACTTTGACTAATGGATTCCCTATCAGAGGCCCGCCTACGCCGACCCCCTTCCAGTAGGCTTCCAGGAGCTCTTGTGGGAAGTCCCAAAGCTCGTTCCATGGTCTGTGGAGCGGTGGGTTGGGGGGACCCTTGTCCTTGCCCGGGCCCAATGTTGGACTGGACAGACTTTTGGCCCCTGATAAGGCATTCTTCCAGAGATGGTCCACCAAGGGGTATCTCTTTAGCCAGGAGATCAGGAGAACGCTCCAGTGGATTTCCACGTCGATCATTCCGAGCCCCCTTCACTTCTTGGAGCGTAGAGGCGTTTTTTCCCCACATTGTTAGGTATGTTGACAAAGTCTTCACCCATCTTCTTCCATCTGCTTGCTGCGTCTTTTATTTTAGGTGTACACCGAAGTATGTGGTTGACACGGGGCAGGACAACCATGTTCCAGCATCTGATTTTGCTCACCAGACAGAGTCTATGTCTTCCCATTTCCTCGACAGAGGATTCTAGGGACTTTTGAGCAGCCCGGACATTTTCTTCTGCTCCCAAGTCGAGGGAGATGGAATTACCCAAGACACTGGCACTGTCCACTAACACACATGGACTTAGGTTTTGTCGGAGCCCATTATTATTGGTAAGAACTTGAGTTTTGTCTTCATTGATTTTGAGCCCTGACTTTAACTCGAAAACTTTCAGGACTTTCAACATCACCTTCCACTCCGCCCAAATGTTATCTCCTCCAAGCAGAACAGTCCCGTCATCTGCAAAGAAGACGTTCGTGGCCCTACAACCTCCCACGGTTAGGCCTCGCAATGACTCGTCCAACATCTTCTGGAGAGGACTTACGGCCACTAGGAAGAGGGTTGGAGACAGGGGGTCTCCTTGCTTCACTCCGCGCTTCAGCTGTACTCTCGGGTACCCGTCCACGTCGATAACGGACTCAGAGTCCGTGAGGACATTATGAATTGCTTGAACGAAGATCTCTGGGAACCCCAGGGAAAGCAATTCACTGATAATGTGATGATGCTCCACCGTGTCAAATGCCTTCCTGAAGTCGAGGCCCACAACTGCGATATCCTCTCCTGATGCCTTGCTTTCCCCGATGGCGGACTTTATGCTCATGACAGCGTCTTCCATCATTCTATTTGATCGGAAGCCGAACTGCTGGGGATGAAGGAGCTCATCTGTAACAACCTTCAGTCTTTCGTTCAGACACCCAGTGTATATTTTATATTCAACGTCCAAGAGTGTTATGGGTCGCCAGTTTTTTAATTCCTTTTTGTCTTTTCCTCGTTTAGGAAATAAAACAACCTTTCCACATTTGTATTTTCTTGGGGGGCCATTACCAAAAAAATAACCATTGAAGAGTTCTGCCAAATGGGCATCTAGCTCTGGGAGGGACTTATAAAACTCAGCTGTCAATCCTGAAGGGCCCGGTGCTTTATCATTGGGGAGCTTTTTTATAATATATGCCCGTACTTCTTCCTTTGAAAAAGTTTTTGTGAGGGTTTTATGTTTATTTTCTTTTGAACCTTGAGGATATATTGGCTTTGTGTGCTCTCTTGTCGAAGATGAGTAGAGGTCTTGGAAATAGTTATGAATGTATTTCGCTATCTCACTTTTTGAGCTTGAAATCCTTCCATTTATATTTAATATATCTATGCCTCTTGCTCTATTGGTCTTCTCTAAGTACCGCAAGAGGTTGAGATTTTTTGAGTTGATGTTGTGATTTAGGCAGCGCGCTCTAATTCTGGCTCCCTCATTTTCGTACTCTATGAATTCCTTTAGTTCTTCAAGAGCACTTGTGTCTTCTGATGTTTCTAGCAGTTTAATAACTTTGTTTTTCATTTTTCTTCTTCTTGCAGATTCTTCAATTCCAGCCGACTTCAAGACTCTTCGTGCGGAGGAGTAGAAGCGATCCACCGCCTCTCGAACATTTTGTCCCGTTCCGATATCCCGATCAATATCTTCAACTCCCGATCTTAGGGCCTCCATGACGTCTGTTCGTTCGAGAAGTCTCCTATTCAGCTTCCAACCCCTTTGCATGGTTTTCGTACTTGATGGAGTGAGGGTGCATTCTAAGAAAAAATGATCAGAAATGCCGTTCGATGCTAATCTTCGAAGTTTAACATTTGTTTTCATTAATGAATTTGATAAATATACGTGATCAATTCTGCTCTTTGAAGAATACTTTTCATTTTTCCTCTCAAACGTGGGTAGGAACTTATTTGTTAGCTCAGCTACGTCGTTCAGTCCATTGTTTATTCTCCACTTTTTGAGTTCTTCGGCATTTGAATAGCCTACTTTGGAAGTAAAGTCTCTGCCTTGTTTTTCTGCCGTGTTGAAATCACCGGAAATAATCACACGTTCGACAAGCGTCCTGACACCAAGTTCTTCTTTGTTTTTGAGTAATATGGTCTTGTCTCCCGAAGGTATGTATATTGCTATCACGGTGTATTTTATTCCTTCAATAACGATTTCAACAGTGATTATATTACCGTCGTTATCCTTATAGATGACTCTTCCATCAAAATCATTTCTAAGAAAAATGGCTACTCCTCTCGATGGATGTTTGCTGTTCTTGGTTACAGCTGGAGATTTAAAAACTTTATATTTGTTGCTAAAAATATTCCAATTAAAATCATCCATGATCCTCGTGTCTTCCAGGCAAACCACTTCGGGAAAGTCTAAAAATTTTAAATAGTTAAAAAATTTGGACCTCTTACCTAGAGACGTCAGTCCATTGACATTGGCCTGAATTACTCTGAAAGCTCTTTATTCTTTTTTGAGCTGAGCTCTAACCCCTTTGTTTCCATCTCCCTAGTTTTCCTCTTTTTCGTCTCAAACTTTGGAGTGCATAGTGTTGGGGCATCTTTCTGAGGGGTGTCCCCCTGGCTTTCTGCAGGGACAGTCTGTACTAGCTCATTACCCACTGTGTCTACCTCAGAAGGGCCTACGTCTTCTACACTGTTTTTTGTCTTATCCAATGATTCAGTTTGCTCATCTTCAATGTGGACGCATTTTTCTTCCTCTTCAGCTGCTCCGGAGGGGGTGGTTGTGGAGGTTAGCGGGTCATTCTCTTCATTGGAGATACTTTCGGTTTCTGGAGACGATGGGGCATCCTCCGGGACGATGTGTTTTGCTGGCATTTTATCTTCGATATTAATTGTGATAGGGACCGGAGTTCCGTCTTCGTATCTCCGTTTCATCCTTCTTGCCAGCCATCTTCTATATTCAGAGGGGGATTTGGATCGATTTGGACATTCTCTTATTAGATGTCCGAAACCGTAGCATTTGGCACATTGTTTTGTACGACCAGGGAAATATAGTGGACGAATGTGTTGGTCAATAGGGAGATATACTGGGATATTCCTGGGCTCACCTATAACAGATACAAGAGCGTGGGGGGTAGAATTGACCACCCGTGCTTTCGTCTCATTCGGCCAATCCTTGATGGCTTCGCCTTTCACCGCCTCAAATTTCTCCTCTGCTCTCTTTTTCTCTCGTTCCATTGATTGTACTTGAGCAAATAGGCCGATGCTGTGCTTTACTGCGTTAGGGGCTATCAACCCTTTGACTTCAGGGACCCTAACTTGAAAGGGTAGGGGAACGTTCATAGCCTTCATCAATTCTCTCGATTCTACTTTTACAGTAATTTTTTTCCCTGTTTTATCTAAAAGGTCGATATTACAGGGCAGATTTAGTTTGGGGATGAGATCCTTCTTCAGGATCCTCCTAGTTGAGGTGTACAAAGGACGGTGAGGGACCCTCGTACAAATTGAGTCTAAATCGTCAGGTTGTAGTTTTAATACTTCCGTCCATAGGGTCGCGGCATTTCCGAATGTCATTTCGTTAGGGGAAATGGATTTATTTTCGCCTACCTTACTGATGAAAAGTGGGATCATATACCATCCCCTTTCGTCATTTACTTCGTCTTTTTCAGATGGTTGTACGTTGTTCCTCTTAAATGGGTTCCACTCGGGAATTCCAGCTTCTGTGGCTTTGCTGTACGCTTTCTTTGGAGCTTGTTCATCGGGTGTAAGATCCTTCAGGCTTTTCGTTGAGCTATCCTTTCGGACGGCTGGGGTTTCGCCGACATATCCCGTTGTGCACGGAAGGCCTCCCACTTTTTCAGTGGAATCCGACGGGACTTTGGGCTTAGAATGTTTGGGTGAGTTGACTTCTAAGAATTCTTGCATTTTCGACTGCCTCACAGACGCAGGTGAGGACGTCGACATGCCGGAGGGGGCTCACCCCTTGAGGGGCTACTCCCAGAAGGGCCGGTTCTTAGAGAGTTCCTTTCAGCAGCACTTAGGTATTAGAAAATCGCTCTAAGCACTGAAAAATGGATTTTTTCGAATTTGACTATCCGAAAACACGTCTTGTTGTTTACAAACAAACAACAAAAAAAATTTGATTTTATTCCCACACGTTTAAGTTGAGGGAGTGGAAAAAGAAACACGATTTCTTCATTGTTGACATCATGAGATCACGATTTAACCTGGAACTGTTAGATCCAATCCAGATCCAAGTATCTTCATATATCAGACGAATTTAGTATTGGCCAGGCTTTTTCTACAATGCCTCCAAAGGGGCTGAGAAATTCGGTCTTTTCAACGTTTATTTTTAAGCCGGAAATAATAGAGAATTGATTTAAAATTTTAAATGTTCTGCCGATTGATCTTATGGTTTGAAGTGGATTACCAGAATATGTCATGGTCATGTCATCTGCGTAGCACAAACATTTTAACACCTTTCCTGATGAATTAAATCCACGAATGTTCGGATCAGAGTGAATTCTTTGGAGCAGACCGTCAATGCATAAGACAAAAAGGATTCCAGCCATGGGGTCTCCTTGGCGAACACCTCTATAATTATAAAAGTGTGCTCTGTGGCTTCCATATTCTATTAGGGTTCTTGTTTTGGCAAGGGAAGTACAAACCATTCTTATAATAAAATCGCCGAAACCTTTCTTGTAAAGTGTTTGGACAATAAAATTGTGTGATAAAGAATCAAACGCTTTGGCAAAATCAATAGCCATTAAAGACGTGTGATTTTCACATTCGGTAAGTGTTTGAAGAGTAAAAGGAATTATATCCATAAGCTTGTCTTTTAAAAAACCATACTGAGAATCGTGTAAAACTTTATTTAAAACTCCTTTATTCGATTAGCTAAAATATATGAAAATATCTTGTAAATCGAATTTTGCATAGTAAGAGGACGTAGATTTTAAAAATTTCGGATCTTTATTTTTCTTAGGTATTAAGACTATTCTCCCATCTGAGGCAAATTCTGGGAAGTGTCCAACGGTTAAAACTTTTTCATAAAACATGAGTAAGAGAGGAGATAGATTGTGCAGGTATCTTTTATAAAATTCAAAGGTTAAGCCGGAAGGACCAGGTGACTTATTGACCTTTGCGTTATTTACTATTGCATATTCAATTTCTTTAATAGTTAGGTGGACTTCCATTTCGTTTTTGTCTTCGTCTAAAATATGTAGACTGTCGTCCACGGAACATCTTATGCTTTCGCAAAAGTCGGCGTTCGCCAACTTACAACGGGCGCATAATATAGAATCTCTGCAGTCGTAGCAGCTGTACAATTTCGAGTAGTAGGAGCTAATTTCCCTACATATAAAATCAGGGTGACTAGAAGTTTCTCCAACGGAGTTTACGATACACATGTTTTTAGATGATTCTCTTTTTCTCTCTATCTTAACGCACTGTAATCTCGAATGGGTTAGGTCTGAGATACTTTCAATTTTATTTTTAGTCCTGTGCATGAGATCCGCCTTTCGGTAAAGTTGATCCAATTTAAAATTTCTTTCTTGTTGGGAAATCTTTTCTTTATCAAAGTTTTCGATTTCGTTGATTGCCCTTCGTTTCTGCATTGCTTTTACTGCTCCGGCATTCCTAAAGATCCTTTTCATTTTTTTAAACAAGCCTTCCATTTCAGTGAAAACTTCACTGCCGTTTTTAACATGAGATTTGGTAGTTTCAATTAAAGAAATGATTCTTTCATTTATTTCTGGGTTGTTTAATAATTCGGAGTTCAGTTTCCAGCTTGTTTTATGCTTCAAGGTCCTAGATTTGATCTCAATGTTGGCTATCAAACCATGATGATCTGATAAACTAGTATCAACGACCCTGTAGGACTTCAATGAGCTATCGCGGAAACCTTTGAACAGTATCAAATCAATTCTAGAGGAAACAGGTCTCGAAAATTTATCAACAGAAAAGAAAGTATGCTTATAGTTTTGGCATATGTCCGCGGAGTCACGAAAATCAAAGGAGGAGATGAGGGATATTAAAGCTTTAGTAGCTCGAGGATTTGAGCATATATGGTCTCGATTAGAGTCCCTTCCAGGCTTTAGTTTAACGTTAAAATCACCTGCCATAATAGTGGGTCGATGTGTTATTATTGAGCTAAGTTTCACATTGAAGAAATCAGCATCGTCGTTATTAGGGCCATAGATCCTTATTATATCAAAATGCCCATCTTTTGACTTACAATTGATTTTTAATAGATTTCCATTAGAGCATCGAAATTCAATGCTGGGCTGGAAGGTTTTCTTAACTAATAATGTAACCCACGTTTCGGATTTGTTAGACTGGCGTCAAATGACGAAAAAGACTTATATACTTGAGGAAGAGAAAATGGTTTTCGAAATTGCACCGTGTGTCACATAAATTACGATGTCAGGTAGCTCTAAATATTTGAGAAACCTTGACAGCTTATATTTTCTTTTTGTACTTTGAAGGGAGTTTACGTTCAAGGATAAGAGAGTCGTCATGATGGTTTCCAAAACTTTTGAGGTTTTGACGGACTATTTTTTGAACCGTGGGATTCAGGCGCTAGTCTTTTTTTTGTGATCGAGGATGATCTTGAGTGAGAAGATAAAATATTAACTTTAGAGATGCCAGGTGGAGTTTTTCTAGATTTTCTTAATTGAGGATTGTTATTGATTAATAATTCTTCTTCGTTCATATTATTGTTGCAGCTAAATTCATCTGAAATATCTCTACCATTAGACTATGAATCGTTTACTTGACTTTCTTCATTGCCCAAGTCTTGACAACCCTCTGAACATTCCTTGTCATCGCTGTTTCCAATATCTAAAGAAGATGGGGACTTCGTAACTGTACTGTCAGATTCTGTATTTAATGGTTCTTCCCTTACTGGTCTAGTAGAGAGTTCCGAAAGGGTAACCTCCAAGTCAGCAATTCTTACGTCATTATTGACATTATTGATTGTTTCTTTTTCTTTTTGAGCATCAGTAGAATTTATAACACTTTCTGTGTCATCATTAGTTCATCTGTCAGACTTAGAGTTTGCGTTGTGTTTTTTCATATTCGATAGTCTTATATTGAAGTACGGTCTTGTACTCAATAATTTGTAGTCTTTTTTCTGTACAATTGATTCTCGAGTGACCAAATCTAAAACATTTTTGGCACTGTTGACGCACGCCAACGAATCTCAAGTTCACGAGGGAATCGTCAACAGGGATTATCTGTGGGATATTTGATGGACCCCCTTCAACCTCAAATATGAAATTTGACGTTCTCCATACAGATTTATAATTTTTGAATATTTTTTCCGCGTCGTCGTCTTCAGGGTTTAGCTCAGGGTAAGCCTTGACAATTTTACAAAATTTATTGATCCAGCTTTTTAATTTAATTTCATCAACACGTTTGAATGTGTTAACTGCAGTTATCTTAAAATATTTCTTATCGTCACATTCAAAGGTGTCTATATCCTTTATTTTCATGCAGATAGGCTTTATTTCGCCGTTTGATCCTTTTACATTTATTTGTAAGGCTTTTTCAATCTTTGCAGTCGTGGACGAATGTCCATTGGAGTGTTGGTATAGAAGGAAGCGTATCCAAATCCATATTGCGCACCAGCAATTTCATCTTCTGTAAAGCCGTAATGTAAAGCGGCGTTATAAACATCAATTTGTTTCAAATTTCGATTATTGAAGACACGATCATTTTCCGATTCAGTCAATGAAATGACGAACTTTTCCCATTTAAACATAGAGTTTAAATTAATTTTTTTAAATGCCTCATTAATGTTATTCTCCCTTTTAGAAAGAATCTTAACGTAGGACATTTTGTGTTTATTTCTTTCTGTATTATGAAAAATCTTGTCCAGGCACGTGCACAGATAAAAGCTAGGTGGTGCTAGAGCACCTGCCCTTTTGCCCTCTGGAGAAATGTGCCCTTTTTTGACTGATGTGTTTTTTATTGTTTGTTTTGTGGCACATGGACATCATGACATAGCTCAATTTCGTATAATTTTATATATAAATGTATTTATTATGACCCAAAAATTTGTCTACATCGTGTCTTTCTGACTCTCAGTTCCTTGCCAAGAACAGGTGTCATTTGCGTTATTTCATGAGATGCACATCAAAGAGAGATTCATTGACGTTTGCACAGTTGACACAACTACAGGCCAGGAGCTGGAGAAGACATTGTTCTCACTTCTGCAGAAGAATGGCCTTGAGATTAAGAATGTTTATGGCCAAGGCTACGATGGAGCAGCAAACATGAGTGGCATGTATAAAGGTCTTCAAGCCAGATTGCGTGCACACAATGAAAAAGCCCTCTATGTGCACTGCAAGGCACACTGCCTAAATCTGGTCTTGGTGGAGGCTTCAAAGTAAAACAAGCATTTTGTCACCTTTTTTGACATAGTGGAGAAATTACATACTTTTTGCTCTGCCTCAACAAAGCGCCATGTAGCCTTGGTGAAATGGCAGAAGACTCTGTATCCTGGTGAGCGTGTTTTGGAGCTCCAGAAGCTGTCCGATACCAGATGGGCATGCAGGGAGGCAGCACTGAAGGCCCTGAAGAGTAATATGAATGCTATTTTCAAGCTTCTTGGTGACATCATTGACAAGGAAGATCCACCTGACCTGGCCCGAGGTGATGCTGAGATGCTGAGACATGCAATTGACTTTGTATTCCTTCTCTGCCTGGAAATCACCAACCCAGTATTCTTCCAAACTGCTGTGGCATCAAATGACCTGCAGAAAGAAGGCCTGAACCCCTCCACTGCCTACAAAGTGATTGACGGTTTGCTTCACACGTTGAACATCATGAGGTCTGAGGAGAGGTTTACAGAAATATTTGGTCTTGCAACAGAGAAGGCAAAGAGCCTCGGCATTGAAGTACCTACTGTGGTGCCTGGTCAGCAGAGAACAAGGAAAGTGCCAAAGCGTTTGTTAGACAACCCAGCAGTGTCTCAAGTGGGTCACCAGTTTGAGTCTGTGGAAGCATATTTCAGGTGCACTGTCTACTACACCTTTCTGCAAAGCATGATTGGCGAGCTTAACAGGAGGTTCAAGGGGGACCAGGACAAAGCTACTCCCACTGATAAAATTATCAGGTCCTTCCATTCCTTAACTGTATGCCGAATGGACTCGCCAGCTCAACCCAGAAGCAAAGGAAGCTGTGCATACCCTCTGTGATTTTTATGGGGAAGACGAGGACCGGCTGTTGGCAGAGCTGAAGGTCTTCCACGCCAGCTTTCCTTCAAAAGACCTAAAAGAAATATTTGAGATTTTGAGGGAAAACAACGGCCAGCGCAGCTTTCCAGCCTTTTCCAAAATGATTAAAATCTATGCGACACTGCCAGTGACAACCGCCTCTGTAGAGAGGTCATTCTCAAAGCTCAGCCTCATCAAAAACAAACTAAGAAGTCTGTGTGGAGAAGAACGTCTCTCAGATCTTATGCTGATTTCCATTGAGCAAGATCTAGAAATAAACCACAGAGAGGTAATCAGAATCTACAAGGAGATGGCACCTAGGAGTTGCTTCTCTAGGACCAGGAGGAAAAAGACACAATAGCAACCCCTATATATTTGTTTTTTTCTTTTGCATTTTTGGATTTCACAGTTTTTGGTTACATATTTGTAATAATAAAAACATTTATTTTCTCAGCTCAGGCATTAAGTTTATTTATTTTTGTATTCTTTACCATTGCATACAGTAACAGGGTTGCAAGTAAAAGTGAAAGGGTTGTAAGTAACATGGTTGCAAATCCTTGCTAATTTTAGGTTTTCTGTGGAATAAATGCTAGCTGTGGAGATAGCTGTTGCTATTTACCAAGTGGCTATTTAGTATATTACATAAATATATATGTAAAACTTATTTTCGTTAAGTATTGTCTATAATGATAATTTGCAAGGTTGCACGAAACAAGGCTGACATTGTTATAAAAATATGAAAATAGAACAGAGGAAAACTTTTGCTTATCATATTTTGTTAATAAAGTGATTGACGACGTCACAACCAGTGTGTCATGTGACTCACACCTTTTACTTTTACCATGCAAAAAGGGACAAGCTGACGGGGTTGCATGCAAAGTGAGGGACACAGGTTGGTTCATTGCATAGTAATACTTATTTAAAATATTATGTTGAATGAAAAATGTTTCCACATCTACAAGAAATATCTAAAGACAAAATTATGCAAAGGTAAGGAGTTTTAAATGTTATTTAATAGATGAATCTGAGATGCCATGCCATGTCTAGCTACACTTGATGAACCATTCCAGACCAAGAAACCGACCCGTTAAACCCACTCCAAACAGCCAAAACCCAATTTTTTCGTCCGCGCTGCGCGCGGACGAACTATTGCGGGCGCGCTTCGCGCCCGATTAAAATGCCCTTTTTAAAATCTGAGCACCACTAACTCTGAATGGCTGTGCACGCGCCTGCTCTTGTCCTTTGTTACGTTCGCATAACTACTATGTTTCTCCCTCAAGTCAGTCTTGTCAGGAGGTTTGACAGGAGGAATAGTCTCCATGTTCAAATCCCGGTCTTACCTCTCACACGAAGAGGAAGAAAAAAAGAAAAGACAAGAAGAAAACAACAACATAATAAAAGCGAGATGAGATACAGAAGGGAAGAGAAAAAAAGCTATGAAGACCCCCGTTAAAATTAAAAACCTATTTTTCTTGACAAAAAATGGGCAAATTTCAAAAGTAAGTTGGTCTCACGAATAGCCAGTGCTCCAAGCAACCGGTCGATGTAGGTTTTCTTGCTCCAATCGAACTTGATCCGGAGAAAAGAAGATCCAAAGACGGAGCTAACAGACACACGTGCGCACTCGACTCAATACATAAACAAAAAAATGGACTCCAATTCATATAACTGTCTGTGGGAAGTAAACATATCAACACAAGAGGAGAGGCTCTAGAGAACATATTTGATGAAAATAATCTGACAGTCATGAATGAAGGTAATGAGCCAACCTTTCATACACACGGGCTTCTTCAGTCATTGACATTACAATCATGAATCAGCATGCCTTTAAAAAGTTGGACATCAAAGGATGGCATGTAGATCTTCGGCCATCAATGTATGATCATAGGTATATAATTTTCAATTTTGGTAAATACATGCCAACGGCTGAACAATCAAGAAACCTGAAAACAGCTAACTGGGAAAGTTTCAGGCACAATATGGAGACGGCATAATTACCAGCAATATCCTCCTGTGTCAATAACATAGAGCTATGCACTGAGTCCCTTTATAAGGTCATAAAGAAGGCGCTAGATATCGCATGCCCGCTAAGAAAAACTATTAAAGCAAAATCAGTGCCTTGGTGGACTAAACACCTTGCTGTTCTGAGGCACAAGCTTAGAAAACTTGAGCCAAAGCGTACCCTCAGTTCTCACTGAGAAAGTTATATAATTGCAAAAAATGAATATCGTGCAGAGCTAAGAAAAGAACAAAGAGAATCCTGGAGGAATTTTAGCAGTAAAACTGAGGGTTCCAAAGACATTGCAAAACTTATCAAAATTCAAAAACCAAATGCTAACTCAATTGGTCTTCTAAAGACTGATCGAGGCTATGCACAAACACCAGCCGAATCTCTTGCAATACTTATGGAAAATCACTTCCCAGATTGCAGGGTCGACTCTGTTATGGAAAAAAACCACAGATACCACCAGTTTTGAAATCGACTTTGTGGATTATGGCAAAGTGTGAGAATCTTTTAACTCTTTTGGAGCCTCCAAAAGTGCTGGACCATATGGACTTAAACCAATTGTACTGCAGCAGCTTGGAGAAAACATCCTTCGGTACATTGTAGAACTCTATAAGGTAATTATTAGCACTGGCTATACCCCACGTTCCTGGAGGGAAATGAAGGTTACATTTTTGCCCAAGCCTGGCAAAGATGATTATAGCTCAGCAAAATCCTTCGAGCAATAACCCTTTCCAATTTCTTTCTCAAAGGTCTTGAAAGAATTTTTCAGATGAAAATAGAACAAATTATTCCAACGTTATATTCACAACATGCCTACACTAAGGGTCTATCATCCGAAACGGCTCTGTCACAGGTAACGGATACCATCAAAAAGGCTATATTTCAACAACAATGTACACTAGCAGTCAGCTTTGATTGCACTGGTGCATTTGATTACAGCCAATACACATCAGCAAACAATGCAATGGAAAAACTAGGAGTACCTAATAGTATTATATCATGGTATAGATATCTTCTCAACACTCGGAAAGTCAAAGCGGATCTTAAAGGAGAGCAGATATGCATCAGGTCAACACGTGGTAGTCCTCAAGGAGGTGTACTTTCACCCAATATATGGAACATGATCATGGATACCCTTCTGACCAAATTTAAAACAGGACCCATCAAGGCAGTAGGCTACACGGATGATATCATCTTACTAGCAAACGGAAGTCATCCTCATACTCTTACCAATATAATGCAATCATCAATAAATACAGCTCTAGACTGGGGAAAACGAATGGTCTAACCTTTAATGCTACTAAATATAATGCAATTGTTTTCTCAAAAGCCTACAAGTTGAGATCCAAACATTTTCCACGATTAAAAATGGATGGTAAAGAAATGGTGTTCTGAACGCATATGAGGTACTTGGGCATTTTATTTGACCAAGGACTTACTTGGACGAGCCACCTGGAAGAAAAAGCTGCCAAATGTAGTCGACTATGGAATATGGCTAAGGCAGTCATAGGACAGAAATGGGGTTTAACGTCTGACAAAGTTCTGTGGATATATGAAGCAATGGTCAGACCAATTATAGCCTATGGATGCTTAATATGGGGACATTCCATCAATAAGAAGAAAAGTACCATAAAGGTATTAAACTCCATACAAAGAAAAGCACTGTTATTAATGTCCCACACACTAAGATCAACTCCAACAGCCGGAATGGAATCAGTTCTTGGCCTACACAGGACATGGACCATTTCTCTCCCACCTAAGTAAATAGAAAAACACAAGTGCAACCGGTGATCTTTGCAAGGAAGAGCCACAGACTGCAGACCACCTGATTAACAGATGCCCTGCTCTGTCCCTCGAAAGGCATGAAGTGTCTCAAGAAGAAGACGCGGACATCCAAATTCTAAAAAAAAATTAAATGAAAAATATTATTGTAAATAATTTCAGTATTTAAGAAGGAATTCATTTTGGTGTTGTAACACAGATACCCCATTGTGTGGCTGTGTTCTTTACCTTAGTGTCTATTGTTTGTATGTACTATTGTAATCGGCAATAAATTTCTAACTAACTATATATATATATATATATATATATATAATATAATATATATATATATATATATACATATCATTGACTGTTATATATGTACAATTCAAGAGAAAACTTTCCTTCTTCCTTTCTGAACTGAAATGGTATCTTACGAACATCCTTCTCTATGTCTCGACGTTCTCTCTTCACTCATGTAAAACTGTAAAAAGATCATTTAAGTTGGAGCCGCATAAAGTTAAGAACCATACTCATTTCTTATTTCCTCATTTGTATGTAAGTAAAAGTTTACAAAGTATTATAAACATATTCTTAGAATAAATAAAAAGGGAAAAAGGTTTAACGAATTGCTTACTGTCCCTACGTACTGCTCAATAAGTGTTAAATAAGCAGTTTCATCAGTCTTCTTTTAAGGTTTCATCTTTGGAAAATATATAAATATATTTGATCCAAGTTCAGATTGTTATACACACTATTAGATACTTATTGTTTGATATTGCCTTTTATATATTCTTAGATATCCTTGGACAAAAAATGACACATAAAATTCAGTCACACTTCTTTTAATCCCTATTTGTTATCTAACTATTGATGTTGTTATATTGCTATACATTTTCAAAAATAAAATATAAAAATTGGCTAATATTAGCAAAAAAATATATTTTTACTAGTAATAAATGGGCTACAACTAACTTATATACAAAATTCACTGCAAACATTGTTTCCAAACTTAAATGTTTATTTTTTAAAAAATACAATTGCTCTTTTCAATTGATAAATTCATTGTAGAATTTTAGAATATTCGTAATAATACTATTATTATAATGAATAATTTTTAGTAAATCAATTTTCATGTACATACATATCCCGACTTAGCTTTGTTGGTCCAAATCATGAGCACATGGATAATATTGTTACAAAGATTCAAGTCATTCTCTATAAATTTAGATGTTCGAGAACTTCTGGGGGAGAAAACGAGAATACTTGTACCCTTTATTAAAAACTTTGATTGATTTTCTTCTATGTTTAATTGATTTTTAATTTAATAAAGTCAAATAATTTGTTGTACCCTGGGTACAAAAAAACCAAAAACCATATATATAAAAGTAGGCATTGTAATACACACACACACACACATATATATATATATATATATATATATATATATATATATATATATATATATATATATATGGATTACTTAAGGGTTTTTAGGGTAGATGAGGGTCGAACCCACCACCAATATATATTCGGGTTCATCCTACTTTAACTAAAGCATACGTAGTGACGATGTAGAAAAAGATACAGCTCATTTGCATCCTTAATGATTTTCCTAACACTACATTAAGGCAAGCCAATTTTAGTCAATTAAATAAATTGACTACAGGAAAAATCATTTTTACCAAGACTCCTGACGTACCATTTATTTGAAGACAACTACTAATTTGTTTCCGATGACTGAGGTTCTCTCCATATATTAAATACCACTTCAGAAGATCAAAAGTCGGTCATGACACTTTAGCTTCCAGTGAGCAACATCCTAGGCAGTTGATTTCTTATATTCGATGTTATTATGACCAAAATAATAAATATCTTTGTATGTTTATTTTTTCAATGTCAATTCTGAATGACTAATTCAATGTAATATTTCATCATTGTACCTTTGAACTTTAAAAAAAATATTTTGGTTCACAGTTAAAAATTCACTCAGTCTATCTTTTTGAAAGTTAAACTGCAAAAACTATTGTTTGTTAATCACCTACTTTCGCCATATAGTTTTGAATATTATTTACATGTCTCATGAAATTTGTGAGAGAAAATAATTCGAATGATATTTCCTTTAAATATATGATTTTCTTTTATTACAAACATTTTGGTATTCATTTATATAAAAGAAACATTTCGGAAATGTAAATGAAAGCTTATTATATAAAAAGCAAGTATCAAGCAAAATAAACCAAGCTATTACAAAAATATTGGACTTGACTTTGTGTTATAATTCCTTTGTGTTTGAAACTTATTGATACATAGCATTTTTTTTTCGGTTACAAAATTCGTATAGCATTTTTAAGTTGGCTTGGACAAATGAATAATTTCATGCCTTTTCCGCGTCTTAACCCTTATATTGTGTAAGAAAGCTGTTTACACCTGTGGTGTTCGCGGGTCAATTTTGACCCGTGATTTGAAAATGCTTTAAAATGCTTAAAATCACCAGTTTTCTTCCAATATTTTTTTTCAAGTCATTGTTGGCTTAGTATACATTCATATAAATGGAACTAGTGTGTGAAATTTCTTTAGTTGGCTCCACAGACACAGTGTTTTAAAATGTACCACTCGTTTTTGAATGTGTGTGTACCTGAATGCGCTTTCTATATGTGTCTGTCTGTGCATGTGAAAGAAGCCTGTGTGTGGGGGGGGGGGGGGCATTACTGGGCATATTGGGCCACAATTGATCCTCAGAGCAACCCATAGCTTTTAGGTGATGCATAAAACAGCCAGTATTCTCTGCCGGGTCATTTTTGACCCGTAACACCACAGATGTAACTTTTTTTTTGGAGACCTTTATAATTTACTAAAATGGTGAAAAATGATATTTCTGCATTCAATCGGGTGTGTCTGAGGATTAGATGAAGCCTCATTCCAGAGCAAAAAAGCAAATGGTAATTTTTACACATTCAAACTAGAAAACGGGTCAATTTTGACCCGAACACAATAGAAGGGTGAAATCCAAAAATATCATATGAGTCTTGAAGCCCTACTCAAAACCGTTTTATATCAAGATACTTATGGATTCAAGAAAGACCTATAAGTTTGTTTGTAATTAATCTTTTGATACTATATATTTTATAGCAAATCATACCTATAAAAACAAAATTTCTATAAATTATAAGGTATAAACCTAATAAAAATCCAACGTTAATCTCTTGGTACTTATGTACTTGGTAAATTGCCTTAACTAATTTAACATTTAATCTTCAATTTGAAACCTGGGGAAATCTGTAATTCAACGTGAGTCAGTTCGTATTTGATTTTATTATAAACGATCTATTTAGAATTACTCAGAAAAAAGTATCTTTTGTGACCTATATAAAGCCTCCTATCAAAAATATATGACGACTTCTTTGAATGAACCAAATATAAGTATATGGACATCATATTAATATATTAATAAATAACCATTCCTATAGTTTATTTTTTATGATGTAACCGATGTTCTCTTTTAATAACTAAAGTATCTATGAAAAAGTTATTTTATATACAGAGAGGTACAGCAAAAATTAGAATGGACTTTTAAAGGCCCTAGCTCCATTGTTATTTGTTGTATGATCTTGAGCTTGGTGTCATTCGAAAGAGTAAGCAAAATCCTACAAACTGGTATCTGTTGTGGTTTTGTATAACCAAAAATGTCTGAGCAAGAGATGAAAAGGCAAAGGGCGATTGATCTCCTCTGCGCCCAAGTCGACCCGAAGGTGATCACGACCCAGATCAAGAAAATATATTATATACTTGGCCACGGTCTACAACATCAGGAAGGCCATGGAGGGCATGGATCCGATCTCCAGGAAGCCTGGGACTGGGGGACACAACAAAAACGAAGTGGTGAGTTCCTGAACCTCCTGCAGGAGAATATCAAGAAGGACCCCACCAAGTCCATGAGGAAGATGGCCGCCGAGAGAAACGTTGCCCTCATCACCGTCACCAGGGCTGTCCACGAGGTCTTGGGCCTCAAGAGCTTCGTCAGGACACCAATGCATCTGTTGGCGGCCACTATGAAGGCCAGAAGGTTAGAGAGAGCCAAAAAAGTCCTCAACTTCTTCAAGCACAACGGCGACACGGTCAAGATCTACTCCGACAAAAGAAGATCTTCACAGTGGACGCAGTGCTGAACAGAAGAAATGATCGATTCTTGGCAGAAACAAGAGGTCAGGTGGAGGGGTATTATAGGACCAAACATCCAGCCCAAGTCATGGTCCTGGGTATCGTGGCCTCCGACGGTAACAAGATGCCCCCACACTTCTTCAGGCCCAATGAGAAGGTCAACTCTGATGTCTACTACAAGGTCCTTAGGTACAAGGTCTTGCCATAGCTAAAGAGCACATTCCCAATGAACAATTATGTGTTCACCCAGGACGGAGCGCTCACACGTTCAAGAAGGTTCAGGAGTTCTGCAAGGGGAACATGGCCTCCTTCTGGCCGGCGGACTTCTGGCCCTCCTCATCGCCGGATGTGAACCCTCTAGACTTTGCTGTCTGGGGCTTCCTGGAGGGCAAGACCAACAAAACCTCACACACCAGTGTCGAGGCCCTGAAGGCCACCATCACCAAGGAGTGGGACAACATGTTGGAGGACTTCATCAAGACCAGCTGTGCCTCCGTTCGTCCACGTATTGAAGCCATCATCAGGAATAATGGAGGACACATTGAATAAAAATTGTAACTTACTGTATCCTTAACATATTTTGTTTCAGGAATTTACCATTAAAATGGCTCTAAAATAAACTATTCCAGCCTTCAAATTGGCCTTTGTCATTTTCTAATTTTTGCTGTACCACTCTGTAGGACTATATACAAGGAAAATATTTTTACAGCTTTTCCTTTTATTATATACTTTTTTCAACATACTATTTTGAAGGACTTTTATGTATTGTTGCATCGACAGACGTTCTTTATTTTTGTGTTAATATAAAAATAAATTAACAGAGTCATAGCGGCCTAATAGAGGATTGTTGGGTGTCTACGGATCAATATTTACACGAATATTGACGCTGGATATCCACATCTGCCTCAGGATTGACGAGGGATCGGGAATCAAGGTTTTTTGAAGCTCCGGAGTTATCTTCTTTGGAGGGGGACTTGTGACGTCATTCATTGCGTAAAAGGGTCCTAAGGTAAGCTCCCATTTCTTCTCTACCATCGATGGAGAACACTGACATGACAACACGCCCGCCTGACCTCGAGCTGGCCGGTGGGAGGGGGAGTGAAAAGAAAAAGAATAAATCTCAGGACGAAGGACTTAAAGTATCTACTGAGGGGACGGTGATTATTGAAAAACAAGTGGATGAAGAACCGGCTAGAGCTTCTACGGCGTTTGGGAGCTCTCACTCTGAAGCGAAGGAGAATCAAGACAAATCTAAAAAGAATAAAGCAAATGTCTTAGAAGAAGAGAAAAATATGAAGGAAAGAAAAAAAATGTCTTACTCCTTCATGGCAAAGTCAAACAAAATGGAAAGAAAAATGATAAGAGTAGACCCCTTATGGGACAAGATTTACCTAGACTGGAAAGATGAAGAGGACAAAAACTTAAAAGGCTTTATCCCCAAAATCGGTCATTACAAAAAAATATTTGAGCTATTAGGTCTCTCCGGCGAAGAAATCATGATGATTAACGACTGTAAGAGTGGACTGGGCTATATTATTATTACATTTAAAACAAAGATCAACATGATTACCAAATTTGAGAAAGTCTCTGGAAAAACTGAAGTCGAGCCCAATGTTTTCTTCCGTATTAGAGGCTTAGAAAACATCAGAATAGCTCAAGAGCCCGTCGAAGTAACCATTAAAAATGGCTCCGACACTGACACATCAGCCCTAAGAGAGCTAATGTCTGAGTACGGCGAAATCGTAGGGAAGTTTGAGGCTGTTCCTCATGCTTTTGTACCAGATACGGACGAAAATATCAAATTCACAAAAATCTTTAATAACATTATGTCAGGAAAACTAAAATTTCTAATCAGACCCAAAAAGAGACTTCCAATGATTATTCCCATCGGCGGTAGGAAAGTCGAACTATCCTCAGCTCTGCAACAACTTCAATGCTACAAGTGCTTGAAGTTTGGTCATACAAGAGGTAAATGCACAGCGACGAATAAAACTCCATACAATGAATTTGAAAAGTATTTTAGAACAACACTTGGTCTTGCGCAGCGCGTCGAAGGAGCCATGGAGAGACAAATCACGGAGGAAGTTGCACGGGGGGAGGAAGAAGAGGAGGGAGATTTGGGTTCAACTGCCTGCGAGGAAGAAACCACATCTCTACCTTTGCCCTGTATTTCTATGGCAAAAAATACTGAATCAATAACTTCTGGGGGGACTAGCGAGAACGTTTTTACTTCCCAAACCAAGATAATACCACTAAGAGATGATTGGGTACAGGTTATGCGAAAGAAGCCGACATTCCATGCAGAATCTCCTACAACTATTGCTCTGCCTAAAAATTCAAATAAGAGAGTTTTTACAAGCCCAGATGAAGACAAATCAAAGAGAGTCAGAGATGTCGATCCTGCAGAGGTTGGCTCACCAGCGCAGAATAATTTCATGAAACCCTAGGGAACTTTATTTTCTTTAAAATAAGTAATGACATTAACAATACTAAGTTATAATGTTAACTCTATGGCATCTCCAAAGAGAGCCGTGGACGTTTTCAATTACTTAAAATCTATTAAATTCCCCGACGTGGTAGCTCTTGTGGATTCCCGACTAAAAAATAACAGATCCATCCGCCGATTAATTCCTGCATCACACGCCACATTCTTATCTCCAGCACAGACAAATTCTTCACATCCTTCAAGGGGGGTTGTTCTCCTGGTCAAAAAAGCCTTGAGACCCCAACTTATTCAAGAGGATCCACGAGGGAATTTTGTTTCCGTCAAGGTTACTTTTGGTGCGGAAAATGTAGTTATTTTTGCAATCTACGGGCCAAACAGGAATATGGACGGCTGTTTCTCTAACATGTTATCTGACTGTATCGGTGAAAACATAATGATTACAGGAGATTTAAACGTAACAAGAAAGTCTGGAAGAGACTCCGTAAATTATGACGGTTCAAAGAACCACAAAAATAAAGAAGACCTTGAAAAAATAATTTCAAAATATCTCCTCCAGGACGCAGGCCTTTTCCTCGACCCTGATAATCCTGGCATGACGTTCTCTAAAAAAAATGTAATTGGCAAACAAATAGAGGGGAGATTAGACTATATTCTCACTTCCCCAAACATTTCGAAGCTTGTCAAAGATTTCACTATTCTTCCGCCATACATATCAGATCATTGCCCAATCATGGTTCACATGGAAAACCCTAATGCCAAAAAGATATCATATTGGAAGCTTAATGTATCTCTTCTTCAGGACGAAAATACCTGTAAAGACATAAAGGAAATGATAGAAGACAGCAACTCTATACTTGAATCCAATTGGTCCACCCCTTGCATGACGCTCAAAAGGATTGAAACGAGAGCTAGACAGATATTTATTGAGAGGGGAAGAAAAGAAGCTGCTCAACGACGAGCCTTATTAGAGCGTCTCAAAGCCTTGCAAACGACCAACCCAAACTGTGTAGATATAAAGTCAGAACTACAGGAAATTATAGACCACCAAAACTTCGGGGCAGCCATCAGGGCAAAATCTGAACTTATTCAAAGGAATATAAAATGTTCACTGCCCCATATCGTCTCCGAAAGGAACTTCCAAAGCCTCAAACAAATATCTACCCTGAGAACAAGAAAGGGGCAAATTACAAATCTCCCAAGTAAAATCGACGAAGAGATAAGGAACTTCTACTCTACTCTATATAAATGCAAGGACTGCAGGAGGGAAGGAACATGCACGTTCTGTCAGAAATGGCGGAGACAAGGCGATAAAATCTCGGTTGAGGACATCGGTGGTACATACGGCCATCAACCTCCAAAAGCCGAACTTAATAGCCTAGAAGCCCCTATTTCTAAGAAGGAGATATTTTCACATATCGGGAATTACAAGAAAAAATACAAGTCCCCCGGCACGTCAGGTCTTCCTTACGAATTCTATAAAAAATTCGCCGATAGGCTTGCCCCAATCTTAGAAGCATGTTACAATGAAATACGGGCCATGGGGAGAGTTCCTCGATTCATGGCACTTTTAATTTTATTGCCAAAAAAGGGCAAGGACAAGCTGGAAATAACAAATTATCGCCCAATCACATTACTAAATACATCGTATAAAATCTTCACCGGAATCCTAAACGAAAGGCTTGTCAAAGTCCTTCCAAATATTATCGGACCATCTCAAAAAGGATTCATGAAAGGAAGAAGAGCTGAAGACATTCCACGCTCAATCCAGGACAAGATTGATCGCTTTGTGAACGACGACTTAGAGTTTGCGGCGTTGTTTGTGGATTTTAATAAAGCCTTTGATTCTATATCTCACAAGTACATTTTTTCAGAATTACTTCGACGAGGCTTCTCGATCAACTTTATTAATATGATCGGACAATTTTAAGATATAATTCGGCCAGAGTGGCGTCGGCAGCTAATAGGTCCTCTTTCAAGATCACTCAGGGATGTAAACAGGGGGATCCCATTTCTCCTACCCTTTTTCTTATAGCGATTGATGGTCTCCAAAGAATGATCGACGATAACATGCAAATTGGTCGGAAAGCATTAGTCCAGCTCTACGCAGATGACCTCACCTTGCTTTTCTGGGGAACATCCAAAGACCTGAAGTTGGCAATGAAAGGAACCTTCGATCTATTAAAGCTATTCTCAGGTATCTCGGGCCTATCAGTAAATAAAAGCAAAACTGAAGTCCTCACATCCAAGGAGTCGGAGCTGAAAGAGATCTTCCCGTCCCTGAGCTATTCAGATAGTGCAACTCTTCTTGGGATCGTTGTTTCAAAAGAAGGATCGACTAAGGCAAATATACAAAACTCAAAAAACATCTTATCTTCGGTATTGAAATCTTTATCGCTTTATGAAAATCTAAGTATAAACATCGTGGACAAAATAGCGATATGGAACAACATCATTGTTCCACGTATAGTACATTTACTTAGATATATTCCGTACTCTGATTCATTAAAAACAAAAATTGAATACGCTCTGCATGGTTTCCTTTGGGAAAGGAAAAGAGCCTACATCTCAGAAATTCGTCTCTCTGCACCAACCTCGTCATGGGGCTTGGGCCTGAAACGAGTGGAGAGGGTTTGGAAGACCTTGAATTTGAGCTGGCTGAAGAGACTACATGGCAGTGGAGATGAATGGGCGCTCCTTCTTAAGAGAGATTTTGAATCTACGACCGGTCGGCCATTTAAGGAAAGAATCAATATGGGACCAAGTGAGCTCTTTGGAGCGTTATCCTGCTCTGGAAACCACTGGAAGAATATGGCATGTTCCTGGAAGTCCATTATGAAAGTAGTTCTCCCTCTACTTGGCTCTTCCGAACCCATAAACTTCAACCCGAGGCTAAAAACAAGGGAGGAATTCTTTTCCTTGGGCCGATATTCTACGGTATACCAAGTCCTGAGAGATAAGGAGGGGTTGGCGAATCCTAAAACATTTTTACAATACAGAAGGGTACAAAAGTTAGCCCAAAGGCCATATACAAACACAACTGACCCTCCAACACCTTTCTTCATCGCCATCGGGTGTATTTCTCTTCAAAAAATTAATAGATCGTTAAATATAATCTCTTCATATGAATCTCCAGAGCGGCTTGTCCGGCGACGTTTCGAGCGGTTGGGACTTTCTCCAAGCACAGCCGTTCTCTACGGATCCAGAAACCTCTTCAGGAACCCCTTTTTGAGCTCTGCCGATAAGTGGTTCCGCTACAGGCTGGCAACTTCCTCCCTATTTGTGAGCAAATCACAGGAGGATCCGAGGAAAAGAAGATGTGTATTCTGCAATAATGGAACAGAGACATCGAGTCATTTGTTCGCAGACTGTGTCAAAGTGGCTCCACTGGTGGAGCTGACTCAGAGGCGAGTAAACAATGCGTTCGATGTAAAGCTCTCTCGAGCAGATTGGCTCATCTTCTCCACTCCCGAGCGTCCCAATCACTGGAAAATAGAGGAGCTAATATGTTGCATCCAGCGAATTATTTATGCAGCGAGAACTAGTTCTTCAAAACTCCCATGTGGGATTGAAGGTCTTTTAGACCGGAAGCTTTCCCTCCTGGAGGAGCTGAATAACGACGGAGGCAAAAGCGAACACTAAATATAAACCCAAGACATCTCTTAAAGTTGTATTTTTTTAAATAGTTAATATCTAGGAATGTTCTTGATTTACCCGAAATTTTTTTATGTTTTATGATCATTCTCCTTTTTTATATCTTATTACTAATTAAATGTGCAAAAAAAATATTTTTTAAATACGTTTAGCCATGTTACATTTTTAACGTTTACCTCAGTTTTAGTGCATATTTTTTATTTGTATGTATTTTAAAACTCTGGACTAATAATAATAATAATAATAAAACATACTATTTTTTTGCCTATATGGTTCGACCTTTGTTTGTATATATTAGACCATCACTTCAATGCTCAAAATAACAAACTTATAAAAATTCAGATATCTGAATCATATCTTTTTTTTTATGGTTAAGGTATTTATTACCTAAAATCCACAAAGTGTAAAAATATAAGAATACACGAGAAAGTAGGAGATAAAAACACAATCTTAAGACAGTTACGTTTAAAACAAAACATAAATGAACATTATAATTATTATGAATTATAATGAATATTATAATAGTTTTTTAAATTTTAATAAAGATATTTCTGATGCTTCTTGATGTTTAAAAACTATAGGATATAGTACTCAATAAATATATTTTCTTGATTTACAATTTAATATTTTTAAAAAGTGTCCTTGTAGTATATTATTTTTTAAAGTCAATGTTTTTCAAAGTGTCTTAAGATTGTGTTTTTTATCTCCTATTTTCTAGTGTATTCTTATATTTTTACACTGTATGGATTTTAGCTAATAAATAAATACCCCAACCATAAAAACTAAAATCATTCAGATATCTGAATGTTTTATAAGTTTCTTATTTTGAACATTGAAGTGATGGTTAAATGTCATACTGGTTGAAGAGAAATGCCATTTCAATTATTTAAAGTGTTTTGTAGTCTTTCCTTTCCTTTCCTTTCTTTTTTATTTACTTCAACCTCCATGTGGTTAAGATATTTAATATTTGTATTACAAACAATCCTAATAAATATGATAACAAACGAACCCAACGTATTCGAGAAGGTAAGTGTGGCACTACTTCCAAGTTGTAAATTGAACAAGTGTACAACAATGAATGAGTAGACAGAGGGCTGGTAGCATCATATGTTACGAGTATCTTCACTTGATGTTCGTTTTAAAGAATAAATTTAAAGATCTATATGGTTGCATTCTGTCTTACCAAACAAATGATAACTTACTTTTATGGTTGATAGAGGCAAAAAGTATGAATTTTAGTCTCAATTTAATGCTTAAAATATATTCTTTGTATAACTATTCTAAGTCAGTACTTAAAAAAAATGTTTAGAATATAATTGTATTCTACACAAATACATTATATGTATACATTTAAATATTGAAAAACAATGGTATTTAAGGATCATTCAATAGCATCCAGTAAAATAGTTTCTCTACATATTTTCTTCTATTACATACAACTAACTCTTTTTTCTATTTTTATCTCATATTTCCACAAAAATAAAGTAATATTTACATACCAGAAATTTTTTAAACTGTTTCTTTATTGTAAATATTAAACAGGAAAAAATAAGACATCATTGTTTACTAAAGAATGTATAAATATATGTTTTTATGGGGACTTTAACAATATTTTTGTCTAAAGATTACTAACTTTTACCCCATACAGGATAGCTTTATTTCAAAAGTACAATATATATATTGCAGTACTTATTTAAGCAAAAAGTTTATTTGTTTATCAAATATTACGTTATATTTACAGAAATTTCTGGTAAAAAATACACTGTTTCTATTTCGGCTTCTGACTGAACAATGATAGGATCTTCAATATAAGATACAATTTTTCAATGATTTAATTATCTTTAGTTAGTTTTTTTATTAAAATTACTAGGCTCTTGTTAAATTGGAGCTAGATGTTAAGAAGGGGAATTGCTTGTAATATCGATGTTTGAACCAACAACAAATGATTAAAATTATTGAAACTGACCGACCATGACCTGTGACTTAATAAAATATAATGAATTTCTGTTTGTCAAGAACGAAAATAAATAATAAATTTTATGTACATCATTTAACAAACTTATTATTTTTTTAGCAGCTGCAAGGATCAAATACGAGTAAGGTGTCCCGGAATCCAAAATGGCCAACACCACATATCCAGGCTTTGACGAGTCTCTTTGTCCAACTACTGATCCGTCCAAGGAGTATGTCGTCGATCAATTCAAATTCTGGGTAATGAATTTTTTTTCTTCAATCTACTTGTATTTCTAAAAAATGTTTTTTAACCACATTCATTTAAAAAAGAAGCTATATGAAGAGCATGCGAGAAAATATGTTGTTAAGGGATAAAATTGAGAGCAGATAAAACATTTTTAATGCTCAGATAGTTTTTTCTGTGTGTATAACGATTTATATAATAATCAACAATATTATGATTATATATATATATATATATATAAATTCATATATATTTATTATATATATATATAAAGAAAAAACTGCTTATAACAAAGTCTATGTTCGTGTGAAAGAGTGCTGCTTAATATTAATATTTTTTGGCCAAAGCAGTATCCAGCCCTGAATCCATTTCCTCACACTTCATTATCAAAGAATGTACATAAATATATAAAACCTAAAGCTAATACATTAAAATGAAACATAAAACAATATAATTCAAAAATAACCAATCCTGTATTAAAATCTTCATTGTAGGGAAAAGACAGGGACACAAATAGCTAAAGAGACAGTAAGATTTCATATTTATATTATGATTTCATCTCACTCCCTATTTCATTAAATATAAAGCCACACTCTCAATTTAGTTATCTTCGTCGCTCTCTTTACACACAATGTATATTAAAACAAGTACAACACAACAACAAGTGTCTCTCATTCCCTATAGTCATGACGTAGAAACTTGGATGATATCAATGCATAGGAACCAAAAATCCTCTATTTGTTCATGATGATTAAATATTTCAAGAATGAATAAAGTGAGACAACTACAATTGTAGATGTAATTGTTGTTCTTTTTAGGATGGCTTCACGGATTCTCCTCTTGAACTGAATTGATTACCCATTAAATAAAATAAACGAAAGAGAAAATGCATACTTTGAATAGAAAGGATCGGCTAGATTTTATTCATGACAATAATTTTGTTGATTGAAACAACGTAGAGTCCTCTCATAGCTTTATTTTATATATATTTTTATTCAACCGTTTATTTTATGATATGTACAACGGAATACATAAAAAACCTAAGATAATGTATGGAAAACCACATAGGTAAATATGTTAATTTATAATTCTATCTTAGGGGTTGACCTAAAACACTATTTTCAAACAATAAAATATAATTCAAAACATCTTAATTGACATACATACAAAAAGATATTAAAATACATTTTGAGCTTTAAAATGACATTATTTGCTATTCTTAAAATTCTTCATTATTTAGATTATGTCTTCCGGTGGATGGAGGCAAGAGAAGATAAAGCATAATTCTTAATTCTCTGACTTGAAAAAAATTATTAAGATCAATTAAAATAGTTTTGCGAAATAACTCGGAAGTTTTATTATATGTAGATTATTTTGTACAGTGTTACATGTTGTAGATGTCTTTAAGTACCTGCAATATTGATAGATATAATTAATATATGTATGTATATATATTGAAGAATGGGTTATATAGTTCCTCCACTCCAAAAAAGAATTTTGGTTGAGATCCACAAGAATTTTACCATAAATCTTTGGAAGAATATTTCCCAGGAGTGAAATCCCTCCTCCTAACTGCTTTCGAGGCCTTTTAACTGCGCAGATATATCTACCATGGAACAAAATCCCTAACCAGACATCCTCTTCTGCTATGGCCTTTTCTGCTATGGCCTTTTCTGCTATGGCCTTTTTCTGCTACAGAAGGAACTACAGTAGCCACATAAATTACCCGAGAGACAAGCATATTATTATACTTATTGATTCTCTCGAGAATATTGCGAGACCTCCATTCGAAACAGTATTCCTTGCCATATGGTTTAAATTCAACCAATTGGAAGGGCCGGGTCCGTGTGAGGTTCATTCTATCCCCAATATATTAGCTCTGTCTTTCATTTTACACCCCCTGATATTAGCAGAACTAGATGGTTTCCATAGGCCTAAGGGAACAATTGAAGTTTTTTCTTCATTTACATATAACCCAGACCTAACAGCAAATTTTTTCAAAAAGGAGAAGAGTATATCATTCGCTTAGTCAACTGAGCTTCTGAGTGGGCTTCTACAAAAAGGGTCAAATCGTCCGCGTATAGATCCAATATATGTTTTTTTGTCCCAAGTCTTATCCCAAAACCATTATATTTTCGTTGTAAAATACTAGACATGACATCCATTCCAGTAACAAACAAAAGAGGTGAAACAGGGCAGCCTTGTCTGCAACTTCTCCCTAATCTGATGGACTCACTATGTATTCCATTTATGGATACAACAGACGTACCATTAAAGAGAAGTGATCGTAATGGGTTAAAAAAACGACGAGGTAAATATTTTTTAATAGCTTTTAAAATGAATGTATGAGAAATCGTGTCAAATGTTTTTTTTAATCGACTGCAATCAATGCCCCAAAAGTTTTCCTCTCTCTCACGGATTCAATGCATGCTTGAATATGTCGTGAAATGTCCGCAATGTTTCTTCCCTTAAGAAAACCTTTTTGTTCCGGTCCCACCTTTTTGTTTAAAATTGGTTCTATTTGTCTAGATAAAACGCCAGCTAATATTCTGTAAGATTCATTTAAAATCGTTAATGGTCTCCAATGATTAATTTTAGTTCCATTTCCTTTTTTTGGAATAAGGGATATCCGTCCACATGTTAAAGATGAGGGAAGCCTTCCTTTCCTTTCCGTATATAAATTTCTTTCTCTTATAATAAACAAAGTGTACGGATTGATCATTTCGCTGGTGGGGGCTTTTAATACCTCCTTTGAAAATGAGTATTTATTTTCACAATATTTTTCAAAGTAAATATGACATATGCTCTAGAATGTGGTATCTAGAGAGAGAAAAAATATATACCCATAAATAATGAAACATTCATTTTGCATTTTAAGAAGTGAATATTCGTTTAAAGAAAACCAAAACGCTAGAATATCTATTTGAAGCCTTGTTCGGATCAAAAAGCTGATGAGCATCAGTATAAAATTGAACTTTCAAGGAAAGGGACGGACAAAAAATCAATGCCCATATATTGATACAAAAAACTCTCGCTATTTTTATCAATTGTAAATATGGGTCTTTTAAACAAATAAATGTTTCATCAAATACCGACAGTATGTTCAATGACTGAGGGAACATTAAATGTATACATGTAAACTAATGATATATACAAATGTATACGTGATACGATAAAAGGGATCTCGATTGAGATGGAAGCCTGGAATTATCATGGCTTGAACATAAAATCGGCTAATGGGTGGAATATAGGAAGTGTTCTTCATAAAGAGATGATTAGTCGAGTTACCAAGCTTATACAATCTTTTTAGGCTCATATATTGACAAATCAGAGTTTTTTAAATCATAAAATTATTTTTCTAAGCAAAAAAATATAGCTTTTTAACATAAGTACACATATCTATATTAACAGAAAAATAATAAAGATGTACTATAGGATATAATAACAATAGTTTGGAACATAGACAAAGATCTCTTTATTTATTAGATAATAATACCTTACATTCTTACTCGAAATACTTTCTACATTATGAGAAACATAGGATTCATGTCATATAAATCTATTGTATGCCTCTCTAATAAAACTCGAAAAAGACTTCAATAGAAGTGATCAAAATCTTCTTTTATAAAAATCCATATTTCTTGTATATCAAAGTTTCAACAGCGTAGCTTGGACAATTTTTAATCATTATTCAGACACAAACTATGATAAATCTTAAGAAAATACTTTAAATCACTTTCTCTTTTTTAGAAGTTTGTGAATAAGAAATGTCAAAATTTTGGTTTTACCCCAACTATTACTATCACAACATTAGTTGTTTTTTCAAATAATTTGAAAATATTTTTTTGGGTTATCTTTTTAAAAGTAGTTTTTTGGTGTCTTGCTTTAGATCAATTGAAATTAGAAGGAATGAAGTTGAAGTAGACGTGGCTTGGGATCAACTGTATTTTTCATTTGGTAAAGGAATTATACATATATGCAAAAGTATAGGATGCAAATATTAAGAGACTCAGGAGCGTGAATGACAATTGTTATTATGAAATCAAGCATAACTTCAATCTTGGTTGTTGATGTTTGAACATCTACTCTGATATAATAATGCAATCCTTTAGGTTACTAACTCTCAAATTATCTCCTTTGAATGGATTTTTTTGGTTAAGATGTTTATTTATTTGCAAAAATCCATACAGTGTAAAAAATTACAAGAAACACTAGAAAGTAGGAGATAAAAAAACATAATCTTAAGACAGTACGTTAAAAACAAAACATAAAGGATTTTATGTTTTGAATGGATTTCCCCAGGGGGGAGCAGAACTCATATAAACAAAGAGGGATATTTCCTAAAATAAAAATCAATAAAATGTGATGTCATCACTTAGACGATTTGCCTGTATATCTGATACCTACACCATCTAAATAAATAACAACAATAAATAATAATATGTTGGACTAATATCGATGAAGCCACACAACCTCGTATATAATTTCATATAAAAAATAAGATTTTTATGACTCTGTGTAACTACATTCACTGATTTCAGCAAAAAAAAATGAAATTAGTTTAATAATATGTTATTTGCATCAGATTTTTAATTTTCAGGCCGAAACTCAGCAAATTCATTAACATCTGAAAAGGTTTGATTATTTATATTTTCTCTAGTCCATAAAAGTAGTAGCCCTTTCTATCAAACAGACAGGAAGATAATATGAAAAGAAAGAGAATATAGTTATTTTTATGCCATAAATCATAACAAATCGATAATGTGACGTCATATGTGACGTTTCAGTTTTTCTTTTCTAATCAGAGGAATCTAAACATTGTGTTCTGCGTATCTTGTATTATCTATTATCTTTGGGATTTCCCTATATTATTTTCTCTTCATTGCATAAAGTAATTCCTCACACTCTATCAACGAATGACTGCTTATCATCCTAACCGATACAAAAATCGTTACCCTCACGATAAGGTGTTTGAAAAAGAGAAGAAAATTGATTTACCAACTCCACAATCTTTACAAGGTTTATAGAACTTAAGCAAATTAGCTGAAATTTGCAATTGGGCAGTGAGTTTATTCCCATTTACAATTTTTATAAGAGAACCCATGATCCTTTTTCTCCATATCTCAGGCAGATCTAAGAGAGCCAAAAAGTCGTTGCAGATTTTTTTACTCTCTTCAGATCCCAATCGGGTAGGACAAGACATTTTCAAATGCAAAGGCTTCAGCAAGGAGTGATGGTTGGCCGATCTCTCTAAAGGGTACTTAAACCTCCCTTCCCGGAAAGGGCGGAAAGGGTGATGTCGTGAATGGTGAAAATTCCACTCTCTAGAGCCTTTTCCTCCAGCCGTTCTGGAGTATCTATATTTAAAAAAATATTTCTTATTGGAGTTGCTTCTAATTATGTCCACAGTAGAGTCGTCATCATATACCGGGATATTCCTCCATAAAAGCCTCTGTACACATCCCCAAATCGAAGATAGGTTAGAGGTTGAAGGATTAGTAACCAATTTTTTTTAAATTGAATTTAACGCAACGGTTCTTCTCCATTCAACAGACGGGTTCTTAAAAACATCAAAAATTATTTTCAAGTATATTTTTGGTATAATAGAGGAGAGTAACGTCAAACTTCCTCCCAGGTCCATTTTCTTTCTTTTCAAAGTTAGGATGTAACGATGATGAAAAAGAGACTGAAGCCATTTGTCTTCGTTAATGATAGCTTTTTCTGCCACCGAAGGTGACGAAGTTGCTCTGTACAGAACCCATGGAATTATTCTATAGTTATATAGGTCAACTCTTTTTTAAGATTAAAGTTTCTCCAAAGGCAAGTTTTTTGGCAAATGAGCGAACTAATTTTTGTCCAATTACTCTCGTCACTTCCCCACCAGTTCCAACACATTCCTAGCACGTCTATGTTATTACGCACCTCGCAAAAAAGAATCTGTTTTTAATATAAAAAGATAAAATAGTTTCTTTGCAATTTTCTAATGTAGTATACAACGTATATTTCTTGGAAATGTTCAAAGAAATTATAACATGGGAATTGGAATATTCTTGATTTCGTAACTTGTTAGATAGAAAGTTTCCTAGAAAAATAAGCAGAATATTGAATTTGTTTGCTAAATAATAAAAATGGCTTCTTATACTTTTTAGATAATGGTATTGACACAAATTTCGAATACTTAAAGATTTTCAAAGGTTATGATGTAATGTATTTTATTTTGCTTTTGGAGACTTTAAAAGCTATTGTATGTTGTATTATATGTTTGCCCATCTTAAGAAAATTATATTACAACTGTGAAAAGCAATTGGTTATACATTATCTATAAGAAACTTAATAAATATATACTTGAACTAAGGATCTATTTAGTCATTTTTATTATCATGGGTTTTACACGGAGTAAAATATATGAAACAAAAAATGTTCACCTCTGAATAAAAGTTTTTAAAATAAAAATCGAAAATGAGTCTTTCCCCGTCTTTTAACGTCACCCAAAATCAGTATTTATATTTGTTTCAAAGGTCAAAGGATTATTTTCTCCAATGTTGGACATATAACTATATATATATATACATATATTGTCGTTGAGCTAAAAAATAAAATACATTTAAGGACGCAGAATGTAAATATTTATTGCATTGAGCGTCAATTTTTAGTCCTTCAAAGATATGTATATCACTATAAATTCAAATACTGCTATCGAAGACACGAAATTGCATTATTAAATATTAAAAAACGCAAGGAAAAAATATATTTTATACTTTGTTTGTGTCCCACATATACATACATTTACTCAAAGCTGAGCGATCTCTTTTGTATTTTTATAATCCAAATAATAATATTTCATTATTCCTATTAGGCCATTTGAGCGTTACATAATAATGATAAGAAGACAAAACGTATGGACCAAGTTTGTTATCTTTTTCACTATTGAATTTAATGATCAAAGCCACTTTATAACTTATTTTGAGATAAAGTGTCGTTGGTTTTTTTGTTCCTCTTACTCACACACACACACACACACACACATATATATATATATATATATATATATATATATATATATATATATATATATATATATATATATATATATATATATATATATATATATATATATATATATATACATATATATATATACTTATAAAAAAAGAATTCCGTTCGTTCGTTTGTTCGTTCGTTCGTTTCCCTGTATCTCCCGAACAGGTCATTAGATCTTGACGAAATTTTCAGTGAATAATTTTGAGAGCTCAGGGTGTGTTTTAGTGGGGTTGTCAACTCCCGGAAAATTCGTCATCGACATGCTTATTTTATTCGCCAAAACGTTTTTTGCCGATTTTTTAAAGTTTACAAGTTAGATTTGGCCCAAATTTTCTGTGGATAAGACTGAGGTACTAAGACGTGTTTTGTTTTATTGAGTGTTTCCCGGAAAATTCGTTTTCTACATGATAACTTAAAAATATTTTCTTTCTGTCCCTGTATGTCCCCCAAATTTAAGTTTTATGGAAAATAACAACACTTTTTTATATTGTAGCATCGTGATAATCAAATTTCAATAATGCTTAGAGATGGAGAGGGATGTCAATACCCAGCCTTAAGGAATACAAAACGGAAAAAAATGGCAATGACGATGCAATGACGACTTTTTAAGGAACTACTTCTCATAAGAAAATAACATAGGCACTCTATGAAACGACTTAAAAATAACTTCATTCTACGATGTTTAAATACCCAGCCTTAAGGAATACAAAACGGAAAATGGCAATGAAGACCCTATGACGACTTTTTATAGAACTTATTTTAATATCAAAAATCACATGTGATGACATCACTAAAATTATTCATCTTCATTTTACGATGTTTAAATACCCAGCCTTAAGGAATACAAAACGGAAAAAATGGCAAGAACCCAATGACCACTGTTGAAGGAACTTATTTTAATATGAAAAGTCACATGCGATGACATCACTGAAATTATTCGTGTGATTACTTCTTTTTATGATGTTGAAATACCCAGCCTTAAGGAATACAAAATGGAAAAAATGGCAATGAAAACCCAATGATAACTTTTAAGAAACTGATTTTAAAATGAAAAGTCATTTGTGATGGCATCACTGAAATTATTCGTGTGATTTTTTTATTTTTACGATGATTAAATACTCAGCCGTAAGGTATAAAAAACGGAAAAAATGGCAATGAATACCCAATGTCAACTTTTTAAGGAACTGATTTTAATATGAAAAGTCACATGCGACGATTGCACCAAAATTATTAGTGTGATTTCTTCTTTTTAAGATGTGAAATACCCAGCCTTAAGGAATACAAAACGGGAAAAATGGCAATCAAGACCTAATGACGACTTTTTAAAGAATTTATTTTAATCTGAAAATTCACACGCGATAACATTACTAAAATTATTGGTGTGATTTTTTTTCCATCCAGACTATTGTCAAGTTGGAAAATCCCGGGCAGCGCCGGGTAACATTCGCTAGTATATATATAAAACACAACTTACTTTATGTATATGTAGTGTCTTTAATACTATTAGTATGCTATATACCTATTGGTAGAACTATAAATTATGTATTGAAATCTGGCTTATGTATTTTTTTAAATAATATGTTGTACATTGGTAGTCAGGTGTTCAAATTCCATCTTTCTAAAAATGGCATATAAGTTTATTTGTAAATTTTGTGTGTCAACCGGATAGGTTTAATTTTTAATTTTGTAATTATTATATGTTCTTAATGAGAAGGTTGTATGTAACTTTTATATTGAATTACTTTTTGTTCGATTCCAAATTTTATTATTAATGACTCTTTTATGAACACTGAAGCAAAAATTCTTAATATATATGTTTCGTTTCAGGTGGACGGCGTGGGCCTCTCAGTTATGGCAATTGTTGGAGTCATTGGGAATCTACTCTCCATCGTAGTTTTGTCACATCCGGACATTCGAAACTCCTTTAATCTTCTTCTCATTGGACTATCCGTTTTTGACTCTATATATGTTATTGTATCTTTTTTTGAGGCTCTTCGGAAAAGCTTTAGCATTGTTTCGAACCTACATCTGCGACTCTTCCCGTACGTCATTTATCCTAGTCAAATGATCTCCCTAACGGGCTCTGTCTTCTCCATAATCTCCATAACTTTTGAAAGGTAAGACGGTTGATAATGTTTGGCGATATATGTTATAAAATATTTTAAATAAGGCAATATTTACATCACATGTTTATAGCAAGGATATTCAGATATAATATTTCAGTAACGTAAGGAAGAATGACATCGAGAGGTAGTGTTAGGTTGGACTTTGCAACATTAATATTGTATTTGTGACATACAGATATAAAAAGATTGAGGGACGCCCATTCAGAAACAAAGTGATATTTTTAGGTTCAATCAGCTGTCCATGAAGGTTCAAAACAAACAAATCCACATTATAATGAAAGGTTTCTGAACTTACGTTTCTGTGTTAGATTCCGATTGTTTTACTACAGGATATGTATAGAAGATATCTTTGTTTTGGGCCTGCTTTCTCGACTGCTAACAAACTTACGGATTATCTAATTGTGCTCTTTTTGCTTTATTATTTCTATGGTTTGTGAACACATAAAAGATAAATTTATGCAAAAAAAAGTTTTATTTAATGTAACCTCTTAGAATATTCTTTAATTCCATTTATTAAAAATCTAACTAACTATCAACAAACACATGTACATTATAAATATAATCTTGACCAATCCTCACTGTATAATTCGTCCTTTTTGGTATCCCGAAAATTCGAACCAATATTTTTCCATGAAGTAACTTAGACACTTGAAAAAAAAGGATTGATTTTCTGGGAGTATTTTTTTTCGACATACTTATAAATGTTATCATGTTCCTAATAGATTAATAAATCAATTTAAAAATACTGAATTCATAGAAAAATATATAAGAAAACAAAAGTCTTTACGCATAGTCGACCTTTGTATTAAACGTACCCTCACAAATTACAAACTACACTTGAACCAAATAAAAAGTTCCATGGCAGCTTCTTCAATTAAAGAAAGGTACTTATGTGTTTTTAAAGTTCAGATAAGCACATGAAAACATAATAACATTTTTATGAGATGAGGGTTTCATCAATCAATAGAGTTCTTTCGGATTAAAAGTTCAAACAAAAATGACTTCATGAATTGCATACATGCACCATATATAAGTTACTAATTGTAAACTGTGTAATTTCAACACTTATGAGTGCAGATCATACACAACATCAACAAAGTAACCAAAGAGTTGTAAAAACGATGAGGTTTATAAATTACTAAATTTAATTTGGTTGTTTAGATAAATAAATACTTTGACTTAAACCCTGTGTAAAGCCATCCATAAATATTTGCTATCGCGACCACAATATCTACGATAAAGCTAGGATATAAAGATTATATTTGCTTTGAAAGAGCTCAAATCTTATTACTAGTAGTAATAAACCTCCAAATTTAGCAGCGTTGTTTTATTATGTATGTTGAATCATTAAGTTTGTTCACCTACCCATATTTTTCTATAGTATTTAGGACTAATATTCTTTTATCTTCTTTTGAAGTTAAGTGGAAAAATATCATAAGTATAAAAGTATAAACAACAATTACTAAATGTGAATGAGCTCAGAAATAATGTTTCCTGACCGATTTCTTGGACTATGAATGTTCTTTTAGATGCTTAAATGCCATTGTTTCAAAATCATGTTTTGAGCATCCTTGAACTTCTGTAGTATAAAAATAATTCATATATTCCCTTTTATATCTTTTAATACTTGATCATAAAAATGAATCGGAAATTAAATATACCTCAAAAAGAATAAAGTATATTTGAAAAAGGGTTTCTCTAACATGTCATTAACCTTCTTGAGATGTCATGAACAAATGTACACAGGTACACACAGTGGTTATAACAGTCAGTTATACCGACAACTATTTTCAAAGTATTTTTTTGAAATAAGTATATTTCTTTATTATTTAAAATAAAACTATGTAAAATATATTAATACGTAAAATACTTAAATAAGTATTGAAAGTTAATATAACAAATAAGAACAAACAAAACCTAAAGTAATACTTCAAAAATAAATTAATCAGTAAGTCTTTGGATTCTGAAACTTTTTGTACATTGATATTATTCCCTTGCGAGATGAAATATTTTTTCACTAAGTCAGATATAGTTGCAGCTATACCAGATTTTTATATAAAGTTTGAAGTGCCATAATGGAGCTCATAATCTTTATAGTTTATACATTAACCAATGAGGCAATCGGTAATGCAAAATATTATAAACTATAGATTAAAAAAAAAAATTAGAGTGATCATTTCTGTAGTGTAACAGTTTTATGAAACTAAGTTAATCATTACAAAAGCCTTCTTAAATTATTCTAGAAATATATATTTACTTATTCCTTAACAGTTTTAAAGAAAATTGGGTGTGCGATAGCCGTGTGCATAAGGCGTCTTCAACTCTCAATGTTGGGGGCGCAGGTTCGAATACTCCCGAGAGGGATGGTCATTTTTGTCTACCTCATTGATAAGATCCTAGGTTCGAGTGACTAATTTTAATTCTATAATGCTTATTTATATCCTGTCGGATGCAATTTTATCGAACCATAAAGGCAAAAAGACCCTTTTTATGTGTTATTTGAACGTAAATTGCGTGGATTAAAATTCATTAAATACAGAGAAGACGTCAAAAGCCTTCGTACTCGTAACTAAATTATCTTTATGATGTCAGGAGAGTGGTTTGATGTAGTTGTATCCACATGGATGTAAATAAACATATAGGTAAGCATTATAGTTCATTCATCAAGCCTTGACTCTTTTTAATGAAGTTGATCAACAACCTCTTTCGGGAGGCGAATCCGCTCTCTCAGTTGAACACACTTAACTAATGACGCGTAACGTGGAGTTATAAAGTTGTCCACAAGTGCATAATTCCTTGAATCTCTAATATTTTAATTTCATTTAAATTGATACATGCTCATATTAATATTCATTGGTCTACAAGACATGATTAAATTAAACTAATTTCTAGACAAGTTCATTTGAATATATATATATTTAACTTCAAATGAATGAGTAAAAAGTTAATCAAATTTCTAACTGTACTCAACTCTTTTAGGTTCGTACATACGCTTAAATTCATAGCTGAATGCTTGGCTACCCAAAAAACATGGGAATGGCTGATGATAATACACCACAAAACTTTGTCACAAGGAATTTTAATATTTAACTAGAGGCATGTATACACTCAGAGAGTGCAAACCTCCGCCGATCCCCACCAAATGAATCACTTAACGGAATTACAATCCAATCATATATGTCTACATAAGTAGGTGTGTTTGGTGAATAATGAGTGAGGAGAGAGCCATCCTAAAAAACATCCATTGACGTCATACTATTTATTAGTCAATTCAAAATACGTCACTGGATGTTTAAACTCCTTTCTTTTCTCCATCATGCTCTTAATATTAGCGTTATATTTTATTTAATATTAATATTAAGAGGAAGACGGGAAGAGAAAGAAGTTTAAGCACCCAGTGACGTAGTCCTTAACTGATAAATGAACAATGTTACGTCAATGAATATCTTTTAAGCGTTTGTTCTTTCCTACTCCCTGAATAGAGACCCCATTTCATTATTATTATTTTTAGTATTTAGCTCATTTTGCATCTTAAATAAGCACTCAGAGATGCCAAAATTTAATCACTTATTTTTTTTGGCATTTCCAACAACTCCTCAAAGTTTCATCCGAATCCGTTCCGCACTTTTTGAGTTATCCTGCTGACAAACAAACCAACCAACCACCAACCAACGCCAGTGAAAACAATACCTCCTTCGGCGGAGGTAAATAGTGCTTGCAAAAAGTTATATTAAAAAACCCACCTGGTATATATGTTGTATAAAGAACAAATAGGTATAGAAGAATAACATTGGATCCAATTCCCTTTCAATATTTAATGCTGAACAGTAATGATCATATGGCATGTGTTTAATAAAAAATAATGTTAGGAGATGTCATCATGCTTATTTCTTAATCTGCTTCCCGTATAATATTTTCTATGTTACAACAAATGCATCGTAAAGGAACCATGTGCTACGGAGGTGTCTCTGTCGAGTTGTAGGGACTATATCCCAAAAGGCTACTAAGTGCTGATTTTGTTTATAGGTGTACCTATATTCGAAATATCTTGATAGCAATATTTGTCTCTTTCAATAACATTTAAACATGAATACGGTATCAATATTCATACCAATTACTTCGATTTTTACTTCCTGTTCCGAATCCGAAATTTTAAAAGACATGAATACAATTTTGGTGTTTTTATATACATTTAGAGGAATGTATACTGGATTCTCTTCGGTCTTGGCTGTAAATACACTCAAAATGCATTTGTTGACGTGTTGTTATACTTTATAAATTTGAGAGATTTAATGTTTTAGTCTTTATCATAAAATCCTGTCTTTGTGCTTATTATTGTCATAAGTATTGAGAAATATTCGTGTTTACTTTTTATCTATAAAATCAATAAATAAATGTTTTAGCATTTTTAATATATAAATACAAAGTTTCTTTTGAGAAGAATCTATAAACTTTATGATCAAAAACACACTTTCCATACTTTCTTAATCTAAAATTCAGGTTTTTGTACTCAGAGATTTCTTATCGGGGTTCTGAGTGCAAACAAATATATATGTCCCTATAATTCAATGTCAATAAACTTTTTCTATCATTTCTTCCATCTATGTATTATCGAATCAAGATTAATATGTTTCTTTCACAACTTTAATTCTCATGAAAGGGACTTGCCACAGCTTCATGTTTATTGGGTAGCTTCCATGTACATAAAGAAATAAGACTTTCAATATCGATCAATCTGTAAAGAGAAGTATTTAAGCAGGCTTTGTATGTATACAGGCTGTCTCTTAAACATACTAAGGGTTTCTTCTCTAAAGAGAAGGCAAGGTTGATAGCATGAATGTACGAAGAGGGTATACATAGTTGAATCTCCTTTCTTCATCTTTTCGGCACAGTGAGGAGTTATTTACCGCCATGAATGATACAAAACAACATTCTATTTACTATTAATATTGTAATCGCTTATCAATGGATTTGCAAATGAATGGAAGAGGCCCAGGGAGAAGATTGAATAAGTATAAGGGTAAAATTCTTATTTGACAGGTTGATGCACACATCTAAACAGCCTATAGTGAAGTGATGCTTTATTTTATAATGCTTACTAGTTTAATATTATTAAAGACTTAGTGGTATCCCTTATTATGTGATAAAAATGAAGTCCAAATAAATAATGTCATATAATGTAGATTATGATGTTTTAATGATGTGATGGGTCTTGCCTCAGAGGGTTAATTTTAAACTACAATGTTTATTTATGATTTTTTTTTCACAACCCCTCTTGCTTTTTTATTTATTATTGTATATATTATTTTATGTATGATTTTTAAATAAATGAACCATTATTTAAAAAAAATAATAATAATGTCTAACAATTATCTATATACCTACCTCTTATAACAAAACAAAAATAAAGACATGGAGTTGAATGAATCATAAAACTAGGAATGAAAAGCTTGGTGGTATCCAGTCTGTGTTGTTGGTTTTCCAAAAACAATATTGCTAATATGTCAATACCAATGATTAAAAAAGTAATTTTCTTATTCATAAAACATTGCGTTTTAATGCTCAAAACTAATATATAAAAATGCATTTTGAATAATAAGAAAGAAGAAAAATTCAATGTTTACAAATTGAATTATACAAATTCGTTATTTTAATAAGCTCATTATGCAAATTGCACAGCAATAACTAATATGTATCTTGTGAGCTACAATGCTTAAAACGATAAATTAAAGTATGTTTCAAAATCATTTATCTTATGGTTGTAAAAGTATATTTCTTTATATATATATAATCTCCAAAATCTAAATATTTTTATTTGATATAAACATACAAAATAATGAAGGAATTGAGGTTTTTAATTAGTCTTTTTTGTTAAAATGCTCCAAAATTACTAATTAAAAACGTTAATTACACACGAGTATTACTCGGGGATACTCGCAAATCCGAAAAAAACTTGAAGTAGAATTAGTTTTTATTTTGATTTATATTGCCTTTCAGGTTTCGCAAGTAATGGTACATTCATCATTGCCACTGCTGTGACACATTTACCCCATGGTGTGTGATTGTGCTCTTTATTGTGTTATGTGTGCTTTTTTGTATGTATATCTACGTTTTGTCAACGGAGAGATACAACTCAGTGTATACAGATGCTCATTTCTTAATGTTTTATGTGTGCCTTCCGAGAGGGGGAAGTTATATAGATCCTTCGTACTAAATATATATATAATTATATATATATATATTCTTTTTTTTGTTCTGATATATTTTTATGGACGGTGGAATAAGAAAATATATTAAAGACTTTTCATATGTTAATCTATGACTATTTTATGGTCAGCTTCAATCGATCATTTGAATAAGACCTTTTTACAAACACCAGTATTTTTTTTTGTAAATTGATAGGGGAGTTTGGACGATGGTTTTCTATAATGGTCAATCCATTTAATAACGGAATCTTGTATCTAGCGGTATTGAATTCTGTTATAAGAGTTTCACAATGTTTTATACAATCATTATTTTATTCATGAATTAATAAAAATAAAAATTTGGTTATGAAAATGGATAAAAATATTCTTTGAATTTAACTAACGAGCTTTTTTTGAATTGTCTCAATTCACTACCATAATGTTTCCTTCCTTGGTACATAAATGAAAAGGAAAACAAATTCGTGTCTAAAATAATATTTCAGAGTTAATATATTGAAGATAAAATCTTATTTCACCAGATAAATTTACCTTTGAAATATTTTGTTTTTATTAAACACTGTAGCAAACTCTTTACATTATTTCCTGCCAGATGGCGCGGAGTTAGTTTGCTCTGTACATGTCGGAATTTACGTAATAACATTACTTATTTATATTCCAATTTATATTATTTATCGTCCCGGTATTCATGTTATTGTAATGCTTAATTACACATTGTTTATAATTGTATTATTTCTTGTATACGTGTGTTATTATTATTATTAAATAAATACCTGGACAAAGAGAGTGCATGAACTTAGAACTATAAGTTGTTTGTGATCAGAAGCTCTCTCTCTCTTTATCCTATCTACAACTACGTTAGATGAATTCATTTCATCTACAACACAATGATTTCAATAAGAATCCTTGTATGCTAACCGATTTATTGTAGGATGAGTATGCTTCACTGAATCATTCTAACACATTTAAAAATATAACTAGATTTTTTTTTGTGTGGAAATGTATATATTTGGTAAATAGACCCTGGGACTTTCTTTGAAGATTTAACTTCGTGAAAATCAGCTTTTTGCAGTTATTTTTACACTTTCAATGTGTTTCTCATTAAATCCCTCATAAAATTATTGTATGCTTATTGAAAATTATCTAAGTAGGGAAACGGGTAGATATGCTTCATACTGATTTAATTTTTATATCAAAACACAACTAACAAGAAATAATAACAAATAAACACTTATTTTTTGTTGAATAATCATTGTATACATGAATGTAACATTAATTCACATGAAATATACAACCAATAGGTTAGTTTTAGAAATAAAAACAATACATCATTATATTTAATGTTCTATCAACAACATTGCAAACAATTAGCCTTATATAAGAATGGTAATTTGTGTCTCCTGGTTCGCGTAGGATCTTTGACTATTTACAAAATATTTTGAGCTTTTTGTAATAATTGAATCGATCTTCAGTATTAATTTTGCTTCTTAATAACTCAGGAATTCTTCTGATCATAGTTAAAAGAACACACTTTTGAATAGATAAGTGTAATATCTGGTGAAACTTATAGTGGAAGCATCTTTTTATAAAATAAATGTTTCTTTTGTTTTCAGGTACGTGTCAGTTCATCACCCCTTGGACTACAACCTTGCAGTAAACGACGCCTCTGCCATTAATCGCCGTCTCCTAAAGTTCCTCTTCCCCGTGATATTATTTTCCTTGGTTTTCAACCTCCCAAGTTTTTTGAGACACGAGTCCTGTCCTATCCCGGCCATGGATCCCCATCCTCAAGATCGGTGTCACAGAGATGCGCCTCAGTCCGACTTATTCGGCCTACATCACCCTCAGTGAGTTCATCATCCTTGGAGTCATCCCTGTCGCTCTTCTCTGTTACTTTAACACAAAAATCTACCAGGACCTCAAGGAGCGAGAGCAGAGACTTCGAAGACCCCACCTGAACCCTCCGGCGCCACACAACGCATCTGGCACCACACTTCGTCGCTCCTCCCTACCGATAAACGCTTCCTCCCGAGGTAACCCCAACAGCAGCACCGTCTCAAACAACGTCCGAAGACGCTCCACAGAGGACCGAATGGCCAAACTATTCATGGCCATCGTTCTCATCTTTCTGATTTGCCACACACCTCGAATGATAGTCAATTTCTACGAAATGTTTACATTTAAACCACACTGGAGTGTGCGAGGCGAAGATTGCCCTTCATATCCGCCTGGGTGGAAATAATGATCAGTGTCTCCAGCTTTATACTTGTCCTAAATAGTTCAATCAATATTCTCATATATTGTGTTTTCAATCCCCAATTTAGAAAGGCAGCAAGGAAAAGAGTGATTCAATGCTTGCCAAACTGGAAATAAATACAATTTGTTCACCTCATTGTTACAAAAACAAAATAGAAAGAGCTTATGTGGAGCTCCAAATGATTACAAATCAAAGAATACAAATATCAATTTGAAGCAAAAAAATAATGAAAATTTATGCTCTCATAATTGATTGTCAGAAAGCTTTTTTAAACATTAAAGCACAATTAAGGTACAACGTCCATTGCTAATGTAAAATACTAAAATGCTTGATAATATATATTTTTATATGTAATTACAATAAAATATCATTAAATTCAAATTTGATATAAAAAACGCATCTTCTCCATCTCAATCATATCAAAACAAAGGGAGCTAATTTATGCTAATTAGAGAAAAATTCAATGTCCAAAGAACCAAGAATACAAGTCAATTTTAAGCAAGGAATATGGATAAATGTTTTATTGTTTATATTTTACTATTAAAAATCATTTTTAACACAATGAAACTAAAAAACGCAAGCATAATCAGAGGAGCACAATAAAAAATGATTAGATTTCTATGTATTCACACATATCCTTCCTTTAATATTATTTTGATTGATATCCCACCGAAATGAATATTTCAAAAGACTGAAAAATATTAAAGCGATGAAATATCTATGAACACAAAGTCCTTTATACATATATATATATATACAATTTATTTATATTTTAATAATGTTCATAATAAATATCTAAATGTTCGGCTGATAGATTTATATTTTAACCTTATAGATCCAAAGTTTGAAATATAGAATGAAGATGAAATGTTAAATGGTTAAGTGTTGATAAGTGAAAAAGCTACTTTACTTTTATATAGAACCATAATTATTATTCATTTGTGGGATCGAAGTAGGTACTTTAGGGTTCTCTATGATTCTTTATTCAGTTGGTACATTGATGAAGGTTTGATCGTTTCCATCGTTAGAGACATAAGTGTTGATATCGGGGGAGAAAAATATGGTCGACTTTTTATCATGGGGACGAAGGTCTGTTCTTATGAGGTTTCCGCCAATAGGATAGTTGGATATGTTTTCGCACTCCCATTGAAGGGATTGTAACCTGGGACAGAGGAATTCCCGCCACTAGTCGAAAGTGATATTTGAAATTAAAGCCACAAGGAAATAAAGCTTCGTCTTTTGAATTTGGAGACGGACGAGGCCTTGGTGGGGCCTTTGTTGAGGCTGAGAGGATAGAGGCTTTAGTTTGAAGGTTTTTCATCACGGGGACGGGCGTATAGGCCTGTTGGATTCTTCGTGAAGGAACCACTGAGTAGAAAATTGAATTATCACCTTGAGATCATAGTTTCATGAGGACAGAGGGCCGTTTTTCATCCAGTCTTAAAAAGAAAAGTCCAACAAACTCTATTGGTCTACAAAACATTTTGTTATTATTCCTATATTTGAGGGTAATAGGGCTTTATAAAATTGGTTACCTGCTTGGCTTCCCGAGGTAGAATGGGTAAACAACATGGTTACAGTGGTTGTGCGTTCTAGGGAATGGGCTAAGATCGAATTCGATTCCGCCCTGGACTCAAGACTCGACTTCAATTCGTACTCTTGAATCCTACCCTCAAACAAACAAACAAACAAGGGCTTTATGAAGCCCTATAAATATTTATAACAGATTAAAAAGAATGAGTCACAATGTATGTTGCGTAATCCTTTGGAATATTGGGGTCTAAAGGTTATAACTAAAGTTTGTTGAGGATCAAAGCACATTGTGAATGAACCAACATGTTTGATTAGTACCTATGGCCCAAGTATATCAGAGCCTTCGTGTTTTACGGTTATGTCCTAATTATGGTATTTGTCGGTGTATAATATACCTACTTCTAATCAAACATGAGGTTGATGACTCGTAACTAACCTCATATAAGTGTTCAAAATTAAGCGCCTCTTGGTCCTCGGGTTCTTCATATCACATCTACCTCTATATGGATTTGAAACTCACCAACAACGAGTCATATAACGCAGCATTCCTAGTTTTAGATATCTTACTTTGGCATATATATATATATATATATATATATATATATATATATATATATATGTGTGTGTGTGTGTGTGTAAACATGTGTAAAATGAAGGAAAATACAAGAAGGCTTTTAAATTAATGAGCCCTCAGAGACTCGAATATCTATTCATATGTAAATGAATTTTGGCAACTACAGAAGAAAAAAAATCGTTCGGAATATACTATGTATAAAGTGAACTACCTTAATATTGGCATTCCAATAATATTTGAAACAAACTATAATGAATTTTGGCAACTACAAAAGAAAAAAATCGTTTGGAATATACTATGTATAAAGTGAACTACCTTAATATTGGCATTCCAATAATATTTGAAACAAAACTATAATGAATTTGGCAACTACAGAAGAAACAAATCGTTTGGAATATACTATGGATAAAGTGAACTACCTTAATATTGGCATTCCAATAATATTTGAAACAAAACTATAATGAATTTTGGCAACTACAGAAGAAAAAAATCGTTTGGAATATACTATATATAAAGTGAACTACCATAATATTGGCATTCCAATAATATTTATAACAAAACTATAATTTATTTCGGCAACTACAGAAGAAAAAAATCGTTTGGAATATATTATGTATAAAGTGAACTACCTTAATATTGGCATTCCAATAATATTTATAACAAAACTATAATTAATTTTGGCAACTACAGAAGAAAAAAATGGTTTGGAATATATTATGTATAAAGTGAACTACCTTAATATTGGCATTCCAATAATATTTATAACAAAACTATAATTAATTTTGGCAACTACAGAAGAAAAAATGGTTTGGAATATACTATGTATAAAGTGAACTACCTTATATTGGCATTCCAATAATATTTTGAAACAAAAACTATATTTTACGTGACATGAATGGTTTGAATTATATATTTTAATGGATTAATTATTATAGCAAATAATGCATGAATTGTTCACTAGTGTCGAATAACCTATAATTAGATGTATAGCTTATTGAGTGGCCAGCCTCACTACCTATGAACCCTCATATTTCACCAGCCACAACTATTATTTTTCCCAACTAGGGGTCAATGAAACCTTGGGCTATACGATTCACATGTATGACAGTCAAAGATTACAAATCTATCTCCAATGGAAACTCGGGGTTCCAAGACTCACTATTATTGACATGTATATATATGATGTATTTTCTTAAAATGACGCTTGAGGGAAAAACAACAAGTTAAAGTTAAATACAAAGACATGAAATAAAAGAGATTTCTATAAAAGTGTACATCACGTATTAATTTGACCATCATATTCATTTTGCTTGAAATATATTAAAGTAAGCAGTTAAGGCGCAGGAAAAAAGTATAATTGTTTATAAGAACTTTACCTCAGCTTTAACGATTAACTTGAGTTTTTCAATATATCTACATTTCATATTTTATGTTAGTTCGAGCATGTTAAACTTATAGAATGATCCTTAATTCACAATTGGTTAAGTTATGATATATATATATATATATAATTCTTAGATATAATGAACATCTGATAGGACTAAAAATGGCTCAGTTTGGAATATAAAAATCCATGTACTTTTTAAATCATTTATCTTTCAAGTTTCGTTTCAAAGAAGTTTGTCTAAGATAATATACTTTCTACATAAACAAGGAAAACAGCTTATAAATGGAGATGTATGTACTTAAGTATAAAAATGTTCATTTTCCAGTTATGTAAATAGTGCTTTTACTTGAAGAGCCTATGTAATGATAAAGCCTAAACTGTTTTCTACATTGTTTTACAAAGGCATTAAATTTAATCCTTTAATAGTCCTTTAACATTACTCAAAATAGCTTTAATACTTGAACAGCTATACAATTGGATAAAATTATATTTCGGATAGAATGATTGAGCTTTAGCGAATACTCTCCCTTCTAGCACAATCGTGCTTGGAAAAGTCCAAGTCTACTCTTGTGTTATATTTTAGTTAAGAATCAATATCACTGCCCCACCGCCTCTATGGCAAGTCGAGTTCAGGCAGTAATCAATAGCGTGACAAGGATACTTCCAGGCCATTAAGAAGGTCAACGTTAAAATGAAAAAGCTTGAGGAGTCATGTCGTCGCTCAATCGTCTGGCCCACTGACGTGGAAAATGTCTAGACCTGGTCACATTTTTTATATGCCGCCAAGAGTGGCAGGTCGACCAAGACCAATCTCCACAGAGTTTCTCTGTTCACTACCGGTAACATGGCCCTGTGACACCACACTGTGTGGCGGCAAGTGTTTTGAAGTCAGACACTGTTTAGCGAACAAGAGACTTTGAATATATCAATAAATAAATAAACAACATAAACTGTAAATTTATAAACACTCATTATGTCATTGTTATAGAGCTTTGTTTTAAAATGATTGATAATGGTTTCTTATAGCATTTAAGAAATATATATATACATATATATATATATATATATATATATATATATATGGGGTAATATAGAAACCTAATATAAAGATATCAAGCTTTCACCCCTACGAAAGTTGCGTCATAAAAACTGAATGATCGTAGAACAATGGATTTGGGGTTGACCCCCCTTACCCCCCCTCCCCCCAAATTGCGTTCAAAGGTTTCGTTATGAAGCAAAACTTTTTTGTTATTACTTATTTTGAAAAAATCTAGTTTTACAAAATTTAGATAGGAACAATTAATTGTTTTTTAAAATAAGTTTTCGTCAATAATATTTAGTGCCAGTAAATGAACATATGTGCTGACGCAACAACCATTTTTTAAATAACAGCTCCTTCTAGGGTTCTTTTATAGTTTTAAGAACGAAAAAGAATAAGAAGGTAATCATGTTGATGTTTTTTAGTAATTTTTTAAATACGTTTACTGTTCAAATCTTAATTTTCATACTTTAAATTTGACACACAAAATTAAATTGTATATTCTTTCTTTGTTTCAAATGTAAGGAGGGTTTTTTATTACTTTTGGAGATGCCTTCGTTACAAGTTTCACAGTTCTTTCCATTGATTGTGAATGGCAAGGATATTATTATTATTAAAGGATGTTCTTTTGCTTTTAAAATATCTTCCTCAGGCAAAATTGGACGAACAGACAAGTTTATATTAGACCAGTCGATAAGATTTAAAAAATGATTAGAATTAAAGTTGATAGTAAGGGTAGTTGAAAGTTTCTTGTGTTTTTTATATTCTTTTTTGCAGGCAAAACTTTTTCCAAGGCAAATATTCTTATTTCCATTTCTTATTGGTCAGGCCTGCAATAAATATATTTATAGGTTGGGCTAAAAAAGCGTTTCTATTGAGTACTTTTTCAATTGAAGGGGCGGAAATCTTCATCAATCTGTTGTAAAAAAGTTACGGCTAATAGGTAATGCTTAGAGCCTTCAATGCAAATAAGATTTAACTTGGTTTGAAGCCGTATAAAATTTTAGCATTAATTTTACAAGTTTAATGGAGACTCACTTGAATTTTTTTGTGAAATATAGGATTTTATAATTATGTTGGCTTTATTAAACCATCTTGCCTCATGTAATGCTCCTGGAGACCTGGGCGTTCTTCATTTAAATTCTAGGTTTCGTTTAATAGGGATCGGAACACATCTTTGGAGTGGATAGAAGAACTACTTGACTAAGTTCACTTGGTTGACCAAAAAGAAAATGATCAGACGAACTTATGGTGCACATAGTGATTGTAATGTAACTGACTCTCTACAAATAAGTCTTAATGTTTGATTTAATTACGTCGTATATAGCATTTTTTCCGTCAGCAAGGTTTTTATTATTATATCGCGCATAAAATGTATACATATATAATAGTTATAAAAGGAAAATTGTGTTCAATACAAAACATAAATAAATATTATAATTTAAAATTATTTTCCTTTTAGAAACCTTAAAAAATAAACGTATGAATATATCAACTAAATTCTTAACATAGAATTTCTTACGATATAGTATCTAACAAATGCAAACGTAAATATCAAATAATTTTTAATATATAATTTTTGTGATAAAATATTTAACAAACATTAAAAACAGAGAATAATAAAAGTATATGGACAAAATATCATTGGTTGTTTTTGAATTTCATGAATTGTCTGATGATTATTTCCAGGGATTTGGTGTGCAGGGGAGAAGTAGAAGGGAAATATTTGATGACTTCCGAAGGATGATTCCAGGCCGAACTTTGTACCATTGGGATCCTCAAGGAAAATACCGCGTAACGAGCGGCGGCCGAAACCATGATTGACCTGAGATCTCTTGCATTGATGGTTTACCCTCCCATCAGCTTTTTCGCTATGTAGGCCTTGCAATTAAGTAGCGACGCCCTATCGGTATTTTCCTCTTTGCAGCGTTTCCCGGTGTTGAAACCGCCTGAAGAACAGTGCCCCTCATATTTTCCTCTTTGAAGTTTGGGATGAACTCAGAATTTAGAGTAATGAAATTTCTAATAATTCTTAAAGCAAGGCAATCACAGAAGTCGTGTTTGATGTCCACATACATGTATCCACAATCCTTGCAGTGCTCCGAAAATCGGATTAGATTAGCGGAGATTTGTAATTGGGCAGTAAATTTCCGTGGATCATTAATTCTCACAAGTGACACCAATATTTTTTTCCTCCATCCTCCAGGTAAACCCGTGAGGATAAATGGGTTTTGACTATTTCATCTGCTCTTTCTGAGTGGGGCTCTTAACGAGGAACTTGCAATGCCAAGGAGTCAATGGGATATGTTGTTTAGCTCCTCTCAAAGAGGAAAATAAAATCTTCCGGTTTTGAATGATGATAAATTATCCAAGTCGCCAAACGTTAGCCTGTTTTCTATTAGCGCAATCCTTTCCAATTCCTCTGGTGTTTTTTTTGCCTATATGGTTCGATAGAATTGCATCCGACAGGATAAAAATAAGCATTATAGCATCAAAATTAGTCTATCGAACCTAAGATCTTATCAATGAGGTAGACCAAAAATGACCATCCCCTCTCGGGGTTCAAACCTGCGCCCCCAACATTGAGAGTTGAACACGCCTTAACAAGCACGGCTATTGCACCCCTTAATGTTTCTTTTATCCCTTTAAAAAAGGGTCTTCGTTTAATATTTTGACGAATAATATCAGTAATACTGTTAGAGTCAAATATGGGGGAATTTCTCCATATTACCCTCTGCATAGTTACCAATTCCTTTGAATATAGAGCTATCGTGTAGTTGGAGAAGTCTGTTTCAAAAATAAAATAAAAGGGTCACTAAAATAGTCGCGCCATTCCACGCCAGGGTGCAGAGTGAGGTTGTAAAAAACTTTTAAAATATTTGAGGTAAAATATTTTGTAGTAAGACCAGGCCTCCCCCAAGTTGAGACCTTCTTCTTTTTAAGGTGGAAATATATTTCTGGTCAAACAATTTATTCAACCAATTATGTTCTTCTATGAATTTCTCCCCTATTGATGGAATCGCAGTAGATACGTAATCATTTGAGAGATCAATTTTGTATTGTATAGGTCAATACGCTTCTGTATACAAAAACTTCTCCATGCCTGACACCATTTATAAGCTTGACTATTCACATGTGCAGTTGGTGCCCCCTTAGTTTATTATAAAAGGGTGGTATCTACCTTCTACGAAAAAGAATGGCAAAAACTTGGTCTGGTTTGACGTACTGTCGTCAGAGCCGAACTATGATGCCCAATGTTCAGATGAATAGATGGCAGCGGCTCCTAAATTTCTCTAAAAGAAAACTAAACGCCCTGGTTCAATTTATGACGGGCCATTGTCTCCTCCGAAGGCACTTGCATGTAATGCATCCATCGCAAAGTCCACTGTGCAGAGCTTGTGGTGAAGCGGATGAAGATCCAATCCATTTGGCTCGTGATTGCCCATGTTTTAAGTTGGAAAGAAGAATTTTCCAATCAGTATAATTTCATTGTTGGTACAATAATGGAGATTGGCTCACTACCACGCCATCTTTGAATAATGGTCAGGACGGATCGACATAGATGACCGGATTGGTCACTATTGCGAGGGCACCATAAGTTTCAATTTCATTTTACATGTGCCCGTTCTGTTATTTATTGATTGTAAATACGGAGTAGCAACAAAAATTAAAAAAAAAGCTTGACTATTCAGGCCTTCAAAATTTAAAAGTGAAGGCGGTTATTTACCACATAATACCTAAAATATTCACCGATCTAACAACCTTGCACCCCCCTATAATCGAAGAAAGTGCAGGATGTCAAATGCCAATAGGAAGAATGGAGGTCTTCCCACGTTTACGTTCAGTCCACTTATTTTTGAAAAAATTCTAAAAACGGCAACTAAAATCTCAATTCTCCTTATAAGCTGTTCCTCCAAATTCCCTTGCACCATAAGGTTACATCGTCGACGTAGAGGTCAATTAAGTGCTTTTATTTTCCATTTGCGCTCCAAAAGCATAATATTTACGGTTAATTAAAGTGTTTAATTGTTCAATCGAAGCAACAAACAAGAGGGGTGATACTGGACATCCTTGTTTACAGCTTTTTCCTAAAATTATAGGGTCACCTTGGAGGCCGGCCATCTAAAACAATAGTAGAGCTACCGTTAAAAGAAGAGAGCGTATGGGGTTAAGACACTTTTTTGGAATAAACTTTTTCACAGCTTTAAAAATAAAATTATGGCTAATAGGTTCCCGTTACCCTTCTTCGGGATGAGTGAAATTCTGCCGTGAGTAAGAGGCGCTGGAAGGACGCCTTTAGTTTCCATTTCCTTGCCAATCCCGAGTAAGTAGGGGGTGACTTCATTTGCACAATAACTGAAGATTGAACCTCTAATACCATCTGGCCCTGAGGCTTTATTATTTTAAAAAACTTTTGAATATGATTCATCATAATACTATGAGTAAAAACAGACCCTGTTGAATTTCGGGTCTGGGAAAACCAATTCTTGAGCATCCAATAATTCTTTGGTAAGTTCTATGAAATAATTGAAGAAAATCTTTTTATCTGACGTAAAGGCTCCGCCTATATTGATTATTTCAATTCTTCTGAACGCTAGTTCTTTTTTAAGTCTCATTTTTTTAAATCTACAAAAGGGTTCTGCTCTAATTGTAATTTTATGTCATTTCTTCCTCCTCTATTTCCGCTAATGTTATTGAGAGTATCAGAGGTTATCGTCCGCCTAAATAGCTAGTCTCATCCATGATTTCTTCAATATCTTTTTATAGTTGTTTTGTTGTTATTCGCTTTTTTTGTAAAAAAAATATCATTGTATTTTTTTTCGTTTTATTTAGAGTTTTTTAAAATTTTTCGGCACGAATATGTTACGTTAAAGTTTACTGGAAATTACTTTGTAGTTTCGTTTCATATTTTTCGCTACAGACTAACCAATTAGGAATCCGAAAAGGCTTACAAGAAATTTGATATAAGCTCCATTTCTAATAATTTATGATCTGAGGAGGGCTCATATCTAAAATTTGCTTTTTTTGTAATCGTAGATATAGACCACGAACGAGTATATGATCTATTCTTGAATATTTGTTTCCGCTCTTCCAGGAGTATGAATCTTTGTGGTCCATAAATTTGTCCATTATATCAAATAGGTATGTCTCACCGATTATACTTTCAAGAAAACATTTATATGGATGATAGTCCTTCTGAAGATCGACATTGGGATCTCCGACTAAGATCCTTGGGAGAGGGTCATTTATTAAATAAGTGGATTAAGGACCAAAGGACTTTTCAACATTTCCACTAGAGAAAGAAGTGCATACGTATAATAAAGAAAAAATGTGTAACATTGTGTGATTATTTTTTAAATAGATATATTTCTTATTCTTATATTAGACGTAATATGTAATGTGTGTTTTTAGATATATAAATGGTATTTAATTACCTCCGCCGAGGAGGTATTGTTTCACTGGCGTTGTTGGTTTGGTTTGTTAATTGTTGGTTTGTTGGTTTGTTAGTTTGTTGGTTTGTTGGTTGTCAGCAGGATAACTCAAAAAGTACTGAACGGATTTGGATGAAATTTTGTGGAGTTGTGGAAGTGCCAAAAGGAAGAAGTGATTAAATTTTGGCATCTCTGAGTGCAGAATTAAGGCGCCAAATGAGCTAAATACTACTAAATTTTTCAGTTAGCCTACTCCGCCAATAGATGTCGCTGTGCTGTGAAATTGGGTGCCGGAGCGTGTTCCTCTCGGAATTTCCGTCTAGGGGAACCCTCCCCCGTCTCTCTACGCCTCCCCAGTCGTGAAAAATCCGCCTCGGAAGGCTCATGACGGCGGAGGTTTGCACTCTCTGAGTGTATATATGCCTCTAGTTGCTAGTTAAGTTTAAAAGAGCTTTTCAAAAAATAAAGGATCACAAATTTAGGATTATAAACATTTATCCTCTCTGTTATATTTGCAACAATTATTTCTTCTGATATTTTAATCAAATTTTAATGTATTATGGTACCTTGTTTATATAATAAGATAAACTTTTTTATTTGTTTATGGTGATGTGAAACACTTTGTTTAAGGAATTGTTTTGTACCATGTTTGTAATTCTCATGTGTAATTTAAAGCTGTTTTTATTAAATTATTTGAAACTGAAATTCAAATATGGATATATATATATTATTTGGGTCCCCGACCTATCTTAATTCTACCACTGCCCATATTACACTCGTTCTCTCTCTGCCCAACACCTTGTTTGTAAGCTGTATATGGCATAATATATTTAAAAAACATAGTTTTGTAAATATCTAACCTCCCATCAATAAAGAAAACAAAAATAGTAATACAAAGAGACTCTCAAATATGGTGAAACAAATAAAATATAAACACTTTTTGAAAGCCAATTGGTATATTACAAAGTAATCTCTAGTACTTTTGTAGCTGCGTGGGAAATATTTTACCATCTGTCCACTCCATTACGATCTCCATAACCATATTGAAATCAAAATAACAAAGAATCTTTTAAACTAAAAAGCTTATGGATATAGTCAACGTCGTAGATATATATATATATATATATATATATATATATATATATATATATATATATATGCTATATTGCTTTTATCACTGTATATTTGTAATATTTCTATGTACTATGTTAAGACAGCAATAAATTCTTAACTAACTATATATATAAAGGAGGGGGAGGAAACGCCGATCCATCTCATTTTTGACTGTGCTCGCACCGTAAAGGAGATGTTCCAGCTCGCAGAGGAGTCCAAAGCTAAGAAGACACCAATGGAAGCTCAATATATGTAAATATAATTTATTCAAAATAAAAACCTTAGCTCCTAAGTAAACTTTCACCGGCTGATACCGGATTAAGTTCCGGTGGGGTGGGGTTTACCTAGGAGTTAAAACAAACAAAATATATATATATATATATATATATATCAACCATGGCAGGGAGTTACTGTATGAAAATTGAGATGTGAAAAATAAACGTATTTAAAAATAATTTATAAATATATTCATGAGTACTCTTTTATTATTTTTCCTTCTTAAACCTATAAAAGAACCCTTGTAGGAGCTGTAATTAAAAATTGGTTAGTGCGTCAGCACTTCTGTTTATTTATTGGCACAAAATATTTTTTGACAAATATTTATATAAAAAACCCAATAAATTGATCCTATCTAAATTTGTAAAACTAGATTTTTCAAAATAGTAATAACAAAAGTTTTGCTTCATAATTAAACCTTTGAACGCAATTTAGGGGGGGGGGAGGTTAAGGGGGGGCCAAACCCAAATCCATTTTTCTACGATCATTTAGTTTCTTATGACGCAACTTTCGCAGGGTTTAAAGTTTGATATCTTTTTATTAAGTTTCTATAATACCCCCTAATATATATATATATATAAAAGTTTGATAGACAAAATAGATATAAAGTGTGCATGTTATTTCCTTGCCAAATCAAACTTCCAAATATTTTAAATTGTCATAGATATTTATTCCTTACTTTTTTTATTCAATAACTATTTGAATGATACTTTTATTCATTAAAATTTAAATTCATAAAAAAGTATATTGATATGGATTCTCTTTATAATTTCCAAACTATTATTTTTTTGATTTTTTTCCTGCCTGAATCGACTTCGTACCTTTTGTGATCCACAGAGACGTTTCAAATTTCTCTGCTACTTGGTCAAGTATTGAGGTAAGTACACGCTAGCTTATTATCATTTTCAATTAACTCAATGTCCTAATCTTTTCAAGCTCTATAGGGATCGTTTACTTGATGAAAGGTTTATGGTTCCTACAGAGGATATTATTGAGGTTAATTTAAAATATTTAGGTTAATTTCAAATAGCTGTCAATCTTCAGCCTCTTCATATTCACAGCATAGTTGGAGCTAGAAAAAGAGTAAGATTGACCGATCAAATATTTATCACCTCCGCCGAAGGAGGTATTGTTTTCACTGGCGTTGGTTTGTTGGTTGGTTGGTTGTTTGTCAGAAGGATAACTCAAAAAGTACGGAACGGATTCGGTTGAAACTTTGTGGAGTTTTGGAAATGCCAAAAAGAAACAGGTGATTAAATTTTGGTATCTCTGAGTGCAGAATTAAGATGCAAAATGAACTAAATACTAATAAATATTTTAAGTTAGCCTACTCTACCAATAGTTGTCGCTGTGCTGTGAAATTGGGTGCCGGGAACGTCTTCCTCTCGGAATTTCCGTCGAAGGGAACCCTCCCCCGTCCCTCTACGCCGCCCCAGTCGTAAAAAATCCGACTTGGAAGGCTCATACGGACCCCGTGACGGCGGAGGTTTGCACTCTCTGAGTGTATATATGCCTCTAGTTCAAACTGTGGCCATGGCTTTTAAATTAAATAATCTAAGTAGGGAAGCAAGGGCCAAAGAAAATGACATTTGTATTTGTACAATTGGTTTGATGTATTAAATAGCAGGCAAATATATGATAAGCTCAAGTGTGCTTTATGTATTCATGGTGAATATCAATTTAATGCCTTTGATAAAATGGTATGTTTTTTTGGATTCATTTAGAATTGTTGGACGGGAAAACAAATTGTCATGGAGTCTCGATAAAATCAACTCGAGTTTTCCTCCATGAATTAATGTCCATGACTCTCTTCATTTATTTAATGCACAGAAGCAATCAGGATTGTCTCGAAACTTTTTTTTCTCGTTTGAGGAGCGCTGGTTATGACCATTCAAGAGTTGTAGGAACTATAAAAAGATTGAAGATACTTGAAATAGGGAAAACGTCAAATTTTTGGTAGCTGAAGTAAGGATAGAACATGAGTTTCATTATTTTAGGATGGTGGATGAGGATAGTCTGTAACAAAGATAGTCAATTGAGACATATTAATGTAAGAGATGTCGAAAAAAGGCTTTAAAGAATTTGAAATTTATATTGACATTTCTGACCAGCTTCCTATTGGCCATACAATTTTACGAAACCAACTGAATCAGTTTCAAAAATGGTATCTTGACTTACAAGGGCTTACTTATGTGTCTGGGTATATTGTCAACTAAATCCAACATTCATATCTTGGAAAAAAGAGTAGTAACGTTATACGAAGCAATGATTGAATACCATGGTTCTACCTTCATGTTCTTTATTTCATATTTTTTTAAAGAATTTCATTCACCATTTCGGAACCGTAGTCATAAACAGATTTTTTCAAGTCCTGGTGGAATAAGATTTGTTAGTAAGGATGAAAAATCTGTTATTTTTATTTATTTTCCTGAACATGAACTATGATAAGGCTACGATATCTAAATTCTCAATTGGATAAAGAAACAATAGTGAACGAATTAATAAGAGAGAAAAAACTACTTTGCCCACTTCTAATAAATTATTACTTATTTTGATCTCATTGATAGACCGATCAAATTAAATTGTTCTTTTCTCATTTCAATTTTTTCTCTCTTAACCCATTAAAGCCGAAGATTATTTTGTCGCATAAATCAATACTTTTTTGAGAAAATAAAGTGATTTTTATTGTTTCTTGACATATCCGATAAAATTTTGGAGAAAAAAATACTGAAAACCCGGGGTTTTTACCGGCAGGATTTCCTGCCACTCGGCTATAAAATCATGTTTTTGTACTTTTCAAATGTAACTTTAAAAATAATTGTCAACATATATATGTACGAGATAACTGTAAATGATTTATTTATCCTAACATACATACACATATAAATATGTATTTCTATATTTTTTATTCTAAATTAATTTACTTATTTTGTATGGAAATGTTCAATACATTCGGAATGTAAAGGTACATCAAACATTTTAGTGACATATTTTAGAGGAAAACTGGCGACATTTTGAATTCGATCTACTCCCTTTGACCTACTATGTTGTCCTCCATTTTTCGAACAGTCATTACAGCAGGCCCGCTGGGATATATTAGGATCTGTTTTTCTTTAAAAATTCCAAACTTTTTTTAAATACCAATTGCTATAGTTATCTGATTTCCTCAAAATGATATGTCTTTCTTCTTTTTGATATATTCTCCTTGGACAAACGGTTTGGGCATTTACATTCATGCAAAAATTGGCCATCACATCATTTGGAACGAATTCTCTCTATATAATAGGATTCATTCTGGTCAAAAAGGTCAGCACCGCCTACGAGTATATTGTAAATACTAATAGAATTGGCAATTTCGACATTTATGTGTTTTCCTTTGACCTTATTCCACCTGATAGCTTTTAGAAATGGATTTTAATTTTTTATTTGAGGCTACCGTAACAAGATTGTTATTTTTCCAATACACAAGTGAAATATTAAAAACAATTCCATGTAGACTCGTTCTTTTTTCATCTTGGTCATTCTTAGTATCAATGGAACCTGTCTTCTCTAAGAGTGCCTGTAGCACCGATTCCTAATTTCGTTAATTTTTAAGAAGGTGAATACATTATATTGAGCGATCATATTATTTATACAATTTTCTTATGTTTCCCAGTGCATTCGTCTGTTAGCATCGGGTTGTTCTATTGGAGGTACACTTCCTAACATATTGCAGTTTTCTGTATGAATATTTTTTGCAATTTTTTCAAATTGAAGATGGAGAATTTCCTCATGAGTTCGCTTTAAGATAATTAAAAAGCGAGAATACATACTTTATTCGATTATGTTAATGATTTTATAAGGAACCCTAAGTTATGTCATAAAAGTTTATTTCATGTACTTATAGACGAGTGGCAGGATATCCTGCCACTAAAGTTTGTTGCACCACAAGTAAAAGAAAATTATAAAAAGTGACCAAAAAATTAATGTCATGTTATTTTTATACAATTCATGAATCCGATTAGCTAAATTATTGGAAAATTTTGCTCTGATTTATACTAATACATGGCCATATTTATGAGACATAGCAATTCAAACCATTCTTACTATACTAGCTTGTGTTCAAAACTGTATTGACGAAACAATATTAATATATGGCAATGAACATTATTACTTAGTTAACCTAAAATGTATAAAGAACAAGTTAAACTTAAACACAGGACAAATATTAGATGGAACTTATTTTACATCATTTTAAAGTGAATGGCAGTAAAACCTGCCACTCGGCTTTAATGGGTTAATGGAACCACAAACCTATTGGCTTATTGATTTTATGCCATAAATAATATTTCATTGCCTGGGATCAATTTGTTATTCTCAAACGTTCTTATAATTTTCAGATATTCAAGATGCCCAAAGATATATAGATCCGCTCAGCCTCATCTACGAACTAGGTGGACATTTGTGACGAGAAAGTGGAGAACGATGACGTGGCAATAATTAAAGCCAAAACTCTTTCAGTATGAAGAGATCATTCCTCAGCTTGCAGTCATCAAACATCCCGTAATTGTGAAGGCTTTGCTTGAGAGACTCCCTCTGGTCGAATCTGCAAATTAAAAGAAGTGGCCCGGACCACTCTCACTGCATCCTTTACCTGTCAACAACGAGGATGTGATACCAATAATATATTGATGACCTAATGCTTCGATGATCACATGTGAGGAAGACTTTTCTCTGCCTTAAAAGATGTTGACTCTTCCGAGAGAGGAAGATTAACGGAGGCTCACATTGAATACATTGTATCAATTCTGCTAACTAATATCGCTCAATTAATGTTGTTCATTATTTTTATTTTTTATCAACAGTTTTATTTTTGAATCGGAATAAAACTTTGCTCCTTGTTATTTAAAAGTTTCTTTTATATTCATTTTATTATTTGATAGATTTTGTTTTGATTATTAAGTATTTATTTCTAATAAGAAAGAGGTTGGATTTGCCTCGTCAAAGCACATCAAATAACTTTATATATAAATAATTATTTTTATCTTCATAATAATTGAAGACATAGCTTACTTTTAGATAAATAGGTAATGATGAGATATCTTCAAAATATTGAATAGCTAGACGAGCAAATGAGCCAGCACGGGAGGTTTGCTTGAGAGCTCTTAATTGGAGTTGAAAAGCTTATGATCTTGTCGGATTTATTATATGTCAGGTGAAAAATTTTCACATTAGTATGAGTAAAACTTTGTTTTTTTGTACAAGTTCGGAAAAGTACAGGCTTCCATTCATATTTATAAATTAAAAATCACTCCCACATCTACTAACCAAAAACTTTATACTCACATTCACAAAAAAAACATCACGCTCACATTTAGAAAAAAAATCATATGCATATTTATAAAAAATTACACTTACATTAATAAAATAGTCACATTTATTATTTGAAGGAAAAATCTTAGTTGAATCATGAATAAATATATAAAATATATAAAAATCCGCTATTTTTTATAATTTAAAGGATAGATTTAACATCCAAATTAGCTTTAGAGACAATAGAATGATAAAAACTTGTAGAGTTTTTAAAGATGGATCCTTAATTTTTCCATATAAGCAATTCATCAGTTTTTTTAGTGTATATTAAGTTGTTTTAATGAAAATCCTATATTTATTATGTTCCTTTAAAAAAGTATTGTTTATAATTGTTTAATTTTTGATAATAAAGTATACTCGTAAATTTAGAATTCAAAGGAGGATATTTATCTGATTAAATAATGATTCTCTTAGCCTCTTTATGTCTTAATTAGTATTAATCCTGGACCTTGACTCATCTAAGGATTCGTTTATCATTCGAAATAATGTATGCGTGTCCAGAAGGAATTTCTTGAAATGTATAACCTTGAACTAAATGTACTATTTTCTTTTACGAATTTTGTTCAACATTTTTTTGTGGCAGTTTACAAAACATCCCCATAACATTAACATTTGGGAAGGCTTCCTTCGCTGTAGTAAATGCTCTATATTCAAAATCACAGTTGATGACATCAGGCTGCTCATTGTTTATTAATTTACTTATGATATCAAACATCTTAGGGTACGTTGAAAGTTGTTTATTTTCTAATAGGATGTAAAATAATGGATGAACTTCATCATATTTTATCACCATGATTATGTAAGCTGGATGGAATAGTCAGTGTACAAAATTTTGGAATTTTTGATGTGCTCTAACCATTTCTCGCGCCCAATAATTTAAATGCACTCATTGGAGGCTCCTCGGTACAATAAGCAGAAATTTTCAGTAATGTTAGGAAAATAATTATTTTGAATTCATTATGAAGTGCAAGTTCTTCAATTTAGACTTTGGTAAACAAATTTAGGACGTTGAGTCCCGCGACGCATGCCTCCGCTCCTGTGTTTAGTGTTGAAAAAAGTTTGGCGCATTTTTTCACTTTGTAAGTCCAGGACGTTGAGCTGATCCTCATCCAGTGTAACCTTGGTAATAAGTTTAACGACTCCCACTTTCTTGGCCTTCAGTACTTCGTTATTGGGAGATAAACAGATTTTTTAATATGTCCTGTCTCTCCGCATTTTTTGCAGACTCAGACATAACAATTTTTTCGGTAGTGGTCACCTCTACATAAACGCACAATTGGTTGGTCAAGTGAAGTGTGAATGTTTTTTTTTTTTTTTTTTTTGGGGGGGGGGTATTTTGACGTGAGATATTGTGCTAATTTTAAATGATTAATGAAAAGAATCTTTTAATTTACGTATTTTGAGAGGAAAAGGATTTTTTTAAATGCTGCTTTCACCTTCCAAATCTTTGAAATTCTAATATTTTGGATAAACACCACACCACCTCTCACGCCGGTATCACGTGGGACACTGAAAGCAGACACAGACGCGCAGACGACACTGAAAGCAGAGTATTTCTATAACTGAAAATCCTGACGTGATACAGCAAAACGGTTTTGATTTTTGAAATCAACGTACCCAAATTAGTCTAAATCATTTTTCACATCTCCAGTTAAAAAACTTGTTGTTCAGTGTTATTCGAAACACTGACATTTCAATCAACCTCTTTTATTTAATGAATAATACACTTTAAAACGTGATGTACAAAAACTTTCATTTCTCAACCTCTATTTACTGAGGATGGTTTTTTATTTTAGAGATTTTTTTGGTCACTTATGTTGTTTTTCCTTGAAGGAAAATGAGATTAAATATATCCCATAGGAAAAGAATCATAGTTTTCTAAAAATATGAAATTGAGTTGATGTTCAAACCACATTGGCCAAGAGTAAAATGATTACCTTTATTCCTCACTTGAACTTGTTTTGTTGGCTCTGTGTCACGTAATCTCTAGCCAGATGTTCACACAACATCCACCACAACTCAAGGGGCGCCTTTTTCCATATAGCCAGCCGTTTTTCATTATATACAATACTTGTTTACTAATCAATCACGCTCCATAAAAAGTGCAATATCTTTTATCCCTCAGAATAAATAATTTCATAATTCTCTTTCCTTATGGGTCTCCACTGATGAATCCTTTTTTACTAATTCTTCCAATACAGTTTATAAATATGTAATAAATATGTAAGCAAGTCTCCACGCTACGAGAAAGAATACATCTTAATTTTGTTTCATCATTCTTGAGGAATAGGTGTAGAAAAAGAAGGAAAAAAATGAGTTTCAAACTGATAGAGATGTTAATTTGTGCGTCTGGTAGAATCTCAACTAAAAAATTCTTACTTTTGATGATTACCTTAACTTTTTTTATTTATTAATAATTTAAAATATTTATTTATGATCTAAAAGATATCTCGAACAGAATAAAATGCACGTATAAAGGATGAATAGATAATTGAAAAATTTGATAAATCTACGTTAAAAACAATTAACATTAAAAAAACACATGCATTTATAACTTGTCGGAAGAAAAATCAAAGAACTCCCAACCTATCATCCTTCTTTTATGAGATATCTTGAGATAAAATAGTGATTTAGAAAACCAGTTGACTTGCTGAGATGAGAGATCCAATGCGTCATTTGATTCAGTCCACTTGCACTTGAAGGGGAGAGGACCCGTTTGTTTTGAAAACATCCCTGGGGATGGAGCGTAGAATTTCCAGACTTCTTCTGACGAGATCTTGGAGACCCACAGGAAGCCCACCTCCGCACGTTCTTGAGGCGTAGAGAGCCCTCTGTACGTGGATATAAGATGTTCGATCTCGTAAGCCTCCTCGTATGTAGGTGATGTGGACACCAGCCAGTCTGTGGGGTTTAATGATACTCCAAATTATTCTAGAATAATATCTTCCACAGCTTTTATGACGGGGATCATTCTGTGGCAAAGGTAAAAGAAGTGGAAGGAAGTCTCGACCTTAACCTCTTCACAGGTTCTCAAGTATAGAGTCGAGGATCCATTTTTAAGTGTTACGGAACCTAAGTTATAAACTTAAAGCAAAAACAAACTATCTGGGTAACCTTTTAAGCACGTGACCACCAATCTATAAAGTAACTGGAAAATCAACAGAGAAGAAAACAGTAAATATACAACAAAGGAAAATAAATAGGAAGAAGATAAAATACAAAACAAACTAGAGGCATATATACACTCCGAGAGTGTGTACCTCCGCCGATCCCCATCATAACATTCCCTTTCAAACATTCTCCCTTTCACACGCCCGATTTTTCTATCTCTAATCATTGTTTCCTCTCTGTTAGCTCATTTTGCATATTAAAAAGCACTCAGAGACGGGAAGAGGAAGAAGTTTAAGCTACGTCACTGGGTTAACATAGTCCTGAGCTGATATATGACAATAATACGTCAATGAATATTTTTTTAGCGTTTGTTCATTCCTACTCCCTGAATAGAGACCCCATTTCATTTAGTATTTTGCTCATTTTGCATATTAAAAAAGCACTTAGAGATGCCAAAATTTAATCACTTGTTTCTTTTGGCATTTCCAACAACTCCACAAAGTTTCATTTGAATCCGTTTCAGTACTTTTTGAGTTATCCTTCTGACAAACAAACCAACAAACGCCAGTGAAAACAATACCTCCTTCGGCGGAGGTAACTAGGCTTACTTATATAATAAGCCGCTTTGAAATCATCCTGAGAAATATGTAAAGCTTCATTAGCAAACAAAAAAAAAGCCTTCCTTATATAATTTTATATAAATATGCCTAAACGATTATCATACAATGAATATATATATATATATATATTTAAAAGATCTACAAAGAAGCGGATTAAATCTTAAATTAATATTTAACTTAAGGCTGGACAAGGATATAATTCTAAATCTTTCAATTATGTATAATACATAACTATATAAAATATACAATTTTTAGAAAATCGTGAGTTTTTATTTAGTACTACCTTAAACGTTTAAGTTTATTTGTAATAAATATATTTTTAGATTATGACCTTGTAGCTATTATATAATTATTTACAACGAAAATAGCGGAAATATGAAAAAACATTATAAAGGTTATAAACTTTTTATAAGCTGTCAGTATATACATATATATATACAGGCTGATTCACTTAAATTGAGACTCACATATTACAAACTACATACAATCTTTGTATTAAATTTTACACAAATAATTTTTAAACAAAATGATAGCACAATGTGTAATTTACAAAATGTATTTCATTAAATTTCACATATCCTTCTTTGGCCTTCACTACAGCTTTGAACCTCCTCACGGTGGAGGCAACACAGGCAGGAATCTCTTCTCAGCTCAGACCATGACTGAGGGTGGCTTTTGCCTTCTGAAGAGAGTCCTCAGCTGCACGGGGATGTCTTCCTTTTTTCAAGATAAAACCCGGTCATTCTGACTGTTGTGGGTGGCCTGGACCGTGAAAATCTTTGTCTGAGGAAGAGATTCCTGCCTGTGTTGCCTCCACCATGAGGAGGTTCAAAGCTGTAGTGAAGTCCAAAGGAGGATATGTGAAAATTTATTGAAATGCATTTTGTAAATTACACATTGTGCTATCATTTTTGTTTAAAAATTATTTATGTAAATTTAATACAAAGATTGTAGTTTGTAATATGTGAGTCTCAATTTAAGTGAATCACCCTGTATATACATATTCGTTGAATTGAAACATATTATTTTGTCTTAATACAAAATAATGATAGCGGAAATAAGTCTTATTTTTCAAGATTTAATGGCTTTATAAATCCTTAAGCAAATATTATACTCATATTTACCCTCAAAGCAATCGTTTTAGCTTGTTTTTTAGCGAAAATATGAGTGCAAGTGAATTTAACAACGTCCAAAAATGAACCACCATTGAAGCATTTAATTTAGATTCCTTGATCGTAATCTTTTTTGTTCTTCCTTGTGACCCCTTAGATCACCAATAGCAGTAAAAATCATCAAGCCTTTAAAAAAGCAAGTGGCTTCAAAATGGACTAGAATTGAGATTTTTCATCTTGATGGATTGTTTAAAGACAATATATGGTCAATAATTATTCAGCTGTGATGCTTGAGGCTTTGTGCAATCAAATATACAAAAGAGTCTCGTGGCTTTATTTACATTACTGCCGATCCGGATCGCGGTGAATAAATGTTGTATTTTTATATGTGACATATAATTTCGTCTTATTTCTTCTTTTGCCTTCAAAAATGTTAAATTATATAACAATTATATTTAAATTAATTTCACTTGACACATTTTCCTCAACTTTAAATACATATAGATTATGAATTCTATAGCTTTGAAATTAACAAAGGTTAATGTTTTGGATAAAATCCCTCTATATTTTCCATTATCCACTGTAAACACACGCTGTGAAGATAAATTTGTGAATAATTCTGCGTCTTGTAAAATACTACGTGCTTAACAGAGGGGTTTATTGATTATAATTGAACGAAATATCATTCTTAAAATACAGAGTAGCAATTACAATTTTCAATTATCAACATATAATCCCGGTATTAGTAATTTGGTAAAAACGTATCCGCCCTATCACATCAATTACATTATAAACTATATAAATTATTAACTGACTTCATTTATACATATATAAACTGTCAATTAGATAAATCATGTGATAATTGAGGCAATTGATTAACAATAAATGATTTAATGAAGTCATGTCAACCAGTAGCCTTGAGATTAATTATAATGAGTCCGGAAATTTAAGGAAGGTATAATTATCGTACCTTCCTGAGTTCTCTAAGCGAAACGCACTTGAAGAAATGCCCAAAGGTTTGAAGGGCGGTATTTATATATAAACATGTATTTACATTACAATTCGAAAATGAGAAGCAACAATGCGAGTAAATTACATCATCCTGGAAGGGGGGAAGAATCCTTTTGGCATCGTAATAACGTTGGCATCAATGAATTTCAGAAAAAATATATATAATAAGTCGGATGAACAATTCATTGCACGTGAAAGCCCGTCGAAAAGTGTGATCATGAGAAAGGATATGACTGTAAATAGGAATCAATTCAGCTTTTTTTTGTATGGAATGACTTTATGCTAATTTGTATTACAAGATGTCAATACAAGTAAAAGAATTGAAGCTTGAAATTTAAAGGATTTTAATGTATGGAGACTCGTTTCTTGATGTCCAAGGCATTTATCCCGGAGTCCCGGGAAGATAGAAGGAGGGATGGAGGAAGGAAGGATCGAGGGATCTCCAACAAGTTTGAAGTCTAGGCCAGAATGCTTTTCATGACACCCCAAAAAAAAGATTCCCAACTATGATCAGTGGAGGCTCTATTATTTGACGATTGTTGATGGTGACGTCACTCTTGACTCTCTCTCCCCCCCTCATGTTTATATAAGGCGTGCGTTTTAAACCGTGTAAAATTTGTTCCTGTGAAAAATAGCTCTATCGCTGTCGCTGGACTCATTGTATCATCAGTCCCAAAGTTCTATATTTATAAAGTATTCCTTACCTTGTGTCTTATAGGGGTCAGACTTAGTGATGGAGTCCAGCACAATAACAACGATTGCTATCAATCAAATCATATGGAATAAGCATAACTCTTCCTTGGATTGACCAAAAGCCTCACTAGAAGTATATTTATTTCATAAGGTGCCATAAATTTAGGCGTGCATTATTTCCCTCCAAAAATCAACAAAGAAGTGAATGAAGGGGGAAATTATATAAATGATGCAAGAGATAATGAAATAACATATATGTGGGGGATCTGGTAAGATATTATCCGTCTTGCTCCGCTGGACATCTGCAATTTCTGCAACGGATTATGAGGCAATACAGAAAGTTTGTTAAAAGACAATCAAAATAATATATTCAATCTTAGCATTTTATTTATTATTTTCACCTTTGTTTATTATATTTTTATGTTTGATTACAATATTGTTTCCTACATGTTTTTTAATTATTAATTTTTGTATATAGTGCAGTTAGATTTTAGATTAGATATTTAATTTTTAAAATAAAATGTTTATTTTTATATATTTTTTATATTAATATCTCTAAATCAATAAAGTCTCTTTAAAAAAAAATTAGTTTTTTTTTCTTATGATTATGATAAACAATGTTTTTTCCGAATTTCCCAAAAGTTGTTTTGTTTTGTTAAAAAATGGAAAATATGTGAAAAAATATTTGTTATGTGATTCACATTTTTTGGTCTTTAATAATTATAACCGAAGGAACGCGTAGAAAAATTGTCAACTAAAGAGAGAGGGAAATTTCCTATTTTTAATTTAATAAATAGTGTAATGACATCATAACTGAGTTCATAGAGCAAAAGAGGTTACCCACATAAAAAATCGCCCCTAATTTTAATGAAAAACAACAACATATGAATAGTTTTGGAAGATATCTCATTTTTGAATTTGTCTATTACACTGGCCAACAGCCAAAAAAAGGTCGGACTAATTTACCATAATTCATATAGAGTTTTATTCACTGATTCCAAATATGGTATTCATTTTTCAAAGTTAGTGATAAATTCAGAGCTAAATGGATTTCAATTTTTTTAGCATTTTTTAGATTCAGAGCCATTTTTGGCATACAAGGACTGAAGTATAGAAAAATAAAAAGCAATGATTTGATAGAGCTTAGATCAAAGTACTCATTTCAATTTTTACTTCGTCTCTGGCACATTTAAACTTTAAAATATATGTCATTTTGTACGAAAAATGAAGGGTTTTTCTTAGAGACTCACTGATCCTCACTGTTCCTCACTCAAAGGTCTTACATGATTAAAAATTCATATGTATATGAAGAAAAAATATCAAGCTTTAATTTGATATGCTTAATGTTCTATAAAATGCCTTATTTTAATCAAAATTAGCAAATGAATATTTTTTAAATCCTCTCCATTTTGCCCTTTTTTAGAGAAATTCATAACTCACCCAGTGAGATAGAAACAGAGAGAAACTGACGTCACAATGTATGTAAACAATAAAGAGTAATTTTCCTTCTTTCATTGGAATTTGAGTGTTTTTTTCCCGGAAATCTTCTGAGGATCCAGGATTCCTAATGAGTGGCCTGCCGGCTGTGCCGTCGAACACAACATTTGTGAGAAGAATTCATCGTGACACAGCCTCGGATCAAGCATGGAGCAAAGAGTGGAAGCTTAGGAGGACATGACTCCCCAGAGGGTGCTTAGCCTATTCTCTTTGCATCAAAGAGGATGATGAGTCGGAGACAGACAGACCCTCAAGGACATTACCCCCCTCCTCCTCTCTCTTCCTTAAGGCTGGTTGGCTGGCTCATTCCGTCTGCTCAAAGAAGATGACGTGTCGGGCACCCCGGAGGGAGGGAGGAATGGACTCCCGTGAGAGAGAGAGAGTCATTGCCTTTGTCCTGTCTACCTACTAGCCTATTCTATCGGGGAGTCTCCTTTTCAAGTGAGACACAGAGAGAGAGAGATAATTAACTTATTATCATCCTGAAGAGTCTCGGGATCGAGAAATAGTGACTTTACACATAGAAGTGGAATCTTTGGGCACCTGGATCGTGAAAAGAGGAAGTTCCTCATGACCTATTCCTACTCATTCGTCTTCAAATATCTACCCTCCCTCCATCCCCCTCTTCCGATCTGTCTCGGATGACTACAGAGACTCCACTCATGAAGCCTCCTCCTACACGTCTCTTGGACTCGAACGTCTAGAAGAGGAAGTCTCTCAGGCATTGCTCTTCCTCAACAAGCAAATGAAGGAGTCCTCCTCACCCTTCGAGTCTCATCTCTAAAGGCTTGCAATTTGGAAATCAATGTCCATGATATAATATTCTCCGGATCAACCCACCATATTAGTCTCGGAGTCGAAAACAATGGACTTCATGCATGGAAAGGGAAATTTTGGACCTCTTGATTTAAAAAGGATGGATACTTCAAGGCTTCTTGCTTCCCCTTTTAATTTGCCTTCCTAGATTGGAGCCATAATTTTGACAAATTCGATCATCTTAGAATTTGGTGACTTATTACCATTCTTTACGTCGCGTTTCGACCATAGAATCTTCAATTACACCAAGCTTTTCACATTTGAATCCATGAGAGTGAAATAAATTCCTTATATTATTTCAAAGATTCTACAAATAATTTCAACGGAGTCTCTTTCCACTTGGGATATTTATTTTATCCTTATTTTATATTTACCGCATATATTCGTACAGATACTCTGATTGATACACCCGAAATATACACTTGATCACTCATTTGACATCTATTTTTATACTTATATCTATACTTTTAATATTTGTTATTATTAGTGCAAAACTCAGTGCCTTGCTTTTTCATGTATTTTTTTTTGTTAAATATCGAGTCACTGTGTGCTGCGTTGAAGAGGTTTATTCAGGGAAATGAGAGTAATAAACACTAAAAGGAAATTTTTCCCTTTTACTTCGCGTAATTAACTTGGAAACGGAAGTGGCCAGAGTCAGATTTGTGTTTAAAAAATTATTACAGAGCAGTATCTTGTCTAAGGACTCCATTCTAGTTCCTATAAGTGATGTAAGACAAATTATGTTTTATATAAAAATCAAAACGTTTAATAATATAATTAAGTAGGTAATTAATACTTTTCTGCAATTCCTAGGCTAGACAAGATTAGGTAGGACCTTAAGTGATAAATTAGCATCAAGTATACTCATGATAAGGTCAATGATAACTATTTTCATTTCAGATTTTTATTAATGGGCTATATTTTATTTGTAAATTTTAACTATAGTAGTAATAAGCATTTCTTTCTTTAGGGGGCAGAAATACAGATTATATCATAAAATATATTAACGAACACCTTACCTTCACTTAAGAATTGTGAAGATCAATACTCTGTTGTGTATTCTTTTAGAATAATTCTTTATTTATTATATTACAAATACTTTTACCATAATTACAAGAAATACGAGCTGATATCGTTAGAAAAATCAACAAAAGTTGTGAAGGGTGTTTTATTTCAATACAAGAATATAAAACCTATAAATGTGAAATAAGTCAGATCACCCTTGAATTATGAAATATGTAAATATAAAGTGGTCGTTTGGGGTTCTTCCTTCAAACACGACGAAAACGAAAAATATGTTTCACTTTATATAAATGTCAAAGAAGAGGAAAATCTTAAAATAAAAAAGAGTCTGTTCAGAGGGCTTCATTACAAAATATAAGGTCCCAAGGTAGAAGTGTATAGTATCCATTGAAGAATAATGATGTTCCTTATAAATACATGAACCATGAAGCAATCTACATATTTGCAAGAGAAAGGGGTGAAGCCATAATGGAGTCCTCCTTCAAGATCCACGGTTCCAAAGGAGACGAATATGCTGGGTTCATCAGGAGAATAACCATTGATTTCAAAAATATGAGACTCGGAGGGTGAGGAGGACTCCTTCATTTGTTTGTTGAGGAAGAGCAATGCCTGAGAGACTTCCTCTTCTAGAATTACGAATCCAAGAGACGTGTAGGAGGAGGCTTCATGAGTGGAGTCTCCGTAGTCATCCGAGACCCGGAGGGAGGAAGAGCATGCCTGAGAGACTTCCTCTTCTAGACGTTCGAGTCCAAGAGACGTGTAGGAGGAGGCTTCATGAGTGGAGTCTCTGTAGTCATCCGAGACAGATCCGGAAGAGGGGGATGGAGGGAGGGTAGATATTTGAAGACGAATGAGTAGGAATAGGTCATGAGGAACTTCCTCTTTTCACGACGATCCAGGTGCCCAAAGATTCCACTTCTATGTGTAAAGTCACTATTTCTCGATCCCGAGACTCTTCAGGATGATAATAAGTTAATTATCTCTCTCTCTCTGTGTCTCACTTGAAAAGGAGACTCCCCGATAGAATAGGCTAGTAGGTAGACAGGACAAAGGCAATGACTCTCTCTCTCTCTCTCACGGGAGTCCATTCCTCCCTCCCTCCGGGTGCCCGACACGTCATCTTCTTTGAGCAGACGGAATGAGCCAGCCAACCAGCCTTAAGGAAGAGAGAGGAGGAGGGGGTAATGTCCTTGAGGGTCTGTCTGTCTCCGACTCATCATCCTCTTTGATGCAAAGAGAATAGGCTAAGCACCCTCTGGGGAGTCATGTCCTCCTAAGCTTCCACTCTTTGCTCCATGCTTGATCCGAGGCTGTGTCACGATGAATTCTTCTCACAAATGTTGTCTACGACGGCACAGCCGGCAGGCCACTCATTAGGAATCCTGGATCCTCGGAAGATTTCCGGGAAAAAACACTCAAATTCCAATGAAAGAAGGAAAATTACTCTTTATTGTTTACATACGTTGTGACGTCAGTTTCTCTCTCTCTGTTTCTATCTCACTGGGTGAGTTATGAATTTCTCTAAAAAGGGCAAAATAGAGAGGATTTAAAAAATATTCATTTGCTAATTTTGATTAAAATAAGGCATTTTATGGAATATTAAGCATATCAAATTAAAGCTTGATATTTTTTCTTCATATTCATATCAATTTTTAATGATGTAAGACCTTTGAGTGAGGAGCAGTGAGGAACAGTGAGTCTCTAAGAAAAACCCTTCATTTTCGTACAAAATGACATATATTTTAAAGTTTAAATGTGCCAGAGACGAAGTAAAAATTGAAATGAGTACTTTGATCTAAGCTCTATCAAATCATTGCTTTTTATTTTTCTATACTTCAGTCCTTGTATGCCAAAAATGGCTCTGAATCTAATAAATGCTAAAAAAATTGAAATCCATTTAGCTCTGAATTTATCACTAACTTTGAAAAATGAATACCATATTTGGAATCAGTGAATAAAACTCTATATGAATTATGGTAAATTAGTCCGACTTTTTTTTTGTTGATTTTTGTTGGCCTGTGTTATCTTACACGTAGAGACAAATATTCCATAAATTTATTCAATTCAAAATAGTTTGTCAGTATACCGTGTTGCATGGGGACCTACTCATGAATAGGCCACATGATATCATCAAGAACAATAACAAAGGATTAAAAGGATAAGCCACCATACAAGGCTTTCTCTAAAGATCTCAGAATTTCCTTTTCTGCGAATCCATTTTCGAAGTAAAAATACCAACTAAATCTGTAATACAACAATATTTTATTATTATTAACGTAGAGGCTGCTTTGATCAATAACAATACCTCACTCTATAGCAAAAAGTAAATCATAGTATTATGCTTTAGGAACAAAGGAGATGACGGGAAGCATGTTTTTTGATTAACCTTTGATTACATCCTTTTTTTCTATTATAACTATAGTTTAATTGGGTCCTTGTTCAAACAAAAGGGGTCATTTCTTCTATTTTGCAGCTAATGGGTACGTCAAAATTTGAAAAGTCATGCCAATTTGCAATTACTGTCGTTTTTTCTGTAGTAGAAGTCTACAAAGATACGAAATAAACTAGTTGATGTTATCTTTCCTCTATTTGTCCCAAGAGTATGTACTGTCAATGTCAAGACTCCAATTGCTACTAAATAAGGAACGCTTGGGGGACCTTGAGCAACTGGTTTTGACTCTGGCCTCATTTGTTTGCAGCTTCAAAGCTGCAAACGGATTCATTGATCCTTCGGTGTTTCCACCAGATTTCCGAATATTTTATCAATACGTTAAATTGGTTGTGTAGTAAAGCAAGAGAGCCTTCTTCCTCCCCCAGGCGGGCCAGTTACACAACGAATTCTTCCAACAGGACAACCCCGGGTCCAAAACGCGGTTCACCTACTCGAATGAGATCGATCGGTTACAATAAAGTACGTCTTATAAAGGTATCTCCTCATCGACTAGAGATCCATGGCCTATTCGGACCTGTATGACTATGGATTCTACAGCATAAAAGATAGTCCCAATTCATCCAGCCAGATCCATTTTCTTCCTGGCCGTCATTGTTTCCCAATCTCCACGAGTTCGAGTTCAAATCAGATCTCCTAAAACGGCTTCAACTTCGTGTGGTACAAGGTGTCTTCACGTAGAGGTCCTAACTAAATGGGCGACGGAAGGGATTCTTCCATTCATATGGATCCAAGATAATAGCATTCTTGTTTGGATTTGACTGACTGTAATTAAAAGAGCTAAACATTTATGTTTTGTCGCTTTGAACAAACACTAGTTGTATTATTTTAACAAAAGAGACATGTCAGCATTGCTCTATGATAATATTTCTGTGAGCCTTAATCTATATTGTTTAACTACAGTGTTAGTGTTGGTTCGGGAATGTAAAGGTTTTTTTTCCCTTTCGATGGTGTGCTAATTGGCCCTAATTGGTCATGTGTAAGAGCAACAATATCTCAATTTATAGTGGGAGGAACCGTGTACGTCACCTCTCTAGAGGGTGACGTTATTTATCTGTAGGAGGCAAACTCTTTGACTTATTCTTTTTTTCCTTAATGAAAAAAAATATGCCATAGTCAAGATTCCCCTCCGGAGAAACCATAGAGATATAAAGACATAGCGAGCTTATTGTATTCTTCAGAGATACGTCATTGTGTCCGGAATACAGCTGAACGACGATGTTTATCTGCTAATTGGAGGGAATAAGCTCTCCATATCTTTATATCTCTATAGGATAAACCCCTTAATCGACAGGATAAATAACCATCATCACCTTCGGACTCAGGAGAAGGAGGTTTTGCGGAAGAAATGAGTGAACAAGCATGCAGAGAAAGACGGGCAACAAATAGGGCGTAGTGAAGTGGACGACGATTACGCGCCACGGGCATCATGAATGGAAAATTCGGAAACGGGGAAGGAAATAAAAGGAAAGAAATTAGACAAGACAACACGAAGGAAAATCAAAACTGCATTAGCCAGGGCAGTGCCTTAGAGTAGTAGAGTCTGGACGAAAGAGTCATAACATAAGCTGACAAAAACCCATAACAAACAAATTTCATATCATAAATTAATAGGTGTTTAGATTTAATAGCAAATTTTGTTATTTGTAAATCAAACAGGATATATTTAATGTAAAAAGATGGCAATTGAGTTGAATTTGCTAAGAATTGCATTATTTTATGATTTTGTCACTATTTTGAGCGAAGGAGATAATTTTTGAAGGAGATAAACATAGAATGATGTAACAGATTCTTACTCATATAAAACAAAAAGGAAGACTATACATCCTAAAACTATTAATGACAACCTGTTCTGGTCAAAAATTGTCATTGACTGGAAAAATGAAGAAGGGGAAAGCGTAAAGGGCTTCCGTCCAGACATTGATCACTACATACAATTATGTGAACTCTTGGACATAAAGGGAGAAGATATTTCAACAATAAATGATCGTCAAAAGTGGTGCCAGTTGATTAATAATTTCTTTATAGGACCTATTAATATGATAAAAAATTTAAAGGGAAGAATAACTCCTTTTTAAATGGATAAAGGGCTTGTTCTTCGAGTTGAGAAGGCTTAATAAGCTTAGACTAGTCTTTAATATTCGTTCCTTTCGTGCAACTTAATGGGCGACGACTATGGGATATTGATATACTAATAATATATTCTTATTAAAGGTACCCCAAAACAACATCTGGCTGACCAGGATGATAAAATTGTTACCCAAAGTCACTATCGCCGAGCTGAGCGCGGAGTTCCAAGCAACACATAACGTTATTCTAACGTTAGTTTTTGGTTCCTAACGGTTAGGTTTGAACCTTACCAAAAACAAACGTTCTAATAACGTTTCCTCATGGTTACATAAAAACTAACGAAAAAAAAACGTTCGGGGAACGTTCCCATAACTAACGAAACTAACGTTCGCTTTTGGTTACCCTACTAACGTTCAGGGATCTTCTCAAAATTTTACGAAAGAGAATATAAGATAGCTCCATCCTGGGGTTAAATAAATCGGTATTAATGACAAAAGATGCATCCATAAATTTTTTCATCTATATAGGGAATCGTTTCAGTAAAAAAATAGTTTGCCTTATGTATAAAATTTTAAATTTTCTTATAATTTTCTACCTGATTTACAATAGAAGATGACAAATAATATAATATAAGGGACTGCATCGCTTCAATAAATATCTGATTTAGTCGAGTTAATGTCTTTCTGTTTTATTTTTCGCTATTTTCTATTGTAAATCATGTGTAAAATTAAAAGTTTTATATACAAGAGACTATTTATTATCTGAAAATTTCCCTGAATAATGAAAGGTTTTGTGGATGAATTGTCTTTGTCGTTGATCCCAATTTATTTATTCCAGCTCTATCTGCTGTAAAAAAAATATATGCCGTTAGTGATGATAATTTGGGATTTCTAAACGAGCCAGACTTTATGGGTTTTCCACAAATTTTAAAGGTTAACAATTATGTTTGTGAGTGAGGGGGAGCTAGTTCAACCAAAAATAAAAGCCACTCGAGCTGGATCATATTGCTGACTTCATACAATCTCTTATTAGAACAAGCTCAATTACAAACGACACATAACTAATACATGCTACAAATTCGCCCTCATCAAATCAAACCAAAGAAAATAAAGAATATAGAAGGGAATGGTGTTAGCTGACGCCTTGCTGAATGGGTGGGATGAGGCACAGCTGAATCTATCAAAATCAATATTGATAAGGAGTGGCAAAAAACAGTTGACTTAGTAGTTATTTTTTAACGATATCATTGTTTTACATCGTTCATTTAAAATGGTAAAAAGTTGTGCCGCTTACAACTGCAGCAATCGATCGGTACAGACACTGGAGTCCAGGGGCATTTCATTCCATGCCTTTCAGAAGGATCCTCTTTTGCACAGACGGTGGATCCTTGCTGTGCGGAGGGAAAAATTCAATCCTTCTCCATTCACCTGGTTATGCTCTGAGCATTTCCTTGAAAGTGATTTTCAAGAGGGCTGTACAATCAGGAAACTCAAGCCGGATACTGTTCCTAGCATATTTAAAGGCCTCCCTTCCCATTTACAAAAATATCCGACATCAAAACGTCGTTGTTTGCTTCGGAGTTCTTTAAGCCAAGCTGATACTATTCCAAATCAACCCTTATCTGCTGTAAAAAACGACCATGCTTACGCCTTCTCATCTACAATTGATGCTGCTAAAGTGAAATATGATTCTCTGAGGAATTTTTTTTCATCTAAAGTTAAAAAGAAAATATTCAAAGGCAAGTAAAAAGTTTATACATATATTATTTGATCGTCTTAAAAGACAAATATTCTTGAATCATATATTAATAGTTACTTAATTGTACTTGCAGGCAAACAATTCGCAATATTGAATTGAAAGTCTACGAAGACAAAACTAAATGTGGCTCTTGAAGAGTTAGAGAAACTAAGCCTTATATCGAGTGAAAGTACAAAGACCTCAAGTGGATAGGACAGGGAATGATCAGGTGGTGTTATATTACGGAAATCCAAAAACTCCAAGAAAAGCATGGCCTCCGACAAGGAAACAAACTCACCTCACGGCACACGTCATTATACAAAGATAAAATGAAAGTTAAATTAGCTGTTCAAGTGCTATCTGACACAGTTAGTCGAACCCTTAAGTGGGCTCATCACAGTAAAGTACCAGGATTTGAATCCTGTGATGTTCTCACTACTGCGAAGTTCCTTGAATTGCACGACAAATTATTTGATATTCTAAATAGTAGAACAAGATTTTCTTTTGGACAAAAGCCGCTCTCTCACAAGCAAACCTGCACCAAGCTGAAGTCGTCTACAAAGAGTTCATCGACATGTACAACGTTTTGGAGCGCACGGATGGAGTCAAAGTTGTCAGCTCTAGGAGAAAAACAGGGCCATTGGGGTTATTGCCTGTATCAAGACCGTACGGGGCTTACTTCATCTCATGAAAACAGGAGAGTTTGGGCTGGACTTTTTGCGGACACACAAGTTGCAACAGGTTTGTAATTATATATTTTTTAAATTAAACAACATATTTTCCTTACAGCAATTTTGAAATTGTGTTATTCAAAAGAAAACATCTAAAAGCTATGTATGATATTAATTTATTATTTTGCGGGATCATTTTGAGCATTTCTTTGCTGCTATTCGCCAAAGAAATGGCTTGAGCTGCAACCCTACAGCTACTCAATTTCGTTTTGCGTTTATGCGGGAAAGGATATCATTCATTCAACCACAAGCAACTGTGTGGCACAGGATGAAACGGTACTTTTAAGCGTGTCGAATATACAAGAACAGAGTTTTCAAATTGTTGCCACAGTCAGTTCACACGAATCATCCTCTGTGCATTTCGTTTTGAAGGATGGAGACGAGGAAGCTTCAAAAACAATTCCCACCAAAGGCTGCATTGTGCAAGATTGTCGGATATGTAGTGCTGCAATCGCACATATAGCGGGATACTATGTTTCTTCACTAACCAAGGCAATTAAGTGTCGAATATGCCAAAATGCTCTTGCACATAGTGATCATGATCCTTGTTTAGATAAATCCTTAATTTTCTTCAAAGGTTATTATCCTCATGACTCTGAAAAAGGTCTCAAAATTCCATCAGGATCACTTTGTTAACTGCTGTTCAGGTGTGAGAATGTTTTCAGAAAACATATTTTATATAATTCCATAAATACTTTAAATATTGATAAGAAAATACTAATTGAAGTCTTGATCGACCTGGATATGTCAGCAATTTTTCCTCATCTCAAGGCACATGCCATCGAGACATCAGATGGAATTGACAACCATTATCTCAAAACTATTCATTTGATATGCAGAAAATATTTAATACTACGTTCAAAAAAAGTTCTCAAAGATACTGTGGCTTTAAAACGAATAAAGAAGGATGGTCACGCTCTTCATCGATCTCGTATTTTTCAAAATCTTTGATGAAGTCACTTTAATCATTTGCAAAATATTTTTTGAATATCAAATAAAATGTAAACATAATTTCTTCATTTTTATAATATGTAACTATGTAACTACATTGCAATAAATAAAGTTTTAGCAATACATGCTTTAATTTTAAGGTAATTTATTATATTCAATACCGGATGACCCGAACAGAGGTAATGAAGTTCCACCAGAAGGAAATGTTGCCCTCAAACTTCAATATCTTCTTCTTTTTTTTTCTTTCCTCACTTAATCTCATACCCAATTTAATGTATTCTCTTTTGCAACAATCTAGAATCAATTTTAAACCATGTGAAGATGATTTTATTTTTCCAGTTTTCAATTTATATAATACATCTTCCATTATTTTTCAATCTTAGCTTTGGTCTTTTTATCATTTAATAAATCTGTATTTAATTTCCAATGTTTCTTAGAATATCTTTTTGGAAATGTTAAAGTCATAAATATTGGATTGTGGTCAGACATCCGACTGGGAATTGTGCGGTAATCTGATATGAGAGGGAAGAGGTTCTCAATATTTCTTCTTCACTACTATGTATTCCTCACTGATGATTTTTTGTCAACCTTAATATTCAAAAATCATCATTTTATTAAAACATTCTCCCCTCTACAATATATGTATATACAATCTTCTGCCACTCTTTGTTCAAAATGCTCATCGCAAAGGTCAGCTGTTGAGTGTTCCCTTCTATATATTTTATTTTCTTTGAATCAAACTGACTTGAATGTAGACAACTCACAAAAATACAGACCCTTGTATTTGCTTTTGAGAATCTTTCAGTTTTCATCTGATTTTCCTACAGTAACAATTAACTCTGAGTTTCCATCTACAATAATCCTCAAGGTATGGCACTACTTATTCAACATTATATAGACATCTGGTTGGATTAAAAGCCCATTGATACCTCGACTTGCCTTCAATTATCAGGACACCGGCGGTAAGCTTTTCTACTATTTGAATTATCCTATGTCATTGTTATATTTGTATTTAACTACCGAACCTCTATGTTTCAGACCAATGCGGGATCATTCCTTCAACATGGAGTAAACGAAGGATTATCCTTAAAAATTCCCTTGCTGGAAGAAAGAGGAACGTGGACAACTGTCGGAAGGATCATGAAATATTTTCCAAGACTTTCCCTCCAACGCCAAACACTCATCAGCAATAATGTATTAAAATAATAATAATCTTTTTTTGATATTTTTATGATATTGTATTAATGTGTTTACCCAGAGCAAAAAAATTACATTACAATGTTATTTATAATAAATTATATTATTTTACGCATGTGCTTTGAGTCTTATATTCGATTTTTATGTTTGTATAATTTATGAGTTATGATTTTATTACATGTTTTAATCTATTATATAATTCGTGTCCGGTTTTATTGTTAAATAAACGCTTAATAGAATTTTAATACTGTCAAGGAGTTTAATTATATCTAAAAGGGAACTAAATAATACTAAAAGGGAACGTAAATTCAACGTTGAGGGAACGTAAATAAAACGTTAGGGGAACGTAAATATAACGTTGGGGGAACGTAAATATAACATTGGGGGAACGTTCGGAGAACGTTAAGAAAAACCATCCATGCTACGTAAAAAATAACCTTCAGAGAACGAAACTACGTTCAGGGAACGTTCTGCGAACCAAACACTAACGTTCGGAGAACGTCTCCGAACGTTATTTGGTTGCTTGGGGTGTCTCTCCATGGAGTTAGGTGACTCGGAAGAAGCCCTTAAAAAACAACGGAAACCTAAACTCGTTGCAGTCCTTCGTCAACATATCGAGTCATGTGGTGTGATCCTAAGACCTACGACTTCGGTTCGGTCCCTACTCCTGCTCACTCCTCCTGCCTCGGTCTCTCTCTCAGAAACGAATCGCTTAGGAGTTTCTCAACGTCCTCCGTTCGACATGTTCGCTCCAACACAGGGGAAGAAATCTCTTCGAGAATATGAAATTGAATGCCGAGAGGCTTTAGGTCTTCTAGGAGAATTGCAAGCGAGATGGAACTCGGGGTGAGAGGAGGAAGACCAAGAGGACGGTTTGTAGAATACAGCTCAGGAAAAGAGCTACCCTCTGAAACGCACAGCAACACTTTCGGAGGGAATCAGGACTATCGATGAAAAATGATGGAGCGGCGGAACAGCAAAAAACGACGGAGGATGCAGCTCGTCTAGACGAGTATGGAGAGAAGAGGAAATACATCACAACCGAACGTATGTTCTTGCTCTTCCGTTTCAATGACTATCCTCCCATCTTAATTGTAGAAATCCTTCCTACAATCTAAAAAGAGAGGCAGAATTATGCGAAGAAATATTTTAACCAAGGAAGTCCAGAGGACCTTGAGGAATTCGCCATTAGAAAGGGATCTCGTACTCTTCATGACCTTGGCCAAAATGGCTCTTTCAAAGATGGTAGATTTTTGTATCCCCTACAAATTTCTGCGCTCAAATATCATGTGATGAAACCCTGGTATTTGAAATTGAATGGCCAGGATAGTTTGGGTTTGAGGGAGAGTAAAGATATCTGCCGTGAATTTCTCAGGCTTCTTGACCTTCCGAGTTCATGGGAAAAGCGGATAAAAGATCCCTAGCAGAAATAATTGATGGAAACCATTTCACGGCGCAATTATTGATTTTGACTAATATTATTCGATTTTATGCCCATGTAAAGATTGTGGCACTATTTATAACTCGATTTTACACGCTTTCGTTGAGTGCCGTTCAGTTAATATTATAAAACGCTTTGTTAAACTTAATGTGAGAGGTCTGGACAAAGAAGAAGCGGATAAATATTTGAAGGCTCGTTATATTGGAATCCGTGGCGGCAAAATACTGTCCTCTCGAACCAAGGCCATAAATAATGGACTTCTGGGTGCAAAATCGATGGTTGCAAAAAGGTTAGCGGATTACCAGCCTCTTCAGCCTTCCAATTTGAAGGCAATATTCCTGGCAGCTGCGGCGAGATATGGTTCCCTGGACCTAGGATCCCATCTACAAAGGATGATTCTTGGACTTATGGAGCCCAAGATATCCGATATTTCCCTTCCCGTTCTCCTCTCTACAAGGACATCATCAAAAACTTTTAAAAAAATTCAAGGTTTATATAATAATATTTAATACGTTTATTGGAATTATTATAATGTTTTGTCAGTTTTAATTATAGTTTTTTTAAATATTGTGTGTTCATTTGTGATGCTTAAATTTAAAAAAAATGTTTTTTCATGATTAATTCGCATTAGCATCACTTTATATATATATATATTTCCTTTGTTTTATAAATATTATATGAACTGTGTCAATAAAAAAAATAAAAAAAGAGAGAATATTGTTTTGCTATTTACATGTAGTAGGAAATCATATAAAACGGATCACTTAATCCAACTATTTATTCCAAGTATTTATTATACACTCTTAGTTAGAGGGCGCTATGATTGATATGTCCCGGTGCCATGTGATTTGTAGACACCGGGCCGGGAAGGGTACCCGGTCGTTTCTTTATATATAGGTATATATATATATATTTATATGTGTGTGTGTATATATATATATGTATATATATATATATATATATAGAGAGAGAGAGAGAGAGAGAGAGAAACAGTAAATAATGAGGTATGGGAAAATAGCCTTATTAAATAATTGTATATTTTTAAAACAACAACCAAGAGATTAGTTATATTAATTGATTAAATAAAAGGATATTTTTATGTATTTACTCAAAGTATTTGATAAATAGTATTTGTAATATAATTATTTGTATTTCAATCAAACCCTTGTCTCCCATGTATTATGGACATTTTTACCCAAGAGCTAGGAAGTGGCTAGTTGTTATCTTAGTCATTTTTATTTTGAGTCGTTGAACTTTTTTTGAAGAATATTGGTCTGATTCAATAATGACATTTGCTTTTCTCATCCTTGGTTTTCTCGTTGTCTTTTACAACTGAAAAAGGACTTGCCGTGTCTATATGGGATGTTCGAATGATTTGGTTAGTTAGAGCATCGAGGCTTTTATAAGGCGGAATGGGTGGAGTGACAGTGTTAAGATAATTTAATATTGTAAGGCCACATGGTTTATTAAAGGTGTAGACTAAATGCTGTTTTTATTACTTATTGAAATTTAAATAACAGGACAACTTTTAATTGTTTCTAAGACAAAATAAAAGTACTATTTCTATAAATACGTAAGCAATTATTTATAATTTTTAACTTATTTTATTATATATACATATAAATGTACAATATTTTAATTATATAAATTATAAAAGTATGAACTTGTAAACTAAAAAACAAATTACATTACATTCAAATTCAATGTATATTCTTCAATTTGATAATTTTAGTAATTACAAAGTCTCAGACTTTCTTATTCGCTCTCTATGGAAGGTAAAATATTCATCATCATATAACAAATAAATCATCTTTATAATAATTCACCAATCTCTGTCCGTCTGTATGTCCGCACGCTATCTCCTCCCACATTTATGGTCAGATTTGAACTTTGAAGGTACCTATGGAATCCTTGGGTCAAGACGGACCTAATAAAACTATTAGCAAAGTGATGGGACCAGAAACGAAAAAAAATCAGACCTTGTCTGATTTTACTACCTACTTTTCAAGGTAAAGAGAAGAAAAAAGAAAAAGAGGAGTTAGAGAAATATAAAAAGAAAAAAGCATCTCATGTGACTTAAAAAATATTCTTTGTACAAAGTCAAACTTTTTATGAGGATTGTTTGTACAAAACATTTTTTTTTCTCTCTCCTCTCTTATATTCTTTAAGGTCTGTTTCACACACAAAGTAGCTCCAAAACCTAAAATTAATCCGATGCCAGACAAAATATTTTCCTTTTTCTTTATTAGAAAACACTTAATATAATCTTACGGTGAGTTATTGTTGCATGTATGAATATTTATAGCGGCTTCTACAATATTTTATTTGTATATTTATAGTGGCATGCCCCCCCCCCCCCCTGCTTCTCCCGTTTTTTATTAAAAATAAATAAATAAACATATACATATATATGGATATATATCTTAATTTATACTTAATTAATAAATTTAATTCCAAATTAAAGCTTTGGAAAGTATCTGATACAAACAGTTTAAAAAATAAGAAATCTAAAATTTATAAATCGCACATGACACATTAATTCCGCTGCGTGCGCAAAGCTCTCACAGTCCTTTGGTAAATCTGCGTGCCCTGCCACTTAGTGACGGGTTGTGGTATCCAGCGTCGTATAGTGTTTACATATACATAAAATAGCCCGCGACTTTATTTTTTTCTTGGCGTCCTTTTATATTTCAAACAAAACAACAAACAATAGACATATTAAAAAAAACCTTGAAAGAACATTTGGGTAAAAACATGTATCCTTTAAAACTTAAATGTGCAGTTTAACCATTGTTAAAATCCCCGAAATATCGGTGCATGATGCACTTCTCCTTGCATATAATACATGCTGTGTTTGTAATTATAGAATGTATAAAATGTTCATCGAGTCCAACATAAAAGGCTATAAAGTTACTTCTCTTGGGGTAGATTTAAACTTAAATTGTCGATTAAGAGATCGGAAACGGATTTATATAAAGGACCATGATATGTGCATTGTGCAGTCATATAAAAGTGGTCACTGGACTCATTCTCCGTACGGCAAAAAGAACATTTACTATTATCTTGCGTGAAAAAATTGTCTTCGAGTGTACCAGAGAGAACACGGTATTTAAACCACTTTTCTGATGACGACAACATATCACTTTTTATTACATTTATAGCTTTAGTCACTGGAATATTTATAGAACATTTTCTTAAATAATTAATAAAAGGTTCCATTGTAGGCTTCAAACCAATTTTCAGCAGCTGGGAGGAAGAGGTTTCAGCCAGACGCACTCTGATTGACACTACAGGTCTGTCTACAGTCTCGTGCAAGCTAAAAATAGACTGGAATTGCTTGAAAGCCATTTTATTAAGAAGCAAGGGGGAAGCTACCGTTTCTGTAGCAAAGTCAAGTCCTACTGTATCTATTCCTTTTAAATTTGTGGACCCTTTTGTAGGAAGCTCCCATCTAAGGCTCTTTTCATACGACTTCATAGTCCTGGTGGCTCCTTTTATGATCTTCTCCAATCGTCCAGAAAACTCCGATAATCTTTGCAACACCTCCCTCAGTCCGAAATATGCCTTCTTCGTATATTGACCCGCGACTTTATTGATAAAAATGATATTTTTTTAACCACATTATAACAATCAAATTTTTTATATAAAGCAATTGGGATTCTCTGGCTTACAGAAAAAGTTTTAAATGAGTTTTGGCTCAACAAATTATTTTATAAATTTTACATACCTCCAATGAAAAGATCTCTCTTAGGAGCAAGGTTATCTAATCTCAGGAAAATTTTATCTTAAGTCTGCCATAAAGTTTTTATAGACATATTTTGCCGTCCTGGAAATCTTTTTTTAAACGACATAAGCATGTAAAAATATTATGGATATTTTATTATAGTGTGGCCTAAATCGTAGGGTAATGATGTTTTCATGCTCCTGCAATGGTATAAAATATGCTGTGCTTTGGTAATTATAGATTGAAATCTTCCTGGTTGTTACCTTTATATAAATAAACAAAAAATGAATACAGAGTTCAAATGAAATGCTTAATAACGTATCATCGATTGGTCTAAAATATTATCCGCATAGGGGCACTCGTATAGAAAAGGATTATACGTCTCCAAGGAATTCTTAAAGAAATGGCAACTACTCTCCTCCCTCGACCTACCTTATATACTCCCAAGAGACCGCGTATCAGTAACTATTATGTACTTCAAATTATATAACATTGTGTCAAGCCGATTTTTTGTTTGAAACTTTAATTATGTGCTTTCAGTCTAAAATTTTCTTTTTCTTTTTACTATATTATTGGTAAAAAAGTAGATTTATTAAAAGCATTTAATATGTTTTTATTACTTGTCAATTAAAAAATCATCTCTAGATCCTATTTCATGTAAAAAAAAATGTTTGTCTAAGAAAATATTTAGGTTAAAACAATTTCTCTGAATAAAACTTCTTCGAGAAAGTGTTTTTTACAAATAGACATAATCTAACATTATCTATGATAGGTCCTTGCCACGACAACTTTATACGCATTTCTTTTGTTAATTCATCGTTTGTTGTTTCAATATCCCTCCAAAATGAACTTATAGATGATGTTATTTCTAAACTTTGGAGGGAGCTTTGCCCTTACTTTGGTAAAAGGTATTTGAAGATTTTTTTGTCCCGTAATATATTTACTTCATATTGAACTACTCTTAAAAATTCCTTTAACCCTTTTAAAAATCGGTACCTTCCAGAAGTGTATAAGAGGTAGTATCCGTAGTTCACCAAATTCTTTTGGACAATTTATCCTTATCCATATTAGGTGACTATTTCTTCCATCAAGGAATAGAAAACCTTTACAAAGATCTTTGATTGTATTGGATAAATATTTTTTATTGGTGTTAAATCAATATATGTGTTATTCTTGGCAGAAAGAACATGTTCCAAAAGTGTATTCTAGCCGAAACGTAAAATTTCCCTATACCTCCTTCAACCCTGGCTACAACTTCATCACTATTTTCTTTATTACCCTCATCATTTATAGCAAAATATGTTCCCAATATTTTGAGAGATTTGGACATTTGGATCCCATATATGTAGATTAAATTTGATTGTAAAATTTGCTAAAATGTTTCCTTTATCAAAATGTATTTGTACATCTGAGTTGACCTCAAACAATTTAAAAAGTTATATAGTTTTTTAAAGCAGGACGTATAGATTTATTCCTTGCAACCAGGTTCTACAAGAGTTACATCATCTGCAAAAGCTTCAATCTTCAATCGCCTCACAAATACTTCTGCAAACATCTTCAGATACTCTGCAAACAACAAAACTTTTTTGGGATTTACTTTTGATCCAGGCAGCATATATTTCATTCTATCACTAGAATTCCACAATATATTTTATAGGAAGTATTGAGCATTGTTAGGGGTCTAAAATTGTCTAGATGTCTTGGATATTTTCCTTTTTTGGAATAAGGATAAGTTTTCCAGTAGAAATATACTCTTCAAAGTATCCCTTGAAACTTTGCCGTCCTGGAATTTAATAGAGGGCTACGGGTTTTTTAGATCCCGTTTACACATGGCTAATGTTTGGCACATATTTCATTAATACTCATTTACAAGAGTTTAAGCCCTGAATAGCATCTGCTCATAGAGTTTTATAGAATGGAACTCCATCATTTAACGCTTCTTCGACCATTGACGTGATTCGCCAAAATTGGAATAAGAAACTATCTTTTAAAAATCTTTTACGTCCTAAGAATGGTGATTGTCGCCATACAAAACCATTTTTATAATTCCACGATTTAGAGGGAACCATTTTTTATTGTAGAAAATTGATTAACGGTAATAAAGTCCTTAGATCAATTTTATAGATGCGCTCAAAATATACTGAAATCAGCCGACAAACAGGAGGCTCGTGAGAGGATATGTAGCAGAAGACACAGGTCTACATGTAGAATTAGTGGAACTCAATGAATACGAGATGAATGGTGCGAGCATCCGATAAAGGATTTTTAATCAAAATATCAAATCTAAGACTTTCAATCTCCATAAATATATTGAAAAATGCGAGAAGGAGAATGGATTAAAAAAATAAAATCATAACATAAGAAAGCAACGCTATCCAAATCTCTACAAGTCAAAAATTCTTATGCTTAGTCCCAAAAAAATAAGACTAAAAATATATTAAATTGGACACTCTTGTCTTTACTGAAACTGAATATTCATATATATTGGGCGATGTCTATTCAATCATTAATTGAGGATGCAATCCTTTTCTCTCTCCTTTTCATCGATTTTAAAAATGTATTCGACTCTCTGAAACATTTCTTTCTTTTTACATCAAATGCAAAATATGGGATTATCAAGAGTCTTCATCAGAGCCATCCCAAAAAGTATTTATTTTTGTTTTATTTCGTGTTGATTTATTTTCATACCACATGTCATAAAAATTTAAACTTTACTATTATCTTGAATTATTACATTTTGATCGTTCAATGTTTTATTATATTTTAGTCATTTAATATCGGTTACTTTTTATTTATATTTAATTTTACATTGCTACTTTTTTTGGTATTGTTCTCATGAAAAAATATGGATTTCAGTAAATAAGAAAAATATCAATACATGGAAGGGCAGGAGTTTATTCAATGGATGAGACATGGAGTGAGTGCCATGAAGGAGATACAATTAGTTTTTAAAAGGGTGAAGTTCTTCCCCGCTGAATTGATGTTAATTCCTATTCAGCTGGGAGTGAAATGAAACTTTGTAGAAAAAGGCCAACTGTTTTTTTGTTCTTCCCTCTGTTTTTTTTTTCAATCACTCCTATTTCAAAGCCACCACTTTTTTCTTATACCTTAATCATTGTGAAAATTTACTCAAGGAACGTGGTTGAGGGTGTGCCGTAGTGATTATTTTAATCAGCATTCTCATGGATTTGAGCACTGGAGCAATCTCTGACCGGACACAAGTACGTGCTAGGAACTTGAGGAGGATCATCGAAAAGGAGAGGTCCTGGATGTCATTGCAGGACTCTGGCCCAGTACATTGGTCCAAACTACAGGAATAAGTTATAATGAGTGGGATAGCCGTGTGCGTTAAGGTGTGTTCAACTCTCAATGTTGCGGGTGCAAGTTCGAATCCCGAGAGGGGATGGTCATTTTTGGTATATCTCATTGATAAGATCCTAGGTTCGATAGACTTATTTATATCCTGTCGAACTCAATTATATCGAACCATATAGGCAAAAATAATATGTATATGCATATATATATATATATATATATATATATATTAGGGTTGTTCTTATTTTTCAAATGTTTGAAATGTTAGCAAACTTGTGGATTTTCTGTTTCTTGGTGATAAAAGAAGACGACATACAAAGTTTGAACAAAATCGGTCAACATTACGAGGTCGCGCAACGAGGTCAAAGTTTTAAAAAATAGTTTTCCGCAAATTTCTTCAAAATGGTGGACGTTACAGACTTCAATAATAATTATTAATTTAAAGGAAATCTAATTTACTACCAGACGTATGTTTGATGTTTTTTAATAAAACAAAGTTTTCAGTAAAAACAAAGAAAAAATGGAGTGTGTGTTAGCTTATTTCATAGCTTTTTTGTATCAATTAACTTCACTCGCCTGTAGAAGATGACTTGTTCGCTTCAGAGTAAAATAGTACTTTTAAGTTTAGTAAAACTTTAGATGATAAATCCAAAAATGACCTTGGTTGCATTCTATCAATTCAGAATTCAGTACAATCTGAGTTTACATCATATGATTCAGAGCCTGTATTGACCTATAAGAAATCGATTATGAAAAAAATAAATAATAATGTGTTTCTTAGATTTGCGTCAAGGTATCCTCTCAAAATTTTACTTTGTCTCTGACGCATACATAATCCATTATATGCGTCATTTTGTACGCGAGATAGGCTTTTTTTAATGTACATATAACTCTCTACTTATTAAATTGACATGATTTAGTATACCAAAATATTAAAGCTGGTTACCAAGCTTTCATTTGATATGTTTGGTGTTCTAAAAATCGCTATACTTTAAGAGATATAAGCAAATACGTACTCTCCCCCAAAATTGATCTTTTGATATGAGAATATACGATTACCATTGGTAACTGCTGTTAGTGTAACCTGGATAGGAAGAAAAAAAGAAGGGAGAGGTGAGGCAAAAACTCTCTCCCTTCTCTTTTCTCTTTCTATCCAGGTAACACTAACAGATTACCAAATGGTAATCGTATATTCTCATATCAAAAGATCAATTTTTGGGGGAGAGTACGTATTTGCTTATATCTCTTAAAGTATAGCGATTTTTAGAACACCAAACATATCAAATGAAAGCGGTAACATTTCAAACATTAAAAATAAGAACAACCCTAATTATATATATTTAATAAGTAGAGAGTTATATGTACATTAAAAAAGCCTATCTCGCGTACAAAATGACGCATATAATGGATTATAAATGCGTCAGAGACAAAGTAAAATTTTGAGAGGATACCTTGACGCATTCTAAGACAACATTATTTTTATTTTTTTCATAATCGATTTCTTATAGGTCAATACAGGCTCTGAATCATATGATGTAACTCAGATTGTACTGAATTCTGAATTGATAGAATGCAACCAAGGTCATTTTTGGATTTATCATCTAAAGTTTTACTAAACTTAAAAGTACTATTTTACTCTGAAGCGAACAAGTCATCTTCTACAGGCGAGTGAAGTTAATTGATACAAAAAAGCTATGAAATAAGCTAACAATACACACTCCATTTTTTGCTTTGTTTTTACTGAAAACTTTGTTTTATTAAAAAACATCAAACATACGTCTGGTAGTAAATTAGATTTCCTTTAAATTAATATTATTATTGAAGTCTGTAACGTCCACCATTTTGAAGAAATTTGCGGAAAACTATATTTTTACTAAATTTTTAAAACTTTGACCTCGTTGCGCGACCTCGTAATGTTGACCGATTTTGTTCAAACTTTGTATGTCGTCTTCTTTTATCACCAAGAAACAGAAAATCCACAGTTTGCTAACATTTCAAACATTTGAAAAATAAGAACAACCCTAATATATATATATATATATCTATATATATATAATAATATATATATATATATATATATATATATATATATATAGTATATATCTATA
>CP045899.1:13109287-13164819 GCA_013387185.1 Caligus rogercresseyi
ATACTTAACCAACAGTAATACAATATAACCAATGACTGATTTATGAAAGGAACAAAGTGAAATTTAATGAAATACCGCGGACGCAGATGCAAAAATTTTGCTTCAGAGACGTCCTTGAACTGAGCATAGCTTATTTTATGAATCAATGTGATGATGTTATTGATCGTATTCCAATATAGCCTTTGCAACAAAAAAATATGAAACAAAAATAAAGCGTTGTCTTATGGGTTTGGTTATTACCAGGGTATTAAATACAGGTATAACTATCATTCAATATTGATTATATATATATATATATAATAACTAGCTAATATAGGATAGTTAAAAAACATACCATCGGTTTTACGGATTAATGGGTGACCTAGAGTATGTACATATTTCAAGTGTCTCCTATGAGTGAGGCATGTAACGGTAGTGAAAGTTGTGACGATAACTTGATCCATTCTACTTCACTATGATTCTTTGGAAAACTAGAAGAAACAATAAAAATAATAACAACAAAAAAGCAAAAAAAATCTAACTACAAAAAGTGGTTTGTTAGACAACACACACGCGTTTCTGAAAGTACGGTGATAAGATAAAGTGGGAAGGAGCCTCTTCTTTCAATAGAGGCAACACTTCAGGTAAAAAAGTATATGAGTACTAGAGTATGTATGTATGTATTATTCAAACAGTACCTTATAAAAGTGTATATAAAAGGAAGACGTTAGACACGCCGTGGAAGACGGTGGGTTTCACACAGACAATTAAACACACACAATGTTCTCTCATTTTTTTCCCAGTTTTAATTGAAAAGTCGCTGAAGAAGTCCCGTGCATGAAGAAGAATATTGGAAGCAAGGTGAAGGAATTGTTGCTCAAGAATTTCTCTAGGAATTGATAGGAAGGGTAAGTTAATTACTGTTGATGCATGTCATCACACAGGTCGTAAGCCTGTTTTCAACATAGAGATATAAAGATATAGAGAGTGATTCCCTTCAATAGTAGAGAAACACGTTCAGCTGTATTCTGTGTGTTCAAAATAAACAAAGTAATTATACTACGTCATCGTAAGCTGATCATAGAGATAGATTCTATCTCTATGATTATCAGCTTACGATGACGTAGTATCAATTACTTGTTTATATTGGACACATAGATACACATGAAGGGAATAAGCTCTCTATATCTTATCTCTATGGTTTTCAAGTGTAAATTGTAGCATTTCAATACAAATTTCAAATATAAATATATACAAGTTGTACTATTGTATTTCTATTGGTATTTTTTAAAATCTAAGGGGTCATTCTTTTTCTACAGTTTATTGCATAATATATATTCTTAGTTGGTTGTATTTTCATAAACTTAAATATATGTTTATAGTATCAATGTCGTATAATCCTATACTTCAAGTATTTCAAAAAAAATAATGATTATGTATTCAGTGAGACATTTACGTTTGACTAAAATTATATTGTGGGTATATACTTAAAAAATCTTGAAAGAGTTGAACAAACTCGTTAGAATCGGTCTTACTTTGAATCTATGCAAGTTTGAATATTTTTTGTTGGATTATATATATATATATCCATATATGAGGCTGTTTAGGATAAATATGCGGAAAAAAAATTATCAAAAATATAATTTCAATTATAACGAAAACAACTTTAACAAATCTTTTCCTCATGACTTCCGCCGATTCGAATACATTTCTCCCACCTCTCAACCCACTTCCTGAAGGCCTCACGGAACCTGTCTTCCGGGATGGTCCTCCCAACCGGGTCCACTCCTTCTGGACGCTCTTGTCGACGATCTCCACGCCCTCGAGCATCTTTTTCATGACTGGGAAGTAGAAGAAGTCTGCAGGGGGCAAGGTCAGGAGAGTAGGGTGGATGATCGATGACCTTGATCCCCTTCTTGGCTAAGAACTCCTTCGTGCTATTTGCCATGTGGCACGGAGCATTGTTGAAGTGGAAGTACCAGTCTCTATTGGCCATTTCAGGTCACTTCTCCTTGAATTTCTTTAAAAACATGTTCATGACATCCTTGAACACGGCCACGGTGACGGAGGTCCTCACCGGGAGATAGTGCTGGAAGATCACGCCGCAGTTGTCGAAGAAGCTGAGAACCATCTGTTTCTTCCTTGATTATTGCCGCTTGAACTTCAGGGGCGGATTGGAGCCCTTCGGGAGCCATTGAGATGACCCTCGTTTGGACTCAGGAGTGAAGAAAGACACAGAGATTTCATCCATTGTCACAATCTTGTCCAGAAACTCCAATCCGAGCTCAAAATTGAGTTTCAAGAAGGCTTGTGCGCACCTCACTCTCTTCATTTTGTGATCCTCTGTGAGCATCTTGGGGATCCATCTTGCTGACTTGATTGAGAGCCCAAGATCGTCATGGAGGACGTGGAAAATGGTGTTGATCGACGTCTCGAACTTGATAGCCAGTTCCTCCATTGTCACCCGACGGTCGGCCTCCACGTACACCCTCACAGCCTCAATAAAGTCGTCGGTACGGACCTTCCTCCTCCCGTTAGTGCTCCTCTTGTCTGAAGAGTCCTTCCCAGCCTTAACTAATGCTGAAATGCGGTAGATTTGGCTTTGGGAGATGCTGTTGACCTCAAAGGCCGTGTCGACCATGGTCTTGATCTCCTTGGGAGTCTTCCTGGCATTGGCGAGGTCCTCGACGAACTTGAGGATGCGCAACATTTCTCTTTTTTGTGAAAATTTGACCCAATGGTACAAAATAACAAAAACAAAAGCTTGATTTTCATAAAAAACAAAGTTCTAAATCGGTTTTGATACATAGAAAGAAATCAATCCAATTTGTCTGAGCTTTAATTTAAGTCTATGATTTAGAAGATTGATGCAATATTTTGCAAGATATAAACTGATTCGCATCATTATCCGAAACAACCTCGTATATATATATATATATATATATATATATAAGGGAGCTCGATAGCCGTGCGTGTTAAGGCGTGATCAACTCTCAATGTTGGGGGCGCAGGTTCGAATCCCGAGAGGGGATGGTCATTTTGGTCTACCTCATTGATAAGATCCTAGGTTCGATAGACTTATTTTAACGCTATAATGCTTATTTATATCCTGTCGGATGCAATTCTATCGAACCATATGGGCAAAAAATATATATAAATATATATTATATATATAATATATATATATATATATATATCTACACATATATATATATGATATTCTAACACATTTTTACGGTTAAGTTAATTGGTATGTGTGTCAATCAATGGTGAGAGGGGTTTTAATATTCTCTCATAAATATAAAAAACATCATCAGGGGATTAGTTTTGTGTGTGAGCGGATCATCAGCATACATATGTATAATAATGTCCAATGCATGAATACAATATTAATTAGAACATGTTTAAATAGGTGACGTATGAGGGATTTAATGCAGTTTTTGTTTCAATATATTTCCATATTTATGTTATGTCTCAATTTTTCACATTATAGTACAATTATGAGTTCGCCAACCTGCATACACATCTGCGATAATTTTAATCTTAAATCACAGATTTTCTAAGCTTACTGATATCATCCATAAGTATAAAATAATAATACGGAAAAATCACCTATTATTTGTCAAAGTATTCAGATGATCAAATTAGTTTTGAGTCCATTCATTTTCGTATCAATTAGTCTTCAATTTGAAGAACATAAAAATGAATGGAACAGCCTGTCCTACTTTTTGTTGATAAATTTTTCTGTACGGGATTATTCTAGTAGAAGAAATACCTCAAAAACTTTTTCTTCTCATTTTGGTACAAAGTTCTTTGGGAAATTATTTTTTATAGAATATTGATAACAAGTATGAATATTATTTATCTTGTGAACACTTTATCACGAAATCCATGGCAGTCTCCATCTTTTTCCTTTTATAATAATACCGTTCTTCACAAGTTAGTAAATTCTTTAAGCTCTGCATGAATGACCACCCTATTATTTACGCTATCCATTTATTCCATTCCTGTGTATGTATATGACAGGAATTAGTTAATTTTTTGTTCAATATGTGAGTTATGTTTGTACTGATAAACAAATAATATTTTCTTTTTCAGCAGGGACAAAATGCAGTTTTATTTACTTATATGTGTTAGCCTGCTCATGAAATTCTTTCACTCTACAACCTTTAAAAATATTAAAAAACATTATTTTGATGTATATAAACATTCAAATCAATTTCTTAATATGCTGCAGAAATAACCAAAGTTTAAAAAGCCTGATAAAATCAATTGCTAGAAGATATAAACGTTTTATGTCAAGAACGGCCTTATTGTGATTATGCTTAGCTTTGAACATCGCCTGATTGTCCTATATAAAAGGTTATTTTATTTCTAGGCATTGATTATGAGCTATAATATCATTTATGTATTATTTTTACGCAACTGCATAGTTTTTTATGTTTTATTTATTATCGTATTGTCTTATGTGTATTTTATCTTCACTGTTTGTTGATGATGATACATAAAAAGTCTTAACCGAAAAAAATGGATACATCTTTAGGAGAAAAAAACTTTGGAATAAGGTATAACTTTTATTTATTATATAAAGTTTAAACTTTTTTATGTTATGATTTTGGATCAACAAATAAAAATTTATTTACTTTTTCAAATATCAATTATTTTATAAAAATACGTAGCTCAATCAATATTTGTTCGTTTATTAAACTCCTTGGTAAAGCCCATCAATCCGGTAATAGTCGGTAAATTATTTAATAAATGTAAATATAACACTATTTCGTTGGATCCATCTTTGTTTTGTTTTTGTAAAATACAATGTCGTTTACAGAGATCCTTTCAAGTTATTTTTTGAACATGTATAATAAAACCCTTGAAGAGGGAGTTATTGATCAAACAAATCATATATACATATGTAGTAGGGTTTTCTGTGTTTTCATTCTTAAAAATACTGAAATACACAAACATATCATGTACTGCGTCATTTCATGTGAAATAATATTGATATAGCTTAATGCACAAACACCTTTTTCAGTTCAGAGGGAAATTGAAATGTGTATTTATAGGGATTCAGCATGAGCTTTAATTCTATATGCTTTTTATGTGACTAATAAAGGCCTTGCTGCGAAAAAAAAACATACAAACCATTTATTGGATCATTGACCAAATAAACCATGGATCATTGAATAAATATATTCGTTTATAACACATGCACTATCTAACCTAAAAGTTTTTGTCAATATGAACAAAACTGACACTCCCCCCCTCCGTCTGTATAGTCTCCTCACACCAATATTTGATATTATTTTTATTTACCAAAAGTACCACAACTACCTCATAAATCTAAAAATAGAGAAATATTGTTTTTTCATTTCCATGCAGTAAAAAATCAAGTAAAAATGGATAAACATAATCCCACTATTAAGTATTAATTATAAAATTCTTAGTGAGATGGCGCTATGATCGATGTGGTTTTTAGACACCGGGCCAGGCAGCTCAAAAACAGTAGTGCACCGGTCAAGCCGTGGCGGGTACTCGATCATTTCATGATATATATATATATATATATATATTACTACGGTGGCCGGGTTTTTTTAGACACCGGGCCAGGCAACTCAAAAACAGTTGTTCACCGGTCAAGCGGGCCGGGTACCCGATCGTTTCTTGATATAGATATATATATATATTATATATGTATTTATATATATAGGTAAACGAAATAAATATTAAAAAATCGAAAATAAAAATTTTGACGCAATATTTGAGCAAACTAAAGAGTATTTTATGTTATCTCTAGGTTAAACAAGTAAAGAATATTCTGATGTACATTCTTTAAAAAATATTTATTTTATCTATAGTCGTTTTCATTGGAGATTGAAGTGATAAATCAACTTTATTATCATTTTGTAAACATCTCTAAGCCTTGAAAGGTCTTAACGGACTAATGATAAGCTTTAATCAATTTTAAAATTAGAAAATTAAGTCAGGCAAATAACTCTTTTGTATTGGAAATTTGTACTATTTTTACCAAAAAAAATGTGTTTGTGAAATACAATTTTGGCAATTTTTTAACCAAGACAGTCATTTTTTTTACTTTATTATATTTATCATTATCATCTCAACGTACCAATTAGCAAACAAAACGTATATTAAAATTCCATTAGTTTGTACTGATATATATATTTTTTTTTATCTGGTGTAAATTAACAACTTTTTTGACTCTTTTTATTGAATATTGTTGAGCATATAAAAAATTCACAAAAAGAGTTAATAAGAAGTTTCATTTGTTTCTTTTCATTTATGTATTTTTTGTTTGATGCTTAGTCGCCATACTACAATGTTTATTGAAATTTGTTAGAAGCAATTATCCCTTCAACTATATTATGAATATTAGTTTTCTGAAAGCATAGTTTCTGAAATGATGCATTTTTTATTATTTTTTCGAACCAGTATTATATGGATATAAGTCGTTGACAGGAATTTTAACAATTATGACAAAAAAAACCTTGAAACCACATACAATTTGCACAAAAATTCTATAAAAAATATACTTTATTTGCAAAAAAACTATATAACAAATACACAACCTCATCCTGCAATTACGTCAAATCATTTACGTTTCGTGTCATTTAATATTCTCCTCCTCGTCAAGAGCTTACTTAATTGTAAGCAAGGACAAAGTTGTTATTGGAGAATTTTGTAGCCTCTTCCGATTATTTTGTCATTACGAATTAAATTCAAAAGAAAATTAATTAAAATTATGGCTTCGTTTGATATAATAATTGGGTTATTTTTTTAAGGGATGTATTATTTTTCGGAGAATTCCTAATTCCTCATGGATGGCAAACTATTAATTGGTAATATATATATATATATATATATATATATATATATATATAGAGAGAGAGAGAGAGAGAGAGAGAGAGGTTCGTAAGCAAAACGTAAGCAAAATTAAATTCAAAAGAAAATTAATTAACATTATGGCTTCGTTTGATATAATGATTGGGTTATTTTTTTAAGTTATGTATTATTTTTCGGGGAATTCCTAATCCTCATGGATGGTAAACTATTAATTGGTAATATATATATATATATATATATATATATAGAGAGAGAGAGAGAGAGAGAGAGGGTTCGTAAGCAAAACGTGGACTGAAGTAGCAGTAACTTAATGAATAAATAAATAAATAAAATTAAAAAAAAAAAATATATATATATAGAGAGAGAGAGAGGGTTTGTAAGCAAAACGTGGACTGAAGTAGCAGTAACTTAATGAATAAATATTTAGTGTTTATTTAAGTATTCATTATTTGAAGTAAATATCAATAATATTAAAAAAATAAACTCTTAGTTGAAATGGGACAGATTTTGGTTAGCAATTTTTTTTCGAGTTTTGTCACTATGTTATATTTGTATAATATAAATTTTCACCGAATTATATCGCAAGTAATATTGGTTCTCCTTTATGTATGATGTCATTTCATAGAATAATTATTTATTAGGTTACACAATGTACTAGATACCTCAGCATCAGAATTGCATCGCTTTTTTAACGTTATCTGCTGACAATTTTAAAAAACTTCAATTTAGGAATTTTTCTTTGAAATTATAATGATAAGATGACAAGGAAATTAATGAGATTGTTAGAATAGGATACTCTCTCAATATTGATCCATGTTTAATAATGAACAAAATTACCGACATAAGTTGCAATCATGTTATCATATATTTTTTATCACGAGTGATATCTTGGTGCTATTTGGACTTTAAAAAAATAATTAAAATTCAATTTTTGAATTTTATTGTCTGTTTTTTATATACTAAAGTCTACTATACCATTGGAACATTTGAGGTTTATGTTTTGCATTGATTTTAGAGTAAAATTCATTATTATGTTCTATTTAAGAACTGAAATACAAAGAAACGGGTAGACGTAACTCCTTCATAAATAATCACATTCTGTTCATGGGTCAGTTCTTCAAGTTTTGATAAAAGTGGTTCAGATTAAGTCTTTTTAGCCACCGTAATTGTGTACTCGGAGTATATATATCTGAGAGGAAGTTATTTACAAAAAATCATAAGATTTTATAATTTTTCAGTTTACAAAATTTTATTGTTTTTATACAAAAAAGTCCTAATAATGTACTTCAAAATACAAATACATTTTCACATACCATGTAATATTTCACTAGTCAATCCATGCAAAGAGAGATCGTGCTTCAATCTTTATGCACTTACAGAATCATCTTGATTTAAATGTCATATGATACCGAATAGGAATTATATTTAAGTACTAAGTGTATATTACATATTTAATGACTATATTCTCTTTTCTTCTAAGTAGTTTTCATTGCAGAAACCTACGTGGGAGCAGCAACAGCATATCGAATATAATTGACCTAAGTAATGTACAAATCGTATGAGTGACTAATTGCTTTCCGATGAATTTCACCGATCCCATAATTAGGATACATAAGACTCCCATCGAATACTGAATCAAAGAAAAAGTTATAACTAATAAGTATATGAAAAAGGATTAATCCTTTAAGTTGTGTATATTCTGATTGTATTACTTAGAGGTCCGAAAAAGAAGTTCTTTAAGCTTAAGAATTTTGTTGACAATGTTGAGAACTTATCCATCTGTATCATAGCTTTGATTGAAAAACAATAATAACACTACTATTTTTATGAAGAGTTTTTAAGGGTGTGGAATAATAAACTTTTATGCATTTAATTAAAATAATGAATGAAACATGTAAATATCCAGGAAATATTTAACTTCTTAATCGCTTGTAAAAGCTTGATTTTAGATTAATTCTAGTGTATGTTGAAGAGATGTGTACTAAATACTCATACTATAACCGCTAATATGTACGTTACAATGATTAAGTATATCGGTGTGCTTGAGTAAAAGTACTTATAACAACCCAAATTTCAAGACTTTACTTTGTAATAATATGATTGGATAATTGCAGCTCAATTTTTAAAATATATAATCACTATCCAAGAAAACTCCAACGAGAGAATTCAAACCTTCAAGTGCAAATCAGACATATTTGCTTATAACGGATGATTATTTGAGGGCTATAATTGACTCAGTGAATATCTTTCATTTAGGTTCTTTTTTTATTCCTAATAATAACAATATAATACAATTTGTATATAAACATCTAAAATGAAATTAAATATATAAGCACTATTTTTGTTAATAAACAGGTCGTCATAGCGGTGTTCATTTTGAAATTTGATGTTCAACTACAGTTACAGTACCACGTGTGAGAGCAATCCTCAACTCAAGGCACGAATTCCCGTAATTTGTTGCTTAGACTTAAACGCTTTTTTCTTTACTTTTACCATTTCAGGGGTTTGACTGAAAATATATGCTTATTTATATTTTATTGATATATTCTTATTAAACTTAGATACAATTAAAATATCATATGATGCATTCAAGAACCTTTAATGATAACCTTGCTTTTTTAAATATCTTTAAATGGAACACTTTATATAAATGTACATATTTTTAAACATCATGAAACTTGATTAGATGATTTGCAAGAAGTTACATTTAAATAATCAGATAAGCCGTTTGACTTTGTTTCTTAGGCGTTGAAGAGGACATTAGTAAAACAAATAGTCGCAGAAAACACTTTTGTATATCGAAAATGAAATTTAAAATATAATATTATTTTATTTTAATTAAGTTCAAAAGAATATTTACATATTTATTCAATAAATTTGGGCTATTTTACTACCTCAATAACTTAAGATGATATGTAAAGAGTATTATTTTATCAGCCTAGATCTAATTTATAATAACTCTTGGATACAAAGTTATACGCCAATGACACATTAAAGTTCAATTACATGTTATTTTATGTAATTATCGGACACAAATAAAATGAATCTTTTATCTGGACTTCCATATATATATATATACATATCTTGTAGGAAGTAATCACGATATAGTATGAAGCAACTAGTGGTTTACATGGCGTTGTACAAAAAAAAATGTTATTGTGTTTGACCACAAAAACTTAAAATCCCATGGGCAGACCTATGTTTCATGACCAGGAAACCAGTTGTGGCATGCAATTAATACAAGTGTATGTGTATATATATATATATATATATTGCAACAAAATTCATGTCAATTATAATTTTCCTTGGGTGTGCAAAGTTGCTATATATATATATATATATATATATATATATATATATATATATATATATATATATATATATATATATATATATATATATATATATATATATATATATATCATGTATATTATATATTTCTTTGGGTGTACAAGGTTGCTTATATATATATATATATATATAATTTATTCAAAGAAATATGCATGTGGATTATAATTTTCCTTGGCTGTGCAAAGTTGTCTAATATAAATAATACTAATAGGTGAAATCAGACGAGTCCATTTAAAAGATTTGTAAATTCTATTAAGTAATGAAAAAGTACATTTCTTAAATTATAAAATTGTTATCTCAACAACAGCGATTAGAATGAAGCCGTATATCATAATAGAAACTTTTTTATCATTCATACAATTTTTCTTTTAACCAATCACATTTTAGAATGAAGTCCCTGTTTGCTTGAACCATGTACAAGTTGAAATAATTGAAACTTATGAAATATTAATTTTTCAGAAGCACTTAATCATTTATTATTTAACATAAATTATTCCATTTAAATACAAATGCTGTCAAGCAACTTACTCATGGAGTTAGTAACAAATTGGCTAAAATTAAGTTAAATCGAAACTTGTCATTATATCTTTGTAACAATCAGGTTTATGATTTATTTTCCTCGTTTTATGTGTAGGTACACTAAAAGGATTATTTTTCTTCTCAAATACATTTTCAATATTAAGGGCAAATACATTGTATCCCAAGGAGTCTTTATAGATGGGCAGTCTAATAAATAATTAGTTGAGGTTTCTAATGAATTGCTGTATTAGAAATATACTCTCTCATCCTCCGAGTTTCCATCGATGCTGTCGAATGGTATCGTAATGGTTATCAAAAGATATTGAAATCAGTATGAAAGAAAGAGCATCAATGGTTCTTTGGGTGATGGTTTTAAATCCAGTCTGTGTATTTTGTTACTCATTTGATTTTGTCTTGATCAACGGTCACATAACCAACATATATTATATTCTTCAAGTGTCAGTCTCTTTACAAAATTGAACACCCTTAAAATATTTTTTTACCTTTTTATTTTTCAAGTGACTCATTTATGGGCCAACGACAATTTTCATTTAAAACCTTACTATACATTCTTTCTTTAAATGGACGCTAGAAATGTTAGTCTCTTAATATCCCGGATTGGCTTCTCCACTTTCATCTCTGTATGGGCTTTTACGGATAGTTGCCTATTTATATGAGCACTATGATTCCACAATTCACTTATCAATGTCGAAACGTCAATCTTTTTATAGGCCCCTTTCCTATAAACCCATCGGTGACCACTCACTATCTATTCCTTATTGCTTCACTATATATTTCGAACCATACAGTCCCCGACTCGAGAACTCACTTTTACCAGGAAAACTATATGATCTTTCAAAAGTTCTCCGATCAACTCATTTTCAGGGAAGTGTTATTCATTTGATGGTAATTTATCTTCTTTGGCCATCCTTGAAAACGAATTTGGAGGCGACATTTTGAAGCAAGTGAACGGCAAAAGATGGCCTTTCTTAAAATGAGAGCTAACGAGGAAAGATAAATATTATTCATGTAGGTATTTTTGAATCTAATATGATGGAATTTTTATCAAAAGATTTACTTGTTCATATAACTATTATTGATATTTGAGAGTGCTGGATGCATTTAATGAAAAATATGAAACTAGCATCCTTAAAACTTTAAAGTTCTTTGAACCATTCTACTGAACAGCGTTTGTACAATTTGGCCTGATGTTCAATTTATTTTTAGTTAATTATGTTTTCTCTAAAGAATGTATGAAGAAAAGCTCATTATTAAATGTGGGGATATTTCCACTCAACAAAATTAGGAAAAGTAGTTTCCGGAGGGAGCAAAAAATGTAAATAAAGACATATTAGAAGACATTTGTTTTTCATCTTGACCTTTAACATTTTTTCAACTAATTAGTTAATGATGGCTAGGTAAAAAGATACATTATCAATGAAATAAAGGATGACAAATTATTTTTACTTATATTTTTATCACATCAAAATAATATATGCCAAGATGAAAAGTGGAGTTTTTTTAATATTCAACATTCTAATCGCTGTTGTTGAGATAACAATTTATATATGTTTAAAATATAACAGCACATATTTACATCGCAATAAGTATAGAGGTTAAGTTCAAGTGTAATAAGTTGAATAATGTTTCATAATACATATTAAATAATATGAGCTAATTCTGGGGTATTTTTTAATTCAACTTTAAAATTAGGAAATGTGATTTTTTTCTTATGCTCAACTGACATCAAAATAATCTTTGAAAAGATGAATGTTGGAGTTTGTAAATATGCTACATATGTTTAAAATAAACTATCTCTTTATTTACCTTATATAAATATAGAGTGGAAGTCAAATTATTTACGGAGTTATCTTCTTGCCGTCGATCGACTGTCTTTTTCTTTTTTTTTTTATTTTTATATTTCACAGTTCAATTTTACAGAATGTACATAAATACATAAAAACCAAAGCTAATACGTTAAAATGAAACACAAATAAACATTATAGTTTAAAATTTTAGCATTGGAGATGAACTAAAACATATTGTACAACGATAAGAACTTAAAACTTAAAACACAAATAAACAATATCGAATCATTCAAAATATTGCATAAGAAATATTGAATAAACTATTCGCATCTTAAAAAGCACTTAAAATTCTAAATATTGTTCGGCGATGATTGAGGGATACAGATGGATAATATTGGACCTCCTTAGACGCATACGACCATATTTCATTCTGAAGCGAGGGAATCTTCAATTCCAGCGCACCATACCTAGCCGCAGCCGAGAGAAGCACACTTCTTAGCTCGTATGGATGAAGAGGGTCCCACGATGTAATTTTCTTCGCAATTAAGGCCTTCGCGTTCAAAATAGCGAAGCTAATGGCTTTGGTACACGACGATTTGGCATTGTCGCCCATACCAAATAAAATAATTGCTTTGGAGTATTTATCTGCCGATTCTTTTCCAAGACCTTTTACATTTAGGATTACAAATCGTTTAAGAAGCCCCACTGCCTGGCACTCTACAAAAGCATGAATAGTGGAATTGTATAATCTGCCACAGTCCTTACAGGGCTTCCAAAACTTGATGCAATCTGCAGATATTTGTAACTGCGACGTAAATTTTTTCCCATCATATATTTTAGAGAGCGAACCAGTTATATCTTTTTTCCTCTTTCATTTTAATTTTAAATATACCTTTTTTCCTTGTTCAAGCCTCCGTCAAATATTTTATCTTAAAAAGTAACAGTGGTTTATAACAATAAATTATATACCTGTTTGAGAACCATGAGTTCAACCACCTTCAATATTCTAAGCTTCTTTTTGGAAAGGAAACCACGGAACTTGCCTCACAATATGTTGTGCATCTTTATGTTGTTGCGTAGTCAATGCACGAAGTAGCCAAAACAAAAAAATGGACAATTTAGTCACAGTATATACGTTGTAGCTTCAAGCAATGGGGGTTGATATAGAATATTCATATATGAAACAGATTTTATCATTATAATACCAATGAATTACTATATATATATATATATATATATACCAATAAATTCTCACCCATATATATAAATATAAACCTAATTCGAAATATCAATTACATATCGAGATGTTGAATAAAATGAAGGGTTATTCTAATAAGAACACTAAATAATGTACATTTCGGAAAACATAAATTTCTTTTCGATTGAAAATAATTAAAATATCCTTCATTAAATAAGTTTTATGAGAAAAAGTAAGTTATTTTATTTATTTATGATTAATGATCTTAACTCCAAAGGTGTCCTTTTGCAAAGTTACTTTCTAGCATTTTTATGTTATGTGACAAAACTATTAAGTTTATATAACTACCCTTATATAATTGTATTGTCGAAATATAAAATTAATATTTTGATATGCTAATTTAAAATGGGTTTTTGTATAGAATGTACAACGATAACGACAGTAAATGTGAAAACATAATTTTGCCATCATTGATCCAATCGCCCTTAAAGGTTATAAAAGAATGAGAGTTTTAGAACCGTCTTATCAGTTATTGTTATGTTAAAAAATATATTTATTTTGTTTAATAAATGAATTTATTTGTCTTTTTCCATTTGAGCAAGACTGGCTTGTTCCTATATATTAAACATGCACATTTGCTTGACTTTTAAGCGTTGAAAGCTAATAAAATGAAGTTATATATTGCTATTATTGGTAAGACATACTTATTTTATTTAAATTATTTTAATATTTTATGATGACCTTTGTGTGAAATAAAGAATTGGCAACTTATGAGACATTTTGCGTTACCCAACATAACATGCTATCTTATTATCTATTTTTCAGAGCATCATGATGCGAAAAACGGTCTTAAAGTCTCTTCCTATTTAACACTCTTCCTCATTGGAGAGTTTTTCGTGTTTTCTCTCATCAGACGGCATTTGATGACAGAGAAATCCGACTCAGTTGTCAACAATTTACAACAAGAGAAAGGATTCTTCTCAGCCTGGAAACTTCCAAAACAGTGCAGCCCTCAACCCCAAGAGGAGAACTTGTCTCCAGAGAAGTCTTTTTGAAGGACATCGAGCCGGATAAGGGAGTCTGGGACAAATGGCATAAGTTCAAGTCCCATTACTTTGTTCACACAGGAAAGAATTGGGGGGAGCTATCAGGCAATCGCTCAACCTGCCTGGCCACGCAGTCCACTGTAGATAGACTCAGTGATTTGGTGGATCTCATAGAATACTGGAAGGGGCCCTTAAGTCTCGCCATCTTTGTGCCAGACATTGAATACACAATAGTGAGCCGTCTCCTTAACGAACATTTGCTCAAGTGCTACGAATCCCTTGAAAGAATTGTTTCAGTTCACTTGGCGTATCCCAAGGACCATCCACCCGCCGCTGGATCTCCAGAACTGGAAGAGGGAATCAGTTCCCTCCTACGAAACGTATCCTGCTCCAAAGAGGATTCCAAGAACCTTATAAAAAGCCTCCTCTACCTTCGGCCCAAAAGCATGCTCAAATGGAGGGAAACCTATGCCTATCCTCAGAACCTCCTTCGAAACATGGCTAGACGCAGCTGTCAGACCAACTGGACCATGGTCTCTGACATTGACATGCTCACCAATCCAGACTTTGACATGACGTTGAATGAGTTCTTTTCCTCCCCTGAGGTCTCCAAAACCTGTTCAAAGGACTGTGCCTATATTGTTCCAACCTATGAGATCAAGGACACCCAGAGTCACATACCAAATAACAAATCCGCTCTTATGAGGCTTGTACATGAAGGGGGCGCTCGGCAGTTTCATGTAAAAGTCTTTTCCCTCAATCAAAAGGCATCCAATCTGAAGAAATGGGAGAGCCTAAAGAATGGCTCGAATATCAAGATTGGATACAAAATTGATAAATATATTCTTAACTACGAGCCAACGTATATATCCAAGCCGGATGCGCCGTTTTTCGATGAGAGGTTTATGGGTTTGGAATGACGCGGAATACTCAGGTGATAATATGTTAATTATGAGTATCTCTCCTATGAGACAAACACAGTTTTATTAGTAATGGGAAGAAATGGCAAAGGAGAAAATGGTAAAACCATTGTATTTCAATTAAATATTTTGAGGTTTGAAGGAGTTAAGTGCTTATTACTTTAGAGATAATGCATTAAATGAATATCATTACTCTTGGATAATAATGTACTGATTTTTGACGCTATCGATAACTCAAGATAAATAATTTAGTATGAAAAATTGCATCTATAACATTGAAGGGGTTAGGCACTCTAGTAAAATATTCATAAAATTCAATTATTTAAATGATTTTTAAATATAGTCTATTCTTTTTTATATCTATTTTCTTGGTATTGTTTTGATTACACCGTGTAACAAAGTTTTTGTCCTTGAGTTGAAACTGTTATTTTCTATTTGCCTATGTCCAGCAAACATGAAAAAAATACTTTTAATCATTTCTAATTTTGCTTTTGTGTCCAGGATAAGGATATTTGTGAAATTTACAATTTTCATCATTTCTAATAGTTCAGGCCCAGTTATCTTCGTGGAAAAGTAAAAATAACCACAAATGTCAATAGTATTTATTTTTTTAGTATATCTGTGCATTTCAAATCCGTTTTTATAATTTATATATCTTTCGTACTAATCGAAACAATCGGCTATATATTTCAAAAAGTTGACCATATTTTAGTGTTCTATTTAAACGGTGATATATTTTTTGTTTCGAGTCTATTGACTATAATCAATATGTAATATATTTTTGGTATATGTCAATGCATTTTAGAACAGTTTTTATAATTTCGATATCTGGCATGAAAGTAAAGAAAAGATCAAATTAGTAGGACGAAGTATTGATCATATTAAGTAACTACTTTTAGGTGATGATTGAGGTTGCATTTTATATTATTGTGATTTGTTACGAAGAAAAAAAATAGGTTTGCCTTTTTATTTACATATAATTATTTACAAGTGTCAAAAATAATTTTATTTTTTAGAGAGTTACTGTGATTTGGAAAATTGCATTCCAATATTGTTATCAAATTATTTAAGGAACTTGCAAATAAAAAGGCAAACCTGTTTTTTTTCTTCGTAACAAATCACAATAATATTAAACACAACCTCAATAATCACCTAAAAGTAGTTACTTAATATGATCAATACTTCGTCCTACTAAATTGATCTTTTCTTTACTTTCATGCCAGATATCGAAATTATAAAAACTGTTCTGAAATACATTGACATATACCAAAAATATATCTTTGTATCTCTATGATTTAAACCCCATGGTACCCCCGACTAACGAACAAATTAGGTCTACAAAGTAAAAAAATAAATCGCGCGGAAAACGCTTCACTACAAAAAGCTACGTGACAAAAATACCGACGAAAAAAGACGAACCACGAAAATCCTTCACTACAAAAAAGCTTGGCGACAAAATACCCGTGACAAAAGAAGAACGACAAAATTGACTGACTATAAAAGAGCAAGGGATGTATTTACCCGCGACAAAAAAAACGGCTATTAAAAGGTCTGCGACAAATTTACGCGCGATGAAATTACAGTAAACCGGTTTTTAAAGCACACAAAAGAATCTGATAAGAGATATCAAAGTCGGTAATTAAATAATCTAAAAGGACTGCAATCAATAAGTTCATTGATAAAGCGTTATCTAAAAGATAGTTTTAAAATATTATAATCCCGTTAGCAGGTATAATTAATTATTTTGCTACGTTTCTGCCATTGAACAAGATGTTAATATAGTACATAGAAGTTAACAATTAATTCATACATATAAGAAGATAGTCTCTTGAAGGTGATACTCAAGAAAAATATACTTGTGAAGTTATCACAGGATAAGGAAAAAAATGTTAAATAGATAACAATTTTATTTATCTCTTTGATTAGAGACTTAAATTAATTATACTCGAGGCATTAACTAACGAGCACATATATTTTTAAATACACTGGGAACAGCTGTAAAAACATATGTTGTACGACAAAGGCATAAGTATAAAAAAGTTATCATATAAAAAATAACAAAAAAATTGTAATCGGACTACACAGTTTCTGAATGCAACGTCGACAAAAGTGAGTTTAAAATCAAAATGAGTCCTCATAAAAATTGTTGCATTTCATTGTTCCAAATTGGATTCTCAAGTTTTTACGAGAATAAGCAAATAGTTGGCAAAGGAATTTTTTTTTTTTTTTTTTTTAAATATCCAATATATATTTCAATACAATTTTTCAAATACATCCAATTACAATGACTTGTGATATGTTAAAAAAGGTATAATACAAATGAGGGTGGGTATATGGAAAAGAAATGTTGTTTAATTCATATTAGGTTGTACATATTTTCAACTTTTGAATTGTTACTTAAATATCCATATCAAAAAATAAATGTAGTAAATGGGGAGACGCGATGGCATCAAAATGTATGCAAAAGGTCCAAGTCGTTTTAAAAAACACCGACTAAGGTGATCCAACATCATGCGAACAAAAATCTATAAAAATACTTCTTATATATTTCTCATAAAAACAAGTTTGAAGCGGTATTTTTTTAGTATGCTATTTCAAATAGAAAAAAATATATTGAGAGCGAAGAACCCCTTGATTAATAAGACTATTCAAAGTGGGTTGCAAACAGGGTTGGAAGCATTTGGAAAACAGTTATTTTTATATTATATATATATATTTATATGTATATATTATATACATATGTATAATATACATATATATATATATATCAGGAAACGACCGGGACACCTTTTTTCGCCGGGACTTAAATTTTTCAAGCCGGACCGGGACTTAATATAAATTTCGTTCCTTCGACATTCTGAAGTGGCGACGTATTTTTTTAGAAAAGAATTTCCCTAAAAATAAGTGACGACGTTTTTTTTTAAGAATCTCCAAAAAGTTATTTTATTATTATTATTATATATATATATATATGAGTATATATATACGAACCAAATCAGCAAAAATATATATAACTTATTTATTTTTTTAATTCCAAAGCATGGTTTTAGTTTTAATTATAAAAAGCGTTGGCTGTATATTCAAATAAAGAGCATCATTGTTTTTAGTAAATTTATAACTAAATGAAGCTGTAGCGTTGAATAAAATCGAATATTGACGAAAAAAAACAAGCCCTTATAATAATAAGAAATATAAAAACTTCTGTTTGATTGAATAATATATTTTTAATATAACGAGTAAAATATATGTTTTATTTTGCACATAAAATCCATCTAAAGTAATACTTATCCATCTTTTAATTATTTCAGACATACGAAATGTTTGCGAAGGGATACAAGTTCTACATTTTGGAGAATGCCTTTCTAAGCCATTGGGGATTCACACAGGTCAAGGACCGTCCATCATGGCGCTACTATCAACAGTATAAAAATCGTAAAATGTTTTCTGACTTTACCAAAGAAATATTTGCGAGATATGGACGAGATCCCGAGAATCAAACGACTATAGGACCTTGAATTTTTTTTACGTCATGGGGCCCAAGGCCACCACGATTAGGACTCAAAGAAACAATTTATAATGGATACAATTGAATAGCCTTCATCTATCACTATTTCAAAGAAATAATAACCTCAGTTGAATCATCTATTCTTGTACCTATCGTGAATATACATACAGTCATTATATTTTTCTCGTAATTATACAGTTTTACAAATAATAATTATATTTTATCGTGTCCTTAAAACGTCATAGCAGACATTTCCTTGTAATGTATTTGATGTATGTTGTTTAGAGATGTATTCATGCGTATTTCAGATGTTATCTTAATTTCCATTATATATATATATATATATACATTTTCTGTTCAAACGGCTCAATTTTTTTATAAAAATTATAAAGATATGTATTCATGTATAAATATTCGATAATGAAAAATATATATATATATATATATATATTATTCATATATATATTTTTAGTTGCTAATTCTTAATATTTTATCTACTAAATAACTGTTGTTTCTACAATAAAGATGAATAAAATGAGATTTGGCTAATATATATGTTGTTTAGTCCTTCTTTTATTCCGACATTCCGAAGATAGTTAAATGGTCGAAGTAGACTATCTAGAAAATAGTTTGTTCTTCAAAATAGATGTTTATTGGACTAAAAAAACATATCCTTCAAGGCCCTTCACGATCATGATTCCGGATGTTTTATATTTCCAAAACCAGATACATATTTCAAGAGACATATTATATGTTTTGTCCTATTTTTATATCAAGACATGAATGGAATGTTTACCATTAAATATTAATGCTGGAGACGGCCTTTTTAATCTCTTTTGGTTTGATATAATGATATTCATGTGGATATAATTGAGCCTTTTAGCTTTAAAATAAGTCCATCGAACCTACGACCTTTTTAATGAGTTTGAACGAATTGAGAGTCTTATATTCGACTTATAAAAATAATAAAGAACTGAGAGAGACTATTTTGCTTCCAATTTTCTTGGATAAATAAAAATATTGATTTGATAGACCGGTATATCATAATGCTATAAGTGGCAAAAGAAGAAGTTTGAATAGTTTATGATTAACATATCTTGCACATTTCTTCTTTTGAATCTTCCCAGTGGCGATTTGGCAATAAATGAAGTATAGAGTATGCAGATATATTTAAATATCTGTCATTTTGTTGGTTGAAAAAGACATAAACGTTTGTTTTTATCACTGAAAAGAGGATGCGCCCAAAGCATAAGACAATGTGAGGATTTCCCGAATGGTGAATGTTTTTATCCATACCGGGAATGAAAACGGTCAGAAGCACATATCATCCTACTGAACCGACTTATATTTTTATAAACTTTTTCTGGATTTTGATTCGTATTATAAATAAAGGGTTTATTTCAGTTCAGTAAGCATATTCACGTCAGTTTATAATGGTTGGAGTTTCCAAATGTTAAGTAAAAAAACGATTTTAGTTCATTTAACAGTATTTAATAAACGAATAGTATTGGTTATAACCAATAATGCTTTAATAATAATATACTTATCATTAATTAGTATTATTAACCTTCCTATATTTGAAATTCAAACTATGTTAATCCCTGTCAAACTTTTCATTCAAATACTTTATCTAAAATGTTTTTTTCTTCATAAAGGGAGAAAAAACTTTCTCAATTCAAATAAAACCACAAAAAACCAAACAAATATGTTATATAAGAAAATACGTTTTTACCTGAGAACCATCAGAAATACATTTACGAAAAAAGCTAATGAAATACTATTATGTGACGCAAATATACGTCAATACTCTTCTTTTTAGCCCTTATGGCAGCACTAAAAAAATACTTCCAGAACTGAAATACAATAAGTCTCTCTTTTTCCGTTTGGTACTACATTTTATAAGGTATAACAAGATATAAATATTGTTTTTGTTTTGTTTGTTTGAGGGTAGGATCCAAGAGTACGAATTGAAGTCGAGTCTTGAGTCCAAGGCGGAATCGAATTAACGATCTTAGCCCATTCCCTAGAACACACAACCACTTTAACCATGTTGTTTACTCATTCTACCTCGGGAAGCCAAACAGGTAAATGTTACAATTCCTACTAAGAATTGCTGGTATTTGCTAAATATTGGTTATAAGATAATTATATGTATTAATTATTCATTAATAGTATGAACTAAATAAGAAGAGGGAATAGACATGTTGAAGCCAGATAAGGCTATAACAAACAAGAGAGGGAAGGAATACTTACTATCTCTTAAGCAGTCAACGCTATAGAGTCGATAAAAGGGAAAATTGAGACAAAAAATAACACAATTTTTTAGCTAAAAAAATAGCTTGATATCACGGGTATTTATTGTAAGAATCCACTTCTTCTATTTCTTAGTATTATAATACAATGAAGATCATATTTCATTGTTTACCACCTTGTATGGCAGCCATTTTAACTACATATCTGACGTCATCAAGTTGGTTGAATGTTTCTTCTGTGTTGAGATTCCATTTATTATAGTGGTTGGTGGTGATATAACCCATGGAGATTAAATGACGTAGAGGATTTATTGGATTCTTCAGAAAAATACGTTTTTGTGTCCAAAGTAATTTGATCTACGTCATCGTAAGCTGATCATAGAGATAGAAAGATTTGTTTATCAAATCTTTCTATCTCTATGATCAGCTTACGATGACGTATATCAAATTACTTTGCATATATTGGACATAAAAATACAGCTGAACGATGTTTCTCTTCTATTGAGGGAATAAGCTCTCTATATATGTATTTATATATCTATGATATAGCCCTACTTCAGCATACTTACTTGTAAATAAGAGTAATCACGAAGCATTCATCTCCATTAAACCCCACCGAGTAAAATATGAATTGAGACGATGAATAAAACAATAAAATGCCTGAGAACATTGAATGCATTTGTCTAATATGGATCCATCACTTTAAAAACTCGACTATTTCATAATCGATCAACAAAAATACATGAATAACAAAAAACGACTTAGGTACAAATAAGAATTAAATGATTTTAATATTAAAAGCCCTTTCAACCAAGTTGAAAACCACTTATTTGAGAGGTTAACATAATCAAATGTGTAAAGAATGTATGGCTGCTGTTTATAATTTTTGGGGGGGTACATGATTTTGATGCCTCTCTCATTACTTATTTTCTTTCCTTATATATAATTCATAAATGCAGCAAAAGTCAATCAAATACTATTTGCATCTTTTATATGTACACGATATGAGTTTCTTAATTGTTTAATGGTTTTGTATTAGTGCTTATTTTTTTTAAATTTGCCTTAGCAGTTGAAATTCTTTTGACAAAGAAAGACATCCTAATATTTATTAACTAATTTGAAGATTTAAACAAATGCATAAAGTATTCTAGCTCAGCTCGCCAACATTGCCTTTGATATAATATGTTTTTATGCTACAAACAAATACTAATTAGAAGAACAAGAGAAATGGTCAGAAGATGAGGATTTTTTAAATTGTATTATATCAAAATCATGTTTTCTTTACATCCCAAGTTATAGACAGCCTGCTATAAGCGTAGTTAAGACATTCTGAAACAAAAAACAAAACTATATGTGTGTCAAGAGAATGAAAAATTGAACTAAATTAGTCTATGTATTTTTTTATTTGAGTCGCTGAGTAACGTTAGCAAGAGCAACAGCGAAGGCCTGAAGAGCAGAGAAGGGATATTGAAAGTCCAGTGTGTAGGCATTTCCATCGATTCGACCAAACTGCATGACCTGGAAGAAAGACAAACAAAAAGATAAAAATCAATATCAACAGAAATTTGAATAATATGGTTTCTTTAGGAATTGAACTAATGTTTTTTATTTTAATAATATATATTATAAGACAATTCATTATAAAGCAATTCGTTGTCATGGAAACAGGCCTTTTATTTAATTATACTATTTACATTCATAGCATTAACAATAATTTGCAACAAAAAAAACACACAACTATAATAACCATAGAGATATAAATATATCGTCCTTGTATATCGATAACATTTAAGTTTGGACAGTACATATGTTTATAAATATAATGAAAGGATTATTAAAATCTTTTAATTTCTGGGATTTATATTACTTTTTAATCAAAAGGGAATTAATTACTAAATGCTGGAATACTTTTTTGTGTTAAAAATATATCAAATATCATATATTTTGATCTGCTGAGCATGAAAAACAGCACTTTCAACCTCCACTCTTCTCTTTCTGTACTTGGTAAGCATTCAATACAGTTAAGCCTCTACAAAAGTAAATGGGTCATTTCTTAAAAAAAGGTTTTTACTTATTTCTTTTTAAAATACAATTTTTGAGCTTTTAATTTCCAAACTTATAGGGGTGGTCCGTAGGAAAATAATAATACCGCGTCAGCCTTACTTGTTTTCCTTTATATTCTATTTGAAAGTTCTTGGCGGACTCTTGAGTGACTCGTCCTCCAAAGTCTAGCTGATAGACTTGGCTAAAGTCATTCCACATCGGGCTCTTATTATGGAGAATAAGTTTTTTCAGTCTTTTATGCTGCCGATTGATTTCAGCTGCCTCGGAGGAGTCACTTCGACCCGGGAATTTCCGTCCTAGGAAGGGCTGCAGTCAGGGGTATTGGAGGGCGTTCGTAGACGCTTAAAGTTATCTTGTGCGAGTAAGGCTTCACTGGCTTTTGTATTCGGGGCTTGGGATTGGTTAAAGTTGAAGTAATGTAGCTTCTTCATCTGTTGAGAAAAAAAATACAGTCTTGGATGTAATTGAAGATGAGTGTATATATAGGTATATATATTTATATACCTGAGTTCAATAAACCTAAACAGGGAATACTGAAGTACTTGGACGTTGTTTCTTTTTCTCCCTTATTTTACTGTTCATTTTTAAAGATTAAATCAATAAACGAGGAAAACAATAAAGAATAAATATTACTATTATCATGTATTCCGGTCCATTTGATAACTTATAAAACAATACTTGTAAAAGCATAAATAACTTCATTGAACAAATACATGCTGAGATAAGTTAAGCAATGCCTTTTTTAAATGTATATTGTAGCGAAATCATTACTTTATTGTATAAACAATTTGTAATAATGAACCATACAAGCTTATATTTTTATTTTATAAAATTTGTTATTGCTTACGTTATATATATCAAGTATTTTATTTTTAATAAGCATAAAGCAGCTGTCTTGAATACAAAATATATATGTAAATTGATATCTATATACATCTATATAGTAAAATATACTTGTGTGTCCACATGAAAAAAGATAAAATCTTTTCATTCATTTTTTTAATTTGGCATTTGGTAAAATTAAATTCAATGTACATTAGTTTTCCCCAAAAGAACCGTTTACTTGGGGACTCATCGAATATATATTGATCTATCTATCATAACTGTAGTTTAAAAAGCATACCCTCTTGTAATTCAACATACTTTCTATATTGGAGTATATCCCATATATTGTTTTGAATTTCCGTTATAAGGATTCATATGTTTCAAATGTGCTTCATTTCAATTAATGTTAAGACAACTCTATATATATCGAAAATATCACTTTGATGTTAAATCGCCAGCTTTATATCCCAAAAAGTCGTCAAAGAAATAAACAAGTACTTTTATTTCCTCCAATGAAAAAATTGCTCTATCATTTTCATTCATGTAAATTCGCAACTGGCCTGAATAGACTCTGTTTTCTGTATATAATTTTAGTGTATTTTATTTTACAATGTATAAAATCCTCAAATATAACCGAAAAAAATGTTTTTAATCTGGAAAAATAAATATAGCATCGCAGTTATTCAAGATAGACATTTTTGCATCCCTAAATACTATTTTCTAATTCATTCTTAAAACTAACTTGGAAATATATATTTTGAAAACAAAGTATTTTCACGGCAAGCATAAAAAATAATTATCATGGAAATGAACATGGTGTCAAATACCCTCAATTACTTAGGAAAATATATTATATCATTAAAGATTCGATAAAGGAAATATTTTTTATACGTTGAAAAAAAAAAGGAGATGAAAAAAATGTATAAAAAATCATTTGTCACACTAAAACATCCCTTCATTAGGGGGAGCAAACATTTAGAGATAAGAATATTATCCGGAAAAAATTATATTTTCAATCGTGTACACATCCATGTATTTGTGATTCTTTGAATGGAGTCTTCTAATATTAAACAAAGGGTACTGCTTAAACTTCTGAGGTTTAATCATATCAGGCAGTCAATAGATAACACTATGTAACAGGATTTTACCCAAGGCTGAAATTCCTAATTTGAGTCTTGTTTTTTACGTAGATTCCTAAAATGCCACTTAAAATATCGTTCAAAATTTTTTTTTGGCCTTCATGGCCTTTTTTGAAAATCAGGATTTAAATCATTTTTAATGGTTTACACCCAATTATCTTCGATCAATGTAAGAATAACCGCAAATGTCAGGAGTATTTATTTTTCTAGTATGTCAGTGCATTTCGAATAAGTTTTTATAATTTCAATTTTTCGGACGATATTTTAAGTGGCATTTTTGGAGTCTACGTAAAAAATGGGACTCAAATTAGGAGTTTCAGCCTGGGGGCAAAATCCTGTTACATAGTGTTATCAATCGACCATCAGAAGAAAGATGAAAAGTGAGTTACCAACTCTAAAAACATATGTTTATTGGTGACTTTGTTAATTCTAGTCATATAATATCAATCAATATATTTTATATATTGCAAAAACAATTGAGGCTTGGGGGATTTAATTTAGTAAACAGTTCCTACTTCTGCATCTTACATCAACAACGAAGCACCTCTTACACACATTTTGTATTAAACGATTTTAAAATATATGGAGGTTTAGGGTAGGAAATACATAACAAATCATTTACATGAGGAAGCCGTTTTTGTCTGAATGGTTTCCTGGAACCCTCATGTAATTTTAACTTAGTGCATTAAATTGTTGTATGAAACCTATAATGGCCTGCAAAATTATAACTAAAATCATGACTAAAAAGGAAATATACTAACTATAATTTTTTACTACGAATTGGGGGAATAGGACTTCTTTGTATTTGTTGTAAGTGTCAATAATTTGTTATGGTATAAAAAAGATTGACATCAAGTATTTATGTCTCGAAATTTATGCAAATAACAATCGAATTATTTGTCACTATGTAGATAAAATTAGTGAAAGATAGATATTACTAATTTAGTAATTTGAGCTTTTTGTTTCTAAAAAAATATTGTTTTTACTATTATTTGCATTAATGTCTTTGAACTCGATTGCGTCAGTATTTTTTTTTTGCACAGATTTAATAATAAAATATATCCAATGTTATACTTATTAATTTTTTTTACTTTATGCATTAAGAGTAGTTATATAAACAGTATAAATAATTAAACGTGATAGATTAAAATTAATACTCTAAACATAAGTCCAACAGTATTCTTACCAATATATTAAAACAATTAAAAAACATGAACAAACAAACATTACAAAAAAAAAAAATTGTATAAAGTATACTATATTCAATTTAAAGCTTTTTTATAAATGATAATATAAAGTTTTTAGCTGTGTTTTTGTCAAATATTCATATAACACCTGCTTATTGTTTGTTTTTGGTATGAAATACAGCTTTATTTATCCGCAATTAGATTAAAATCTCAGCACAATACTCAAAACATTTAGTCTCTTAACAATATTGTTTAAAATTTCAGTGTAATCACGAGGTTGCGCTGTCTTTGAGCTTTTAAATTTATAAAGAGAAAATGACATTTTGGCTGTAATAATAAATATTGGTTAGAGCCAATCTCAATTAATATGTGGTATTGAAGAAGTACAGTCAAAGGATTTGTAGATAATATGGATCGAAGTCCTGAGGATGTTATTATTCTCATGTTTGCCCCACTCGAGCTTTAATTCATAATATCAACTGCTTTTATTATTATTCACTCTGCTTTTCTTTGGATCAATCACGTTCCAAAAAAGGCCCTCGTTTGTTATTTTAGTTATGAACCATTTTGTATGTTTGTTTAAAATTAGGAAAATATTCTTACTTTCTGCTTCAATTTCTTCTTTTGGAACGTTTCAAGATTTCTGTACTCTCCATTGTCGTTCTTCCCCAACTGACTGCTCCCCTTTTCTTCGCCGAATTCATCATCAGAGGAATCAGTTGTGATCCCCGAGACCCCAGAGGAAGAGCCTTTACCTCCTCCCTCCAGCTGTCTATTCTTCCTTCGTAGAATGGGAGAATTTAATATAGATCTAAAAAAGAGGGAATAGAAATACATAATTATGTAAAGTTACGTTCCAAAAACAAATCATGCCAAATTTGTGAGATGTGTAAAAATTCACACTTTGTGTAGATTTATTTGTGTGATTGTGTTTCTGATGAGGAGTTATAAAAAGCCAGTGCAAGTAATAAGCCTTTTGCATCACTGACCTGTTCCATTCATTTGAATATGAGATAGCTTTTCTGTAAAAAGTATAGATGTTCATATTGGATCAAAGGAAAAGCTGTCATGGATATATTAATAATAATGCATAGAGTACTAATTGTATAAGCAAAAAATATGGATTTTATATGATAATAATAAGAAATTGTCAAAAAGGAAAAAGCCTAAGAAGAAATTGTAAATAATGTCACACATAAAAACGGCCACATTACATGTATTAGATTGGAACACACCCAAAGATTGTACAAGCATTATTTTTCATTTAAATTGAGCACATGTTATAGACATTACTTACTCAATTTAGATGATAAATTGTGTTTATACTATACATAGGTGTATTCCACTCAATTACTTATCTACCCATGTATTTGGGCTATTTTTCCGTGCGTCATCATTTTTATTTTCTATCTTGGGGCATTTCTTGATAAGCCATTTTTTCCTGGGCCATTTCTTCTGGACATCATTTTATATAGAATGTGACAATCAGTTGGGGACACCGATATATATATATATATATAGTTACATATGTATACATAGCTATATATATATATATATATATATATAGAGAGAGAGATATATGAAATTCCACATTCAATTTATTATTTAATGATGTATTCCAAATCACCTTTAGAATATTAAAAAAAATTGCGAACGATATTTTATATCTCCAAGAAGTTGATAATTACTAATTTTTTCATATCTACTTTCGTAGTCCCTTCCATGTATCTAGCACGTCTTGGTTAATCCTTTTCTAAAGACTTATACCTGTAGATACACGTATTAGGACCAAAGTGATATCAAGAAAAAGAGAGCTTATTTCCTTAAATAGCAAAGAAACATCATTCAGCTGCATTCTGTGCCCAATATAAACAAAATAATTGATCTACGTCATCGTAGGCTGATCATAGAGATAGAAAGATTTGTTTATATTGGGCAGAAACACGTATTCCTCTGAATAGTCCAATAAGCCCTCTATGTCTTTATATCTCTATGATTAAGACCCATACAAGTCTTTGTTTTTTAGTTTTGCCTCAATCTAACTCAAAACACTTTTCCTTTATTTATTAAGATTATTCTGTTGGAAAATACTATTTTTGTATCTAATCCTCTCATCTACCTGGCATTTTTTTATTATTTAAAAATATTTTACTCTTTCAGTTAGATGTGCTCTATGTTTTCATATACGTACATCTATGATAATTATCCATCAAAATTAAATGTATAAGAGATGTTAAGCGAGGTCAATGGCATTACCTAATAGGAGAAAAGGATGCATTCAGCTTATTCCTCCGTGACTGCAGGGGTGAGGAAGGAGATGATAAGGAAGTGAGCTGCGGAAGGGGTCCTGTAGAAATATTAAGCTTCTTTCGCGTATGCACCGGGCTCTTAGGACACGTTGCGATGATTTCATTCTTAGTTGATGTTTCCGAACCACTCCCCTCAGTTTTATTTCGCGAGAGGATGTTGCGAGCCTTCTCTAAGAGATGAAGCACGGTATCAATTTTACAGGTTTCCCGCCACTTTTTCCTGTTCCCTTTGAAGCAGCCGGAGGTCCCCTCGAGTGAACGCAGCCTTCCTCTTCATCGTCGTCAGTCTCTTCTTCGGGTAGTTGAGGTGGGGTTGGGATGTCAAATATCTCCTGATTCAACTCCGCATCCAGGATGCGACAGTCCCGACAGGGCCTTCGATTGGCGCAGGAAATGTTCCCCTTGGTCTCTTGGACAGGATGTGATGAGGATGCGTCGGGTTCCTCACAGCTTCGACTGCGAATGGGCCGTCGTGAGCGAACTCTCTTCTTTGACTTGTCGCCCCATAAAAAGAGTCTTTTGCTCATGTCTCTTTGTAGGAGTATTTCAGTTGGAGCCCCAAGGATGTCAACAATAGAGTCTAATTGATGCGCACTACAGCTGACTGGAAGATGTGGGCGAGTGGGGTGGGATGGCGAGGAGACTTTAGGAGCTTCTGGGTCGTTAGGGGTCATGACGTCCTCTGCCTTGGCTGCCCATCGAAGACCTTCATTTAGGTAATTATCACAGCTGACGGATATCCTTAGACATCCTTCGTGAGAGGAGGAGGACGCTACTCGGGGGGTGAGACATGTGCCTGCTGTTGTTGTCTCTTGGAGTGGCTGACAGTCTGACAGTCCACGAGGGTGACTTCGTTCCCCGCTAGTATTTGTCCCACGGATGAAGGAACTATGACTGTCCGTTTTCCGGGGCGTGAACGGCTCCCTCACAGAGAAGCTTACTTGAGGAGAGAACTGGTGATGGGGGAAGGAGGGCTCTCGGAGGGGGGCATCTTTGAGGGAGGTTTTTTCGAATATGGCTGTTGAAGAGGGGTTCCTGGGTTCGCCGCCCGTAAAGTTATGGTGGGACGGAGAGCCATTGTTACAGAATGAAAGTCTTGAGGGAAGAGGGGCGACCGGAGCTACTTTTTCGCGGATGGAGGCTGTCAGTATATCGTCAGTCATTTTTACTGAAATAAATGACATTTATTGTAAAATAAAGATCATATCAAAATACGATATACAATTGTACTATTTTTTGAAATAAACTTATGTCAAGAGGGCTAAGCAGTGAATTGCTAATAATATAGTTACAAAAAAATGAAAATTAAAGGAACCAAAATGTTTGAAGAAAAACATGCCATTAAATAGTAAATCATGTTAGATTCTTAAAGTAATTGCCAATGAGTTCAATTTCAAATCGTTTGATATCCTTGATTGATAATTAGGCACAAATGGACTCGTCTAGTCAAAACGTTATTCTTCTTTATAAAAATTGATACTCGCTTTTTTGTGGCATTCGAGAAGTGGAAATATGTCAAATGTGCTCTGCCACTTTTCATTATGCTGCAAGTTCACTTTTATTGCATGAGCACATTGCAGCCGAAAACAGAACTTGATATACAATTTGAAAAACTAACATTAAAAAAAGAAATCAATCGGAACACTTCCTTTTATTTCGAATAAGAGAACGAAGTATAATGAACACTATTTGTGGTCACACTTGTATTATAATTTATTTGCCTTGTATGGTATTATTAAATATTGAAAATGTTAAACGATAAATAACAAATGACTGAATGGTTGACAAGTAAATTTTATAAAAATAATCAAATAATAATATTTCAAATGCTGTTTACATATTAATTTAACAATAAATATTACTAATTTTTTTCATAATCATGTATTAAAAAATATGAATTTCGATCTTTTTTATAAATAAGTAGAAAATTACTGGATTGTTAGTATAAATTTAATGCAGGATCTATTTTAACATATTGTTTTTATTGATCCATGTCATGAGAAAGAAATATCTAACGACATAAATTGATTAGTTTCTTGCAACTCATTCCATTCATGGGCCTCTAAAAGCCTCCTACCTGAGTCCTCTTCATCCATATCCTCGTCGAAATCATCATAGTCATCCTCAGAGAACCCAATATAGGAATTTTCTCTTGAGGAAGAGGATTGAACCGATGCGTTGTCCTTAAGATCCACAAGCTCCAAACGCATTTGCCGGGGTTGTAAATGTAGGAGGCTCGCCTTGTATATAATCTATGACAAATAATACAATTTATTATTATATATATATATATATATACAGTCAACTTCGCCCAAGTCGAAATTGCATCAGTCGAAAAGTCGCCTAACTCGAATATAATCAAAATCCCATTTTTTCTCCATTGACATGTGTGTAATAAAAATCGTACAAGTCGATTTTTGTAAGTCGATATCTCGCCTAAGTCGAACAGATATTTTGACAGTAACACATACATAAACAAGAAAATAACTTCGCATAAGTCAAAGAGGGCGCTCACTTTCCAAACCACAGCCCGCATGTACTGCGCCTGCCGTTCAAACTGTGTATTACAAGGACACAGATGGTTGAAGAGGAGAAAAATATTGAACATTTAATAATTTGATTGGCTGAGAGGAGGGAGTAAAAAAGGAAGAAACAACCGTTGGCAACCTTACTCATCAAAGTGCTTCATCATCAGTTACACACACACACGCCTACCTGTATATCGAATTTTTCTTCGACTTAGCAATCAAAATTTGTAACTCGAATTTCGCCTAAGTCGATTGTTTTTGCACAGTCCCGAGAGAATCGACTTAGTCGAAGTTGACTGTATATATATATATATATATATATATATATATATATATATATATATATATATATATATATATGTGTGTTGTGTGTTGTGTTAATATGAAATGAACCCAGAATTAAATGTCAAAATGAAAAGAACAGTTGATTGAAAGATCGTTTTCAGAATAAAGAAAAGTATATGCATATGGTTTAAATTAGACGGCTGACAAGATTAGATTGTTTACTTTAAGAGCTTTCAGAAACAAAGCATTTATGTAGGAAGATACATAAATACCAGTTCATTTAGTTAAAAATGTTATTTTATTTATTTTATACTACTTAATTTGAGAACCTCCCATCCTATTCCATGTTACTTTAAAAATAATATATTCTTATATAAGCTAGTACACACAGAGTTACTATTAACCACTATCACAATAGATATTCCTTGTATTTCGGTTGAATGAGCAGCTCATGCAATCCTAGTTTTTTTCAATTAACTGTCTGATAAATTAATACATATATAATAGTATAGACTTACCTGACCCAGACTAAGAGGAATGAGTGACGGATGTCTACCGATCAACTTAAACTTGGTTCCCCAAAAATTCGAAACTACTTCAGCAATGTTTGTCTTCTCAGGTAGGATATTGGCGTAATCCATTTCATGGCTGCCAACGTAGCCAAAATATCGAGGCGTTGTTTCTCTTCTGTATATGGACGGATAAAAAGTAATAACGGTTATTTTTTAGGTTCACAATAGTATTTTGTTCATTAGTAGTGATGGAACATAACAGTCTTCACTAAAAGATGTCAGCAATATTATACTTTAAAAAAGAAGTTCCTCGGACGAAAGAATGAAAGGATCATATAAATGCAAAATGGTTGGTTAAAATAGAATTAATGGAATTTCATATATATGTATATACTCGTATATGAATATATATATATATATATGTATATTTATATAGTTTTCTAACAATATAATATAAAAGGTGTCCTTTTATATTAGGTTATTCTTCAGGGCAATAAATGAGAACTGAAATGTGCATTTATGTATTTTTGCCCTGAATAGTTTTATTCTGTTTTTGTATTATAATTTTATTGTGTTTTATTTTTACACTGCATAAAATTGTCGCAGATGTTCGAATTAAATGTTTTTACCAAAAAAAAGTTATATTTATTGCTATCATATATTAATATTTTTTTATATTAGAGTTTGTACTCTATTTTTACAGAGATGTTAAGCCTTTTTTTAATGTTTGTGTCTTAGTTGTTTTAATTGTTGATTCTTTATTATTGAAAATTACGTCACTTTGGCTGAAGAAAAAAGTATTTTTTGTGAAAATGTTTTTCGTTTTTACTTACCTTCGTCTATTCCTCCGTCGACTTCGAGGCGTGTTGGAGCTCCTTGGGTCTCCTCATCCGACTCATTGTTCATCAAGGACCCAGAGGATGAGGAAGTCGGTGGTGGTGGTGTTCCGGTCATATCTCCCTTTCGTTTAAAGTATTGGGACTGGGGAATGTTCTTCCAGGTCTCCGAGAGACTCTGATTCAGCTCAGGATCAAATATGATAAAGTCTGGACGAATTTTACTAATCTTTTTCCCCTTGAGCAGGGGGAGGAATCCCCCCATGTGTTCCAGGAAGAGGGTATAAAAAGACTCTTCACGACTTCCGCTATGGCGAATGATTGTGCAGTAGAATCGAACCCCACTTCCCTCCACGGGCGGAGGGCTGATGACAAAGTTCCGGAGGTCTAGAGGATCCGGAATGTAACACTGGAAGATAATACATAATCAATGTAGTAAAATACTTTTTAATATATGAGTATTATATCTCTGTATTTTGCAATTTGTTAAGTTGACTTGCATTTTTGATTTATAGCATTAAAATTACTAAATACAAACCTCATATACTTTTTTAATGAGGTCGATCAATATTGACCTTCCAACCTCTGGGGAGGCTCGCCACCATCCTCAGCTTTAAGAGTTGAACACGCATTTATGCACTAGCCCAACGCTCTTCCTTAATTTACTTAACTGAATTAAGAGCACAAAATTTGTTTTCTGCTGGAACGCTAAAGAAATTATACATAATTTGTTTTACCTAAGACTGCCCGGTTGAATTGTATTGATTCACAAAGAAGCATATTGAACATGTTCTTGAATCAAAAATGTCAAAGGAGGGCTTTTTAATCAAAGGATGACGGAGGTCAACGCCTCTATATCAACGTTTTAATATCGAGACAATGTCAAAAATTGATTATCTTAGATTTAAACGTGAAAGAAAACATTGCTTGAATGATGGAAAATTAGAATAATATTATTGAAACGTTTCTGTTTAATTAAAATGGGCAATCTTTCTGAAAAGATCAAACTCATTGTTAACAACTTTTTTAGGGTATAAGCTGTTTGCTGAGTAAAGTAATACATAATCCTTAACACAATATTAGGAAGAAATGGCCAAGGAAAATATGGACTAGGAAGAAATGGCCCAAGTTAGAAAATAAATATGATGACTTATGGAACACATGGCCCATATAGAAAAAATCGAGGACAGTTTAGTGAAAAAAGTAATCATGGCCTTGCGGAGGCTATTAGTTATCATACAATAAAAAAAGTATGCAAGGATGCAACTACACCAAGCATCATCAGAGAAGCTGGGTGTTTTGTAGTCGTATGGAACCTTCTTGAATCATCCTCTTGTGTATCCTCAAATACAACAAAACGATCATTTCGACGATTAACGAAGGGATCGACGGTAAAAGTCTTTTTGTGTGAGAAGAAGATAATGCGCGCTCCATTCGACTTCAGTGAATTCAAGAGCTTCTTGGATCTCTGCAACCTCCTTTCACGTTGTTTTTGTGGCAACAATGGCCTCTTTACAAGCCTAAGACTTTTTCCGCCCATCTTTTTGACCTCTTTGGACACGCTGGTCTTGTGGATGCCCAAATCCTTGGCCACGGCGGACATTAACTTGGTTGGGTTGCGTTTGAGGAGGTTTTTGATGATGGTTGGTTAATTTTTTTCGGCCGGCCACTCCCAGGTTTCCGTTTAAGGTACCCCGATTCATTTTTTAACTTTGCAAAATTGTATACGAAGCTCCTGGCACATTTGAGATGGTTGTAAATGGTTGTCTTGGTCCAACCCGCGTCAAGAAGTGTGGATACTGACATACGCTTGGCTTCCATGTCGTATTTATAAGGGTCGTACAATAAATGTTTTTAAACAAAAAGTAGTGATTTTTTTTTTAAAGACACGGTCTATATAAAGTTTTCTCTCCAAATCTCTCAATTTTATAAGAAAATAATTCAAAGGTACTGTCCTCGATTTTTGTCTACACCCGGTACATAGGTAGACAAGTATTGGAGTGGAATACACCTAAGTACTGTCTAAATAATATTTCTCATTTAAATTGAGTAAATAATGGCATATAATTATTTTACTTTTGCGATTTGAGATAAAGGATTTCTTTGCTGTTGTCAGCTTTAGCTCAAAATCATCAACAATATTGTAGATAATACGTATTGTCTTAAATATGAAACATACCTATGTTAAAAGCAGTTAAGATAGGATAAATGTCTAATTTCGGGCGCATACCAATATTAGAAGCACTCTACTAGTAAATGATGAATAATATATACTTTATACCGTAAATATACCATACTTAGATGTATCCCAGTCAAATACTTATCTACCTATGTATTAGGGCCATTTGTTGCATGAGTCATCATTTTCTTTTCTACCTTCGTCTATATTTTCCTGGCCCTTTTCCTCTGGACACCCTCTTAAACATATACGACATCGAAAAGAAGTTAAATTACAAAACTAGTATAGCCCTGTATTAGCAGTCACCTGTATATAGCGATCATTCTTCCTTAGCGGACACACAAACTTTTTCTGAAGAAGAAAAAATGTACTAAAAGCTTCTGTGAGTAGCAGCCACCTGTCTTTAAAAGTTTTCGTATATTTGAATTTCTAGAGGGAAACTTATCGTTATCTCATATTTCTTTTACCTATATAAGAGAGACTTGTTGATTTTCTTTGGATTGGATGAAAGATTACCTTTATTGTCTGAGTGAATAATATGCCTAAGAGCGCTCGGAGTCGACAGGGTAAAGGAAGAAGATCAACAGTGTTTGCGTTTGGAATTGTGGAATGGATCTTGAGTCGACAGAGGAGCTGAAGGGATGCGATGCTTGGAGAGACCCAGGCAACGTGGATCTGATTCCCCGTGGCCACAAAGAGTCGCTTGTCATTGTGACCCCATGTCATGGACGTTACAGGGCACTGATTCAAAAACAAAAAAAGTGATTTAAAATATAAGGCATATCCCAAAGAAAAACCTTTATTTTTTTAAAGTAATATTCAAGATAATTGTAGATTACTTTTTATGATTAATATTTATGAAAACAATTCAGTTTGTGTGAAAACAGTGCATAGATATAAATGGAATGGAATTTAAAAAGATTTGTATTTTAATACTTTACTAACAGTATGCATTGCAAATAATTTAAAAAACACAGCATCCAGAAGTAAAATAAGTAAAAAAGTTTAATATAATTGAAACAAATATATTTTGAATACGAGAAAATGTTCAAAGTTGGGTTTGGATATATAGAGATTTTTTTTGATTTATTTTTTATATTTTAAATACAATTTAACATAAGTGAGGAAAATAAATTTTAAAAATCGTTTTCGCTATTAAATGACACACTCATTTTATTGGAATATTTTTTATAATGTCCTCTCTATGCACGCTTGCCTAATACATAAAATATATTGTGAACTTTTTCTAATAAAAAGAAGTGTAAGTTTGATTGTTGGTCATAAAAAGAAACAAATGTAACCTTTATCTTTTTATGTATATGTAAAATCCTCTATAAAAATTGAGCCTGAATAAAATTCATATTTTCACAATTTTCTACACCACATAATAAGACTATACGATCAGTTATGTATGACATTTAAACATAGCTTTGTACCTTATCATATGGAATTCGTATCCGATAAATAAGATCCCCTTCATCATTGTAGAAGTGAAGAAAATTGACGTAGATAAACTATGATCCTCCTGACATGAATACTCTTAAACTTTCCAGCAACAGCCAGCAAGTCTCCGCTATTGGACCAGTCCACGACAGAATGACTCAGCCCCGTGTTAATGACCTGAAACAGATGTATAAACAGCTCATTATTATATACAGGTTTGCAACGGGCAAGAGAAGGAAATCTAAAAAAATATAAAGACAGGTTCCTCATTTAATGGTAGAAAATCTATTTTGACCCAATGATATTTCAGGTCGTTGATTCGTATTTGAACAACATACACCGTCATAGCATTACTTGCGGTGACTGATTTTCTTTAAATGCACTCTTTTTTACAACGAAAAAAGGTCAATAAACTTCCAATCGAATACTCTCAGTGATCTTTAATCGTTCCATCTTCTCTTTATAACCAATGGCTGTAACAAACCTATTAAAGACAATTATAAAAAAAGTCGAAGAAGTAATGACAAAGCCCGTAAAACATTATCTTCAGCATGTATACCAAATGACAAAGATGTTATGGTAATACTCTATATATATGTACATTAATAAATAGCGTTATTCTTTACCATTAATGCCGAAAATTGGTTATGAATGGTTATTTGTATCGGATAAGAAGGTTTCTTACCATAAAATTTAAAGTAAACTATGCCACCTTTCTTGAGATTTATCAATCCAATAGGTCTTAATTCATGTTTTATCAAATATTGTTTTTTATCTTTTAAAGTAACTTCACAATCAGTTGCAAAGAAACTGGTATTTAATGTAATATTCGTAAAAAGGTTGAAACATATACTTGCCGGGTTTAATGCAATTCATCCTGTACTTAAAATAATTCTATAATATGTATGTATTATACAACTGAAATATTTTTTTATTAATCAATACCTTCAAATAGAAATATATATATATAGGTGAGTTGTTGAGAAACAAGTTTTAAATAATGTTTATTTCATGTTAATGAAATGCATAAATCTATAGTAACTATATTTTTTAGATGAAGCAAGTGGAAAGATTAACATGATTAATAGTTATTCTTCCCACTGGCCGATGTGACGTTATGGAAAAACATCGGCAAGCGAAAAGTCAGCTGTCTCAGTAACATGGACGTGCCTCGTTTTTCAATATACATTGGCGAGAAATACCTTTTTCTACTCTTACTCGCTGTATATTATGTAAAAATCAAGGTATATAGAATACCAGGTATGTGATATTTAAAAATAGCGCGGACACTTAATAAAAAGAATGTACCGATGATGTCATAGTCTCTTTTATGATCGTATTTTTTTATTTACTTTCAGTCTCGAAACCTCCATCAATATTAAAAAAGGGACATGAAAAAATGGTATTCTTTCAACATAACATTGATTTTTATGACTCCGTGTCATAAAATGCTGTTTAATGCTTTCAATGCAGAAAAATCCTTGAGATTATCAACCATTGTTTGACCGTTTTACATGGAGCTGAGGCACGCTGGGCCCAGCTAACTATTTAATAAGAATAAAAAGATAGATGTCTTAAATAATTAAATTATTTAACTGTTATTTGAGAAGTTTCTATGAGGGTTAATTTATTTTGTCCATAAAATGTAGATGTCCTTATTATAGTTGAAATAAATTGCTGTATCATATATTTTTCATGATTTGCGGAATAGAAAGTGAAGGTGATATAAACAATATCGAACTATGTCATATCACTTCTTCACATTATTTACTTTATTTTTTACAATTACAACACTGGAGAGTTTAAAACTTTTATTCCCTTCTTTTCTACATAGCATCATTTTAATCATCCTTTAATAAGCGATTATTCTTCCAAAAATACATGATTTTCGATTATTTCAATTAATAAATGAAATTTAAATATTCATTATGAAATGTAATTGATTTTTGTTTGTAAATCCTCTTAATAATTAATTATAATGAAATTTAAGAAATATCTCCAGCTACCACGGCAGATGAAGTCGGACCAATGACGACTAAGAGCACGCCGGGATTTATAAAAGTTTATTAGTATAAATTCTAAATGTAACATACCTTGTATTCTATATACCTTGGTATAAATAAATTAAACATTGTAGGGAGGGATATGAGAATTCTCTTCTTACTTGAGAGACGACATCATCGTAGCTCCTCATGAGATATATATGTCCATTTTTAAAGCAATGGCGAGCATAAATGCCTTTCCATTACTCTTTTGCATCCCATGAAACTTCTCTCCAGAGTCCCCTGATGTTCTCCAAAGCTTCCTATCTGTTTGCTGCTGTTGCTCTTCCATGTTGAACTTCTCACAGTTCCAAACAAGGTCTAGGATGGGATACCCTTTTTGAGAACCACGTTGGCCACCGTGTTTCCATCAATGTCCAGAATGAGGAGGCCTCCATCCGATGTGCCAAGTACACCTGACGATCGTCGGGGGTCCAAGTGGCGCTGGAGACGGAGTTGACCTCAGGGGGAAGGAGGGTGGACCAGTAGCGCTGACCCGTTACGGAGCCCACCAGGACGAAACCATCCTAAAAAAGAGAAAATTCAATTAAAGCTTCAACAAATTTTGAAGGGAGTAGTGTGTTTGCTGAGTGTGTAAGCAATGTTGAGGGTTCAGGTTCAACTCCTGACGGGGGAGAATCAATATTGAAAATAGTATCGTTTGTTCGATATAGTAATTTTGATATTCAGGACCTCACGTAGTTTCATGTAAGAACATAGGCTAAAAAATATCTTGTATAAATCCAAAAATAAATATGGGTATCCATTATCTATAAATTACAAACCAAAACATATTTCTGGACTTCTTAGGACTGTGGACGATATAGTGAAATAAGTGAAACATTGAACTCTTTTATAAAATGAACTTTCGTGTACTTAAAAGTATGATAAATGCTTATTAATTTAAAAGTCAATAATATATATATATATATATATATATATATATATATATATATATATATATATATATAAATATATATATATATATATATATATATATATATATTATATATATATATATATATGTTTAAAGCCTGCCTTACAAAAGAAAGCGTGAGCCAGCCTACAAAATAATATAAAAAGTTAAAATTGAAATAAAGAACAGAAAAAGAATTGGATATAGAAGAAACACTTAATATATAAAAATATATGTATATCCTTATTGGCAATCAATCCTCCATGATATTTTTAAACTGTTCCATTTATACAGCTTCTAATTATCCACCCAACCTAAGTTATTACACCAAAATATTCCTAATTCTTAATTATTTTTCTGCTTTCCTGAAATTATATGTTAATTTTTTAAATATTTAAACTCTACCTGGTAGCAAATTAGCGCCATTCGTCCATCATGTGACCATGAAAACAGATTACCGGGGTGTTTCGATCATTAATGAGCTCAATGGACCATCTGCCCTCGTACTTTATCCAAACAAATATGATACCGGAGCTGTCACAAGAGGCTAGCTTCTGATAGGGCTCGTTCCATTTCACAAGGGTGACCTGAAAAAAAAAAGATAAATGCATGTTAGTTGACAAATATAATTACAACGCATTTTTACCATGAATATATTTGAGAGTAGGGATGCAAGTTATCGATTAATAGGTTAATCGTTTTATTTAGTCGACTTTTAATGGATGAATAGGCAACAACGCCAAGATTAGGTTCCAGTTTATCTGAGGATTTGGGAATGGTAAGTGTATAATTCTTTTTATGGAAAATCAAAGCTTTAAAAAAAATAACGATGGAATTACAATACTTAAGAGAAGTTTTTTCTAATTTATCGACTTTCAAAAATAATTCTTATTCCAATGACGTCACTGACTATTTTTGCACATCATAACGCGAGCTTATAAGAAGATAGAATACAAGAACGGATTTGAAAACGGGAAAGATATAAAGTCTCATTAACATACAGACAGAGGCGCGCGACCTCTCGATTAATTGCAATTAACACCTTAAGTAGTTTAAAATCGTGTCCATTATTAATCGTTAGTCTATTAACTTTTGGATCCCTAATTGAGAGGCATAAATATATATTTGTTCTTTATTTATGATTTATGTACTTAATTGAACTTAAATGTGTCCAATATATCAATTCGCTTTAATAGAAAAAAAGGCATGTATATATGTTGTCTTTATTTTATTAATGATCTAAGTACAACACTTCCATATCATATCACACATAAGATTTTACTTATATAATGTAAAATTGACTTTATTTTGACTCTTTCATTTATTTTGAGACTTTCAAATAACATACATAAATAGATAGATGTATCTATTATGCATTATTTTAATAAACATAAGTGTTGCATTTTTATATTTAGGGGCAAAAATATAGAGATCACTTATTTGAAGGGTAAAATCATAAACTTCCATTATAAAATGTAAAGAAAATATTAAATGTTGACGTGTTCTTAATTTGCTAAGAGTGATATAATATCTGCTCGCAAATATGCTTACATTTTAACACCCCACAGGTTTCAAAATATGTTTACCTATGTAGGCTTTAGTTTTATTGATTTCTATATGTGTAGAAAAGCAAGGGTTCAAATTGGTTTCTTATATGATGACCAAGACAATCGCCAAATCATAGCTTCTAATGACTACAAATAATTAGTCGATCCAATCACTGAAAGGTCAATGAGTGTAAATGGAACTGACTTTAGAGACAAATTCATAAATTACTCCTGAGCCCCATACAAACCAAATAAATTACAGAATGAGCAAACCGATCTTTCTTCCACCTGAGTATATCAGCTAGCAAACTATTATCATGTAAGTAAAAGACGTTTCCTATTCCAAAGCTACATCATTTCCGCTCTATAAATGTATCGAATGGAAATGATTGATGCATCAAGGTCATTCAAGTCAATTTAAAAAAATAGACACTAGTATATTTCAATATTATTTACACAAAAAAGGATAATCTAAATCCCAAAATAATAATAAGTATATCAATTTACAATGAGAAAAAGTATCTTTCCATAACCGCCCCTGAATACCATTAAACACTTTTTATGAATTCATAAGAACTTTAAAGGATATTACATGATAGTCATAAATTGAACTTATCCTTCTTTTAACGTAAAACCTATATTGATATAATATATGGTATACAATATAAAAAAATAGATACCTATTGAAAAAAAGATGCACAATATTGCTTAGATGTAGTAAATTAATATATATGTAGTGATTAGAATTGAATTGATATATTCATGTGTTATGTCTATATAAAGATAATATATGTATAGTATAAGAATAATTACAATGTTGTTGTGGGCGGTTGGAATGATTTAACATACATTTGTAATTTGTCTCTGGGTATAATTCAGAATTGTATATGCATATAAGGGATATATATATAATAAGAATCATACAATTTTGTTGTGATCAGTTGGATGGGTAACATAATTTATAATTTAGTCTTGAGTATAATCCAGAATTGAATATGCATATAAGGATATACAATGCACATCCCTAAAAGTTTTGGTTACTAGTTAAGGAAGTAGACATAACACATCTTAATCGAATTGTTTTACCTTTTAAATAAAATTATATTAGGTATTTTTCAATACAAAAGCATAATCAAGGAATGCGATGGATTTTTTCTTTTATGGAAATCTAGGTTGTTATGAGAGTTTAATTAATTCATCAGTTTGAATGTTTCAAAATGTTTTGGAAAATTAGCTACTAGAACAAATGAGTACAATACAATTTGAATAGTGTGCCTCTTAAGCTCAATATTTGATTTTGTTTATATAATTAGTATTTTTTGGCACTGATTGGACACTACATATCTAAATTAGATATACAAACTCAACTTGATACCTTTCTCTAAAGATTATGAAACTTGTTAATATTATACGATAAAAACCACAAGATTGTACCATATTTGAAGAATTCTTAATCTTTCTAAATTTTGTGACACAATTGACTGACTAGTTTTTGTTATTGTGAGTATGCAATTCTCAAACGGTGTCAAAAATTATCGTTGGTTCGATGAACAAGTTAAAGTATATATTTTGTGTTTATTCACCTGTAATCCTTCAGGATATTATATTTCCTTTGAATCGTAAAGACAAATATTATTTTTTACGAATATAGCTTGATGTAAGCTAACCCTCAAAATATTCAACAATAATTAATTTAATCGAACATAATGTAACATAAAGACGTAGTTTATTTTTTATGGCCATTAAAAGTATATATTTGGGAAACATAGTCCTATATATCGTTATCAGAAATTCTCCAAATTTAGGATCAATTTCGAACAACATCACAATTTATCCATTTGTTTGCAATCATATTGCATGAAAAAATCATTTTATTTTCATATCACATATATTTTTTATCAATGTGATGCTTTTTCGAAGTTCTTTGTCATGGATGTATATAAATGTTATTTTTGTTATTTCACAAAATATTGAAAATTTAAAATCAAGTAGTAGTTTTTTTAATGCGCCTTTGATTGTTTACTGTCTTGTTTTTTGTATTACACTTATATTTATATTTCATTATCATACAATTAAAAGACATGGAGCTTCTTTAAAAATCATAAATACTATCATGATATGTGTAAACTATTTTTTATCTGTGATGTTTGTCAAAATAGTACCACAGATCATTCAAGTTGTAAAGGCTATTTATGTTATTGTTAGCAATATATTACATTCTTTTTTTAATTCAATCAAAAGCGGAACTTGAACTTAATAGCATTCATTTTTTCAAATAGATTCCGCAGACTAAAACTACTGTTTACAAGATCTATCAATTTTATGGTCTATAACTCAAAATCTAAGAAGCATAAGACGTAAATGTCAGCGAGGCAAAAAATAATAATGAGGTATCTCCTCCATGTATTATAGTCCAGCTCTTTCCTCACCTAAAGCACAAAGTTCGGTAATATTATAAAAAGAGAAGTAGAAACATATCAATGTAAAAAATAATCAAAAACATAATTCCACTGATCCCAACCAATCTCATTTTGTTAAATAACAGTCTGTTACCACAAATTTATATAAAAACAGTACTTCATAGATACTTCATGCATGTATGTAGAAGAAGTCCAAGAACATCTTAATTTGTGAGTAATTCTCCAATACAATATCATAATGCATTAGCCTTAAGCAATAATTATAACAACAATTCAACCAAATGGCATGCATAATACACCGTTGTAATTAAAAGTATTTTGTATACAACATATATTCTTTGTGTATCCATGGTGCCTTTTTTTGCAAGTGAGTGGAGTGCAAACAGATTCTCTACAACAGTAGTTGTTATATGTCTGTAAGTACTTGTTTTTTTTTGTTGTTGTTGTGAGAAATAATACTTATTTTTATAAATAAATGCATAAATGTGAGACTTCAAGAAACATGTATACAACCAGCTTGAAAAATAAGCATTATTCTCTGGTTGTTTTGTGCACAACATTATATACCCCTGCGTATTCACATAACAACAGGAAATAGTACTTTATACTTTCATTTTAAGCATTCAAAAAACCCTCAGACAAAAAGCTGAAGCGGAGCGGATGAACAATTATAATAATAATTGTACAATTATTTATGTCTTTATAGGTCTGTATGCTGCATGTTGTTAGAAAATGTATATCACTTTATAAAACCAAGGAGACGAATAAATCTTTCATATGCATGTTTTAAGATTGAAATGAAACTAACTCAATAGGTAAATGTTATATGTACACACTCATACACACACAAATATATATATATATATATATTATAAGAAAAGGAGGGCTCGGTGAAAGCATGTTCGACTTTCAATTTGAGGGTGCAGACTCCTGGTAAAGTTTGGATCAACATGAATCAACCTCATTCAAAACCTGTAAATTCATTGAACTAATTGTAACAATGTAATACTTATTCAAATCAAAATGATAACTGCAGTGTCATCGAATCAAAGTAGTCAAATTTAGGAGCTTGATCGAATTTATTGAAATTGCGTCATCGTTAAAGACTTACTCAAATATTCAGTGTAAACAATAAAAACCAATGACAAAAAAACTCTTTTTGGCCTTTATAGTCCGATAAAATTAATTGTTTTCGTTATTATGATACGGTTTGTACCTTTGAGCATTCTAAAATTGAAACATGAATATATATATATATATATTTATAAAATAAACTGATAAACGAGTCTGTTTCATAATGGGTACTTGTTATTTGTAGGAGGATGATGAAGTTCTATATTTTATTCTTGCAAGTCGATTTTTCTTTTTGAGAAAGAGGAAAAAAACATATCTGATAGTTCAGTTTAATTCATAATACATGTATTTTTTACAACCACTTTACTCGTATTTAGATATATAAAAACGAACCTTGAACTGTATACAATACCCTTATACAACACACAATATAATTACAACTGACAATGTGATATAAAAAATATATACAACCTAAAAACTCCTTTTGAAACTCTTTTCCTTTAAAGGCAGGAACGGGCCCTAATGAAAGTGGACTGTGTGGTTGTTGTTGTTTTTTTTTGGGGGGGAAGGCATCAGTCCCCTTCAATATTCCTAGTTGTTCCAAAGTGAACTGTATACACAATAATAATGCCAATAAAGGAAGCACAAAAAACACGTGTAACTTAGATATATATAATTTAAATAATTGAACGAGAAATTATATTTGAAATAGTCGTATTCGGATATTTCCATAAAAACAACTATTTTAAAATTCTAATATTTCGTTAAATTTTAGATGTACATAAAAACTAAATACTAAATTGGAATCCTTGCAATCATACCTACAATTTGCACCAATTTTTTGTTTAGGACATTAGAGGCGATCGACTGTCAAAAAAAACCTTCCTAAGTTTACTTCATAACTTTTGGGTCCGTTGAGGAAACACTTCCCATTATTCGATTTCGTTCAAACTTTTTACAAGATGATCTCTATTCTCTAACGTAAATCCTAGGTGGAACTCAACTCCCAAATCCGAAATATGTTAAATAAGAATCAACCTTATATGTATATATATACATATTAACATATTAACATTATAATTTCTAGCACTCTTAACTGATGTTCAAAAAACTTTATTATTATTTAGAATACTACCACTACTACTGCCCTGAACAAATCAATGATATGAGACAGTGAACTATAATTATTACTTTGAATACATTGTTATACAAGTTTCATTCCCTCCGGCTTCAACTGTTCCGAATATACAATATCACAAACGTCTCTATGCATGAAAATTCGTATTCACATAATTTGAGGAATAATAATAATAATTATTATTATTATTATTGTACCTAGTCTATTCTCAGAACTTCAATATGTCTTGGTACCAAGCCCCTTTCCACGATCCATTGTTCGGAAAAAGAAGAATACTTTTTCCACCGTGTGATGCCACAAGAGTTATATAATATACGCACCCACAAAGTAATTAACACCAATCATTAGGCAATTCCCTTAGTTATTTGGTCTAAATGAGTTTTCTTTTTTCCTATTGGAGCGAGACTAAAGTGCCGCATGTGTGACTTACGTATCATCTTACTGTTACTTTTGAACAAGCAACGATAGCGGGTGATTAAATATAGAAACATTGTTCTTAGATAATTATAATCAATAAGTATTTGCGTTAAAAACGAAACATAAATAGACATTTAGTCTAAAATATTACACTGTTACACTGTATGTTATTGACGCTAATAGAAAAATAAGTTTTATCGGAGAGAAACAAATAACGAATTTGGGAAACTTTAGATGTCAGGATCAAAAAATAAAGACCCAAAGGACGCGCGTTACTTCATAGAGTAAGCGTGTCAGTGTAATACGTTTTTGGTTAATGCTAAAGCCTAATTAAGGTTTACAGATTGATATTATAACTTTTTGGGATGGATTACAATTCATTTCAATTGGTTCGAATATTTTTTACTATTTGCTTATGACTATTTTGACCTTTATCAAAAAGATATTCACATGAAAAGTCTTTCAATTAAAAATATATTTGAGCCTAAACAATCTACTAGTTCAACATTCCTAACATCCTTCAGATTCCTTACCTCAGCTCGATGTCCTCGGAGGTTATAATTTGTTCTCAAAGGTGGTTCATGAGAGCCTTCACCGCAGTGGGACTTGTATATGTCACTCCCACGACCCCTCGGAGATTTGCGGTGCTCAGCCACCCTTCTTGATAGTAGTGATTCCGGTTCAACTTCCATCCCTCGTCCTAGAAAAATATTAATCATAATTACTTATTGATTAAAACATCTGAAAAGCAAGAAAAGTCTGATAAACTCTATTTTAACACAAGTTAAACAAATATGACTTAACCACTAAACACAATATAGGAAGCTTTGAATCCTATAAAATATATAAAAAACATAGTGTTAGTGTTGACTTGCTTAGAACACATCCGACCATCTGCATTCTACACAAATATAGGAACATTTTAATCTCTATAAAATATAAATAACGGCTATTGAATACAGTTTAGTGTTGTAGCTATTCTGTTGTCTGATTTCTAAACCATTATTTAATATTGCTTCGATAGAATTGCAGCATCGACCGGATATAAATAAGCATTATAGCATTCAAATTGTCTATCAAACCTGGGGTACGAGGCTTAAATTAATGTAATACGGTAGGACTCAAAACCATGCAGCACAATGGGCGTTCCTCTTCGCCTTTCGAGAATCGAATCTGCACCCCCAACATTGAGAGTTAACACGCCTTGACGCACACGGCTATTGCAATCCTTACAGGTTAAGTGGTTTTCAGACCTACATCTGTGTCTGTTGTAGATTATTTTAAACAACATAAAATCAATGAGATTGACCACAGGAATATGAGCGACCAAACTTCACCTCTCCTCTCGAGAATCGAATCTGTACCCTCAACACTGAGAGTTGAACACGCCTTAAACACTGAGCTATTTCGCTCCCTTATTATTTTGTAGGTTTTGCCTATTTGGTTAAAAGATGAGGTGAACGTGCATTCGTGTGGTTAGTTTGATATAAGCAATAAAATAAGCATTAGGGTTAAAAAGAGTCTTTATAATCTTTCTCAGTGAATATTATACACATAAATTATATTTTTTCCATAAACATTCCTAAGAATTCTCAACTCTTGGAAATGAATTGAATATAGATATGGTAGTTTTGCTCAATAGTGTTGAAATGTTTCTTACAACTATTTTTTAAAGTTGTCTTGTATTATATAGCATCCAATATCAAATTTGTCATACGAAAAAACCATCGCATTCTATATAAATTTACTATGAAAACATAAATTTAGTTGTTTTAAATTATGCAAAATACCTTTTTGATGCTACATGTTGAAAAAATTGTTCTATAGAACAATATTCATGTAATTGATGTGACTCCAGCATTTTACATGAAATGTTTCGTAAGCCTCATTATTGTCATATATTCTAACTTTAGGAAAAAAGGAGTCTATTAGCCCATCATAGCATGGAAAATAAGAATGTTTGATTTTATGTTTTAATTTAAATGATGCTCACATGCTTGTCGACCTAAAAATACTGTATTTAATGCATACTGCAAAGGTTATCAATTACAAAAAAATAATAATAAACTTTTTCAAGCAACAGCGTTTTTCACACTCTTCCTAATTGTTTGAATGTCTCTGGAATAGTTAATTAAATATAGAGTCCTTGAAACCTGTTAAATGAATACAAAAAAAATCGTACAATTTAGATTATAATTAATTAACCATAAATATATATTGTACTATAATTAGATCTTCTTCTTCTATAAAAAAACTTTTTGATCATTAATTGCATCACTAAAAAAGAACCATTTGGCACTTAATCATATAAATACCATATGCCATAATCGATTATTATCGTATAGAGAATAGTTATAGAGTTAAAGATACTGAAAAATTGTATTGTTGTTGGTATCATTTTGATCAACTTTCGATTTGTATGATGTAAGTCATATGAAAATATGATGGTCTACTTAGTAAGACTAAAAAATATATTTCATTTTATGCAGAGTGGTCCAAGATCCAAAACTATACTGTTTTACTCTTACAGTTCGATGGAAATGCAGCGTTTATAAGGAATATAATGAATGAATATATGACATATTCACATTTTATACTATAAAAACGAAATAAAATAAAACTTCCGTATTTAAATAGAAAAGAGCCATATATCAATGAATTAATAGTTGTGTAAAAAAATGTTTATTAATAATTATGAATGTCATTTTGGATTTTAACAAATATTATTTGTGTTACTAAATTTACTTCAAATGTTTCAATTTGTATAAATTTAATGTATTTTAAGTAGAAAGGAACTAATTTTCAATACATCAATAAAACACCAACTCATTAATCATAAAATTAAACTATCATCAAATAATTAAGTATTCGTTAGTATAATAAAAACCTGTGGTATCAAATAAAAGAGCGGTTCAGGTTTGGACGGAAGCATTAAAGTTGAAAAAGGTAGGACGTCCCTTGGAGGGGGTAGAGGTAATGGACCACAACTCTGTGCTAGATTTAGCCGTAAAACATGAGTCCTTTTTGGAATCAGAACGGTGCGTGCAATAAAGAGGGTGGCAGCCTTATTATTACAAAAATGAGGTGGAAGGAAACAGTTGTTGGAAATGGGAGGTTATCTTTTTTTAAATACTTCTTTTGGAAAAAATAGTTGGCGCATGGGGAGTTTTTATTAAATAAAAGATTTACAACAAATGAAAAACTTGAGAGGATAAGTGTTTTAGAACGGGTTAAATTTAAGAAAAGGGGAGTTTGGTCCAAGAAAGAGTTTTTACAATCTTATTAAATTATTAGTAATAAGGAACTCCAGCATATTTTAGTTGATAAAAATCACAAAAAGTCATTTTTTAATCAGATTGAGAGGAGGAAGGATATTACGGGCTAAGAAACCAGTTAAGTAGTAATTCAAGGTTTTGAAATATAAAATGTTCAATCACTCTCCCAATGTTTAAATACAGAGTACTTACCAAAACATTGACATTTAGTAGCATATATGGGACTACAGTGGGGAAAGATTTTGTTTTTTTGCGTGGATTCGCTGGAGACATCGAAAACATTTATTAGAGTGCATCTATGTAGTATAAATTTTAGAATATCTAAAATTGTTATTTTGATGATTTTTTTAAATCTACAATTGTGAAATTACAGATTTTAATACTTTTATATATCATTATTATATATTATATATATATATATATTTATATATATATCTTATATAGTATATCTATATATAAAGTGTTCAGATAGGATGCTAAAATTTAAACTATAAGGTTAATGATGTATTTTGTTATGCATTAGCATCTAATTATATACCGTATACTTGGTTTTTGTATATATTCCATGAACGGAATAAAAATATTTATACAAAATATCGTTAATTGATTTTTTGAGACTATATTTAAAGCAAATGAAAAAACAAATATTACAAGAGTGATTATTATTTGCTGCCAGTTTTGGGAAATAATGTAGAAACACCAATACTATTGCCCGTAGTTTATGCATTTTACTTTAAGAAAAAAGTATCACATTGCAAAAAAATGGTTTTTTTTCATGAGATATGGTCCAAAATGGTTAAGAACATAGTATGATACCTTATATAATACCCTTTTTTGCAATACATGCCCTCACATCATTTTGTGTCCCATTACATATATGTCATAAAATATAGTAATATAACGCAAGACCTTACTATTAGGATATCTTGGAGGGACTGCTTTCCTCATGAATATTTATGTCTTTACTGGGACGATATTTAAAGGAAAATGTTCATATTGGTCGCTGAATTTTATTGTATGAGAGTATCAAGTACCTGAAATCCATCATCACGCTCATTCCCTTTCATAAAATCCCATTATGCAAAATAAAGTGAAAAAAACACTTGTATTCTTCAAAAATATTTAAATAATATTTTCTAGAAAAAATATTTTTTGCAATAATGTGGATAAAAATAATATATATATATATTTGTTTTTGTACACGCGTACAACAAGTTATTCATTTAAAAAAAACACACAACAAATCATTCAACAATAAATATATCAAAAAATAAAGACCCAAAACAGATTCCACTGACCTGAGGTCAACATTTGTTGGTAAGGAAATATCAGCAGATAATCCCTCCAAAATGTCCTTGACAAATAATTGGAAATTTTCTGGGAGGGGTGTTCGTGTACTTCGGAATTTGTAATTTGTAACAAGAACTTTTACAGCTACAGTTTCAAAAATATAACTTTATGCAAATCAATAGAAACATATATAAATAAATTGATATATGGTTTCTTGCCTCAAATATCCAACCATATGTTTGTTTTTAAATGTAAAGATACCATGAAAAATAATAATTTTGATTAATAATTATATAAATGTTCTATCGCTACTATCAAGAAGTAACCTCTGGAAAATTGCAATTTTTATAATGTTTTTACTTCAACTCAAGGGTCATATACACTCACCCGGTAAAAATCTTTGTTGCCTTAGGCTTAAAACCAAAGGACTTACATTTATTTCGTGTATAACAATCTTTTAGCTGAACTTAAAGTCGCTCAGCCAAAGTCTTTATGAGACCGCCAATGCGGAACACGGATACATTTTATATATATTGCTTTGAAAAAGATAATAATAAAAGGATTTACAATAGTTTCTTACTCCGAAAACAAATTCAAATACTATTATAGACTTTTGTACGAGTGAGAAGTGAACTTATTCACTCCAATGAATATTCTCTAACCTAAACCAGTACCCTCATCTATAACCTTACAGTGACAGGCTGGTCAGAGATGTTTGTTTACTTTTTAAAAAGTCTACTTCCAAGATCGTTAAAAACTGATAAATTTGAACTAGTTTACAAAGGAGAATCCAACTCTATATCTAATACCAGAGTTGGGAGAACCGATTAATATTTCGATAGACTCGTAGATATTTCTTTTACGGATATCTTTAATCGGACGTCCCTGTAGGATGTCCAAAGCCCGGCAATTAGTACTCATTCCATAAAATATTTTGTCAAAAAAAAAATATATATATATTATTGTGGCCGTGTTGCTTACATGAACATACAAAAACATAATTTTAATACGTTATAATACATTTTTTTACAATCATAAAATCAAATTTGTTCTTAAAAATTACTTATACTCCCTTCCACAATATTTTTCCTTTCGTTATTTTGAAAATTACTCCTATCGAGTAAATACAGACTGTTAAAAACAACAATACCTTTTCTACCTAATCTCAGCTCTGTCCAATTCAATTAACACTGATCTTATAACAGGATAAAGTTGTGGAATCGGTAACTATTTTACTGAAAAAGGGAGGCCTCTCAAGGACAATTAAGATCAACATGAGCTTGTTATTATTCGTCTAACAAAAAAATAGTCTTTTGATTAAGTTTTACTCTTTGACAAAGAGATGGTAGGTGGTGGTGGCCTTCTGGAACATAGAAATGCGTGCAAGAGGATTTAGGTTGATCCTTGATAATCATTTAGCCACTTCAAATTATTTATTTTCAATGGCTTTCAACATATTTTCAACAAATTCATCGTCATTAGTCCAGTATGTTATACTATGGTATAAGTAAAATGCCCAAATGTAATATAAAGGTCCATTCTTTCTTATGGAATAGTTTAAGATATATTAATAAACGTTCATAGGGCATTTAGATAAAAATCCAACATGACTCTATAGTTTTAAAGACAGGTCATCAACATAAAAACACGTATATTTATTTAAAAAAATACCCAATTGTAAAAGTCAAACTTATTATAGAGTAGATCTCCTTCGAATGGATAAAATAAATTTCACTTCGCTACAACGTATACCTACAATTAATTTTTTCTGAGCTGAGTTTGAGTTTAGTCTTTTTTAATATTAAGTCAAAATCATCCAGTAAAATTCCTTTTTTAATATATCAAAGATTTAAATTAAACACGTTTTACAAAACACGTTTTACCTACCTCTAATAATTGACAAAAATAATGTAGTTATATATTTGATAGTTTTATAAAAGAACAAAAAAATATTGGCATTGGTAGAACAAATCTACCGTCAGTACTACTGATCTTCCGAAATGCCAATATATTCATGGGGTAAAACCAATTCTGATGGACGATATGAATACAACTCTATATTTGTTCATATGAATACATCACACTGGAATAAGTGTCTCTATGACAATGAAAAGCCGTGAACTTCTATTCTACCTAGAAAAAAATATATTTTAATCACTAATTCGTATAAAATTCCGCTCAAAAGGTTTTTTTTGCAAAATTTCAAACAAAACCTAAAAGATTCCACCCGACATCGATGATTCATGGATAAGTGCCGGAAACATTATCAAGTTTACCCTTCAAAGTCAAAGAGATATTTTAAAATTTTGAAAAGAATAATGAAACATTTGTAATTGATCAGCTCTTTTGATTTTTATTGTAACACCTTTTACTTAGATATTATATTATAACTATAATGTTTTATTTTATATAATATAACTTTTTATATAATATTCTAAATAATAAAGGAGATTTTGAAAAAAATAGTAAATCATTATTTGATTGGAACGGAACACAAAGAAAATATTTTCAAGGAAAAATCGGAATGCACAAGGGTTCCCTTTTAGATCCAAGATAACAACGACCAAAGTGAATAATGTATTTCATCAATTAAATCATGGAATTGGATATGTTATGAGGGAGAGGAGAGTAATCAATACGATCGTAAACGAAATAAGGGGAGTGAATCATCAAGATATTGATGTCAGGGTTGTTATGATGAAGATGAGGCACATAGCCTTCTTCCGCCTTCAAGGTATCAACAAAAACAATGTTTTTCTCACAAACATTGTCTTATATAATGATGCCCATGAAAGGAAATATTTTGTGTCTGTTAGCCTTTATAATAGAGCATAAAAAATAATGCATGAGGACTAGTGCTATATCACTTTAACGAATAGGAAGGGATATAGAGAGTTTGTGCTATGTGATTGGTTGAAAGAAAATTAGGAGAGAGAATATCCAATAACATTTGGCGCTAAAAAGAGGAGAATGTGGCCCGTGTGAAGTGCCTGGTCGAGGATAAACCCCGGATGGCCACTTGCCAAGTTACTGCAGAGGTGGCCCTACCATCTACAACTGTTTTTAGGCTTCTGACGGAGTATCTAGGGTTCCGAAACTTCCTCAGCGGACTCGTCCATCACCAGCTCTCTGAAGCCAAACAAGATGCAGCGTGTGAAGTGCTGTCAGGGACTCCTGAAGCTGTTCCAGGACTACGGGAGGACTTTCTGGGGTCTCATTTGTTAGTCCAGGACAAGTCATGGTTCTACTGGGATTCGGCAGAGCGGAGGCAAGTCTGGACGGAGCACACGGGGCCCCGGTTCTCGACCCTCCGTGTGAAACAGACAGCGAGGAAGACGATGATTCTGATGGGGTTCACCTGCAAGCCGAGGCGGGTATCGATCCCGCACTACCTGCCGGAACCACAGCCGACCGGAACACCATGATAGAGTACCTGAGGACGACTGGAAGCGCTTTCTCAGCCTGAAAAAAGGACAAGATCCGGCTGAAAGATTGTCTCCTCATGTGGGACAATGCACGTCCCACACTGCCACCGATACCAGGGAGTTCCGACCGGAAGACGTGGAACCGGTGAAAACAGTCACCCTACTCAACCACACCTGAACCTGTGTGACAGGTTCCTGTTCCGGAAGTTGAAGCACCTGCTCCGGGAGGAACGAGTTGGGGGCCACGAGGAGGCTACACTCGCCGTTCAGCGGGCGATGAGGAGGGTCAGTGAAGACCGAGCTCTACGACCAGTTCAGGAAGCTCCGGGGACACTGCCACGACGTCATTGCAGTCGGAGGGGATTATGGTACTGATTGATAAGTTTTTGTTGATCTGATGAATATTTTGAGTTTTAATTGTCGATCACTTTCTGGAACAACCTACTATTATGATTATTTTACATAAAACATCTTCATTTTAATATAACTACTGAGTAAATGAATAAGTGTATTTTTCGCTGATTATGATATATTGCAATCTAATTTTACGGTTATAATAGCTAACTAATATACTTCATACATATTTTTAAATGAATGTTTTTTGTCAATTTATGACTATAATACAAACAAAAAAAAGTTTCACCTTCTAAAAACTGATTCGTTAACAAGCTTTTCTCATTGTCAGTAATATCTTTAGAATTTCGATGTTCTTTATTTCAAATCTTCAAGCAAATTGGTTTATTCACAACTATCATTTCAAAAACATTAACTAAGGCTTTATATATCTATTTATAGAGGCTATACATTTATTTTACCCATTACTTATAAATATTTTTCCATTAATTAACCCTTGAAAAGACTAATACATAAATGGTATATAATGAAAGTACATATTCAATTTCCATGTAGCATGCTCAATCCGTTATTTATTCAAATGACTTGCATTCATAGTTAATAGACCTAAATACAATATTCACAGGATTACTCACTCACTTGAATTAATGGATGGGTAAATATCGACTATTGCAAACATAAGTAGAAGCCTATGAATATTGCACTAGAGAAAGTGTGGGAAAATAAGTGGATGATATCCAGCACAAGGAATGGAGTAGTTTTTAAAAGTATAATGCCCAGCGTTTATATTAAGACGGATAAATGTTCCCCAATTTTCAAAGATAAATGCAAATGTGTGTCAGAGGGAAAACCTAAGACTTATATATTATCAATCCGCCTTGGATCACAGAA
>CP045899.1:13164919-13240336 GCA_013387185.1 Caligus rogercresseyi
AATATAGTGAAAAATCAAGGAAAGCTTTTATCTTTAATTTAAGGACATAGTTATTTTATGTAATTCCTTACTCCGTTTTGATGATAACATAGTGATTTGTGCAATACTTTGAGTTATTCTCACCAATATGATTTCCCATCCATGATTTGGGTCTTTTTGCAAAGCGTCATTGTTTTCCTTTTCTATCTTGGACCTTTTCTGAGGATACCATACAAAGATATAATTAGTTAAGGATTTAAAGGCAGAAACCAATGTTGTGAAATACGAATAATGCTAAAAAACGCATCAAAAATAAATTTATTAAACTTAAAATAAGGTATGAAAAACGAATATTACAGAATTATACTTTTTTCTTATAGACGGTTATAAATTACATGCAATAATAAATTATAAAGTGGGCTTAAATGCATAAGAAATAAAACAAATACGATTTGTATCTTTAGCTCCTCTTCTTTGATACAGGGCACTGCTTAGGTCTACGAAAAGTCTAAGAAAATAGTTTTTTTTTTCACATAATGCAGTGGATATTCATTCCAAAGATATCTAAAATGGAGGGCTTCCATATATGTATATATATAGTTATCCTTTAGATTTTTATTTATATCTAAAATAAATATAAAAATTTGTAAATTGGCAAGTTTTTTCATCCTTTTTTATATGTCTTTAGACTCATTTGAAGTGTTACAGTTTCTTGTGTCTAATGCAACTTTGTATCGGGATTTACCCCCTAAGTATAGCTAATTGGTTCGACGGAATTTCAGCATTTGTGTGGAAATGAATAAGCACTATGACGTCGTAATCATTCAGTCAAAACGTGGAGCTTTTTACCGAGGTTGATCAATTTTTTAACTTTCTTTTGTTGCCTTATTTAAATCAACGTATTCAAACATATCAACTAGAAAGAGGAACTACGATGTGTAATAATATTCATGTATGACAATAAAAGCCATAAAATACATTGTAAAAACTCTGCAGACACAACAATGAATGTATTTTTAGGAGGCAAAACTAATATTCCTCTCCCCGGATTTTTTCTTTTCTTTTATCCTCTGTGATCATTATTATCATTCATTTTCCCCCATTCTCAGATGCCATAAAATCCCTCATTCTCAGAAATATAAAGATAGAAAAAACCTGTTGTGTGGTGCAAGCCCTAAATGGTCCAACACTTGTCATCCATTCCACCAAGAAAACAACAACAACAACCAGTATTTTTCCTTAAATACCCTCATAAAACGGCTTTTCTCCCATCATTAGCCAAATGTGTTTGATTTGCAAAAAAAAAATGATAAAAATAATACTATTTTCCTCCAAATGGTTTTATAAAGACATAAATCCCCCCTTGCAAAGAAGAATCTTCAAAACAGGATAGCTTTATCATCGCCAATCAGTGCACACACAGCGTTTATCCTCCAAAACCAATAAAGACAGCTTGGCTGCCACACATAATTATCTATTAAAATCCCAGTTGCGATGCAAAAAAACGCCCATCAACAGACATGACAAACTATAAATAGGGTAAACCATATTTTAGATAGATTTGTGATAATACTGCGTACTGAAGATAGGTCATTTTGGATGGTTAAAATGTTTTATATATTATATTTTTCTTCTTCTCATAAAAGGTGAAATAAAAAAATAAGCTACAAAGAACATATAAACTATAATGTCCGTGGATCGTTGTGTATAAAAATAAATATATATAAGTATACAAATGTTACTTATGTTAAAATGTATAATAGTAAAAAAGTATTCAAACAATAGAAAATCTCTCTCTCTCTCTCTCTCTCTCTCTCTCTCTCTCTCTCTCTATATATATATATATATATATTAGGGTGATTCTTATTACACGTTTTTTCGGATTTGAGAGGTCGGGCTTATCCTAGAATTTTACCTTAGAGCATAAAGATTAACTTGTGAAATTTGAACGAAATCAAATAACGGGAATTGTCTCCTGAATGGACCCCAAAACTATTTAGTTTTGAAGTATTATAATATTATATATATTATTTAAAAAATATATATAATAAAGTTTCCTATTAATTAAATCTAAAGATAGCTAAAGATTAAAATCTATGTATGCATATTGTAATTAAGAATTACTGTCTTTACAAAAAAACTGATATAGACTTTAAAGATAATTTTTTATCCAACATAACACGGCAGTATCTTCTAATGACCTGCTCGAGGAGCTCAAGGAGCTATTCAAGAGAAGAAGGCAAGCTTAAATTAGAATCTTTGCTACTGTTTATCATAGGTGTGTAATCCTTTTTCAAATATGTCTTCTCAAAATTATCATGGATCACAAGTTGTTGTTTTGGTGTTGGTAATACTCCAAAAAAATAATTATCCTCTCCGGTCAAAACTCAACCTCTCTCCTTCGATCAAGTTCCAGTATTTTTCGGAAGTAGGTCATAAACGGCTCAAATTTGAAAAAGAAAGAAAAACTTGTTATAATTAAGGCTTATGAAATGAAAAACTTAATTTCGATTTTGTTTGTAACTTTTTGGATTAAAATATTTTTGAATGTTTAAAGTCAGTCGTTTTTAATCATTTTCTTTCGTATTAGAAGGTTTTAATGGTTTTCTATCTTGAATTACATCAATTCATAATACTATGTTTTAAAATTCAGAAAATAACTTGTGATTCATGATAACTTGAGATCAAACAAGTTTGAAAAAATATCACACATCCTAGTGTATACCATAGATAATATAAATGTGGAAGCAAAGTATGGTAGCCTTGAATATAGTGGTATTTGTTAGCTCTCCATGTTGGTGAAATCAGTGACAGAAAGGAAAAAACAACTATTAGTGTTTATTGAACTGGTGTTAGGCTACAAACTGTTTTTTTGCATAGTTAAAAACTAATTAAAATAAGACTTTTCCGAATAAATATAATTTACTTTGCTCATTGGTAAAGCAAAAGTTTGGAATCCCTTTTCGGAGGTCCGGACATTCAGTATATGGCTATGGAGGAAGAGGAGATGATTCGTCGTCGCTTAGACCCTTGTAAAACGAAGAAAAGTTTTACATTGAATAAAGGTACCGTCCAAATACAAACGGAGATGTCTTTCGACATCAAAGAGATTGCGTGCGACTTACATGTATAACCAGCACTAGGTATAGCAAATCGAGTATAGCCTTCTTTCGGCAATCGAAAAAAAAACGAAAAAATTGAAAGATGATATTCTTATTATACCTTTAACATAAAAAACTAATAGCGAGCAATATGATGTTTGTTAAATCATAATGATGAGATGTTAGACATCAGTTTTTACAAATTATAATATAGATGCAAAGGTTTTTTTTTTTTTTCAGGCAAACAATTTTGAGAGCAAAACTAAAATGCTATACTACATTACAGATGTATGGCACATAGAAACAATTTTGAAAGAAAAACTACCTGGTATATTATAATTAAAGATATTTATGGCACATAGAAAAACTATTATCAACGAAATATTTTAAATGACAGAATGCCACGAAAAACAAAAAGTGTGCTTAGAGAGTGAGATCACTTTTTATTATGCAAGAAGAAATGTCACAGCATGCAAAGGGTGTCTAGGCTTCTGTCATCTAAACAGCTGCGAAGTTTTGTCAGGAATAATCCTGCGGCGGAAAATGCTCTTTCTGCTTCCACACTAGTGTGAGGAATTGTTTTGAGAGCGTGAAAGACTTTGGAGAGGGTTGGCGGTAGAGTTCCCGTCGCATCGAAGCTGCTGAACTCTCTTTTAATCTGCCCATTAATTCATTATTTATATCTCTTTATATATCTATCTAATCTTGTGATTCGAAAGTGGAAACATTCGCAAGATTAAAAAAGTGTTTTGGAAATGAAGCGATGGGCACCACACAGATAAAGGAGTGGTACAACCGCTTCAAAGATGGCCGCTTGTCAGTTGAACGTGAACCACGCTCAGGGAGGCCCTCAACATCGAAAAACGATGCCATCATTGATCAAGTGAGGAACCTGGTGATGCAGAACCGCCGAATCACGATCAGAGAACTTGTAGACGAGGTGAATATTAGTTTTGGTTCCATTCAATCAATTTTTGCTGTTCGACTTTTTCTGACATTTTAAAGAAAATAAAATCCGACGACACTCACTTGCACCTGTTCAATCATGAATGGCCTGACGCCGACTGACTTGTATTGGAGCATGTAGAAAAAAATGAGCATGCGCAGTAGTCATGCTCCCAACCCACAGCAAGTCCGCCCCCATAGCTGTGTTCGTTTGACCAATAAAACCAAAAGTCGGATACTTTTTGGTGATCATAAAGTACCTATATATAAAATATATAATATACTGTTAAAATGCTCAATAGAGATTCAAAAATCTGTGTTAGTCGATATTTTATGTAAAATTTATTCATACTGGAAAAAATTAAACTATAATGCTTAATGAGTTTTTGTACACCATCCTACAGATATTAATCATTTATCCTTACTAACACACAAAATTATATTTTAATTGAAGAATGTAGAGGACCAACGGAAAGGTTAAGTTAAATCTGCAATTATATATATATGTATATATATATTCCTTTACTTCTACCCTCCATGATACCACTTCATGACCATTTATACAAGGAAAGGGATACAATTAGATATTTGTCATATGTTTAAAGAGAGATAATAGTCAATTTAAAATTTAATAAACATACGTGGTCTTCTTTAACACTTTAAAAAACAAACATTGGTGATAGGCATAGGTGTGCACATTCTAGCAATACTTTCCTTACCTTTTTAAAACGGATAACAAAAAGGGGGCATTTTTTCAGCATCAAATTGTAAAAGACGTAATCGTAACCTATTTTTTTTTTTGTTCAATGAATACATGCTTCTACACATTGCTTATAATAAGCTTTTCGGTCGGTATTAAACATTATATCAAGGATTTTTGAGTTCAAAGACTTTGTTTTCTTATATATGGTAGGGATCCACAAAATGCAAATCGAGGGGTAATCTATTTATCGATAGATAACCTCGAATAGGAGTTTCCTCAATCACTTAATAGAGAAGTCCATTCAAAAGGATTGCCAAATTTATATGAATCGAGGCCTTTGAAGAAAGCCTCAATATTATATAAAAATACTTCCTTTAAACTAATAAGTATACTTTTTGGGTTGAATGTTTAGTTATCCTTAGAACGCGACAGAGCGACGAGCGCCCTAATTCGCATAAGCCTGAGTGGATCCAGGAGGTATCTAATCCCAAAATAGATATATAAACTATTATATAGAAAATCTCTCCTCTCATCTGATATATATATTAGATATATATATATATATATAGGGTGCTTCTTATTACACGTTTTTTCGGATTTGAGAGTCAGGCTTATCCTAGTTTTATTACCTTATGAGTAAATATACCTTTTGACAATTTTAACGAAATCGAATCAACGGGAAGTGTCTCCTCAATGGACCCCAAAACTATGTAGTAAAGTGATGAATAATTATAATATATATATATATTAATATATAATTATAATATATACATATGTGACGTGAGAACACTATTTGAATACAGGATTTTTTTTTGTGAAAATGAGATGGACCAATAATAGTATTCTTCATTTACTCTTCTCCATTTTGTATTAGTATTTTTTTGCAATTAGCCTCTGATTGAGGCGATATTTAAGGATTAATTATCGATGAAGAAGCTAATCAAATGAAAAATTGGCTAGGAATATTGGTATCATCTTGCGGTTCTTGTGTTTTTAACCATCATATTACGTTGTTCATAGTTAATGTACGTTTTCTTATATTAAAATAGAGTAGGCAGTAGTCTCCCTTTTTACAGCTGATTCGCTTCAATAGCAGAGAAACAGCGGGACTCATGATTAGTAGAGATAGAAAAGTGAGGGATACTTTGGGCGTGTGAAAGGGAGAATGTTTGAATGGACCATTCAACATGATATAAGTCTGACAGCTATAGAGCTATTTTCACAAGAACAAATTTTACATGCCTTATATACACATGCATAAACATGAGGGGGGGGGGGGGAGAGAGAGTCAAGAGTGACGTCACCATCAACAATCGTCAAATAATAGAGCCTCCACTGATCATAGTTGGGAATCTATTTTTGGGTGCCATAAAAGCATTCTGACTAGACTTCAAACTTGTTGGAGATTCCTCGATCCCTTCCTCCAACCCTCTTTCTATCTTCCCGGGGCGAATGAGACGGTCTTGACTCCGGATAAATGCCTTGGACACCAAGAAACGAGTCTCCTCCCTCCCAGTAAGAGACACATTCCCCTCACCTCGACTTCGTGAATGGAGTCCTACCCCTCCCTCGTCTTCGTCAGTCAAAGGAGTTCCTTCCCTCATCTTCGTTAGATAGCTCCCCGTCTCTTGTCTCCGTTAATGGAGCCCTACCCCTCGTCGGACTTCGTTAGAGAGCTTCCAATCCCTCGTCGTCGTTATAGGGCTCCCCATCCCTCGTCTTCGCCCAAGGAGGTCCTTCCTTCGTTTTCGTTAGAGGGCTCCCCGTCCTCCTCTTCGTGAATGGAGTCCTGCCCCTCCCTATTTAGGGGAGTATTCTGGAAAGCTTCGGGCCTTAAGCAAAACTTTTATCTAGTACAAGGCAGACTTAAAGGATGTAGTTGACCGACTCTAGTGCTGCGACTTTTTATTACCTCCAGTTCAATATCGGGGAGGAAATCGATCAACAGTAGAACTCATGCTTCTCGCTTCTCAGGGTGGGAGTAGATGAAAGCTGTGATGAGATGCTAGGAGAGGGGAGGAAATGTGTGATATGACCTTTTCCAGGAAGTAAGCCAATGACCGACTCAGCACATGTTTGAGTTGCATTAGCGCGAAGAAGAGTCAAAAAGTAAAAGTTTATAATGTTTGGAATCCCTCAGAAAGAATGAGGGTGAATTAAAGTGTCGGAAAAGTAAATTCGTTTAAAATATTTATTTATCATCTAAAGTAATATTGAATTTATTTCTGTATTAGATATAATAAATTGTGAATGAAATTATTTGCCATCTAATATAAATTAAATACTTTCGTGAATTAAAGTGTAGGAACAGTAAATTCGTTTAAAATATTTTTTTCTCATATATAGTAATATTTAATTTATGTCTGTATTATAATATAATAAATTGATAAGATAATATCTTAATTATGAGGGAGACCTAAAAGCCATTCTCATATCAGCTCGTTACATGGCACTCTACATAAGGATTTCGTAGATTTCAAGCTGGCGATTTGCGGGTGACATCGTTCGGTACTTCCCCTCCTGCTCCGAGAGGACCTCTCCCTATCTGAAGTTTTTACTACGGTTCTACAAAAATTATAATCCTAAATTGAATGACAACTATTTTTTCCTAAATATTTTTATATATCAGTTGATTTTGATATTTACTTGATTTTTTAATGCTATAATTTATTTTATTGACCTTATTTATTGTATAAATTTTAAACTATTTTTATTTATATATTTAGAACATGCATTCGCATTAAATTCAATAAAGTCTAAATGGTGATTAAAAAACTGGTGAAAAAGTAGTTGAAATGATTTGTTTTAAAGTGACGCCTATAACTTCTTGGATTTGTAAGAAATTTTGTAAGAGACCATATATCCATAGTAAAAACTCTTTCAAATCATGATAAAGTAAAATTTTATTAGCTTAATCATTTTAACGACATCTTAGAAAATGAATAAAATTAATTAGCACTTTTAATACAAATTTTTGGAAGTTTGCTGACCAGTTACAATTATTGCGGGATGTGAAATGAGAAACATAAGATGTATTAAGTATGATAACCTTAAGTATTATATTTTTTATTGGATTACATTCTTTTTTAAACTGTTAATTGTCAAAAAAAACACAGTTAACTTCATAAGCAGACTTCATGGAATAAAAGATTAGTAATGGGAGTAAATGCACGGGGGGGTGGTAGTCCGTAAGGGTTGATGATCAAGGCTCCTTCACCGAGATTTTATGATCTTCATGTCGTTTGGCAGTTGGATTCATCCGGGCATCATGAGACTTATTTCATAGAATACAGGACTGAAGCGTCACTAGCAAATTCCAAAAAGAGGAAAAAGTCTTCAATATGGAGGAGGTTATGAAGACGGAACTCCTATCACAAAGATGAGGGGTAGGGCTTCATTCATGAAGACGAGGGGCAGGACTCCATTTACGAAGAGGAGGGACGGGAGCTCTCTAACGAAGTCCGACGAGGGGTAGGGCTCTATTTACGGAGACAAGAGACAGGGAGCTATCTAACGAAGATGAGGGAAGGAACTCCTTTGACTGACGAAGACGAGGGAGGGGTAGGACTCCATTCACGAAGTCGAGGTGAGGGGATTGTGTCTTCTGGAGGGAGGAGGCTCGTTTCTTGGTGTCCAAGGCATTTATCCCGGAGTCAAGACCGTCTCATTCGCCCCGGGAAGATAGAAAGAGGGTTGGAGGAAGGGATCGAGGAATCTCCAACAAGTTTGAAGTCTAGGCCAGAATGCTTTCATGGCACCCAAAAAAATAGATTCCCAACTACGATCAGTGGAAGCTCTATTATTTGACGATTGTTGATGGTGACGTCGCTCTTGTGTCGTTGTGCCGGAGGACGACGAGGATGGGATCATCGGGAAGTATGAATCCTGGAGGGGAAGAAGTCCTCGTCTCCGAGCGCCAAGCCCACCATCGCGAGCGGGCACGTCCTTTATTGCGAGCGCAAAGTCTTCCTTTGTGAGCGGCACGTCCACGTCCACGAGATGAAGGATGTACTGGATTCGACTGGATGGAATCTCTGCATAGCAACACACAATCAATTCGACAAAATACAATCCACGATTGGATTCCGTATTGTCTATCCAAGTTGATTCGAAGTACATGAGAATAACTAATTAATAATTATGTATTAATAAGAGATCCATTTATTGTTTTGAATTTAGATCACCCCTTCTTTCTCTTTCTCTCTCTCTCTTCAAAGCATAATTGTAGCCATTGTTTTGTTGGAGCATGTGATTGGTGGAGCATATCGATGCGCAGGGACACCAACATAAATATTTTGTAATGATTTCACGAAAAAATTACGGACTTCCATCTTTGGAAGGATATTGCGCCTTGAAAAACCTTTGATTGTAATAAACAATCGACATAAAACAAACTACAAACATCCATTAATATGATCGAAAGCCTATATGTTTGTTTTTTTCTATATAGAACGTATAATTTCAAATCATAAAAAATGGAAGCATCATCGTATGAAGTAAATATAGCCAAAAATACGTATAATAGTTTTTCTCCTTTTCTTATATTTCGTTCTGTATTCAAATAGTGTTCTCACCTCACATATATGACCATCCCCTCTCGGGATTCGAATCTGCGCCCACAACATAGAGAGTTGAAAAAGCCTTATTGCACACGGCTATTGCACTCCCTATCTCTTCTCTTTCTGTTTTATACAAATTTTTAATTTTTTCAATAGTCGATAGAACAATAAAAAAACTATTAACATAATTGCTGTCCTTTGTATATTGTATCTTTACTTAATGGTTTTTTAAAAATACAAATTTATTTTTTCACAATATCTTAAGAGCCCTCCTACAAATTTCCTCCCTACAGTTTATAATGTTAATGTTTTAGTTAAAATTTAATTATAAAGTTTGATTTTTTGAAAGTTTTGCTGGTAATGTCTTGTCGTAGATATAAATGAGAATAAAATTGTGGTACTGGTGTACAAAAAAAAAAAATGTATTTTTAAATGTTGACATTTATTTTAAAAAAATAGAGATTGAAATTAGAAATTATGATTTATAAAAATATAGTTACATCAATTTAAACTAAATGTTGTCCTACCTTCTACTTTAATCTTATACATCTTAATATTACCATAAAATATTTCAATAACTTTAAAAACACCATGATTATTCATATAAAATATTTAGATCAATACCTAACTAAGTAGAGTTTTTCATTAAGGAGGTATAGACAAACTATTATAAGATAAATAATAATACCATCACATCATTTAAAATTACAAATAACAAATATATTATTGTATCTGGATTGTAATGTTTATTTATGTTGTGTGTATTGTTCATACACTTTTTTTAATGTCTGTAATGCGAGTTCTTGCCTTTATATAAACACCTTCCTTATAAAGGCAGGGACGGGCCTTAATAAAAGTGGCCTGTAGTTTTTTTATAGGAGACATTGGTCCTCCTTACATATTTTAAGACGCTCCTATATGAACTATAGGGGTACAAGTATAACAATAACATAGGAAGAACAAAGTACATGTAAGTCAAATAATAATAAAAGAAGCGATGAATTGAAAATATAAACCAAACAAATAAGTGGACGCTAATAAAAACAATCATAAACTAGAGGCATATGTACATACACTCAAGAGTGCAAACCTCCACCCTCACGGGGTCCTTATGAGCCTTCCGAGGCGGATTTTTCACGACTGGGGCGGTGTAGAGGGACGGGGGAGGGTTCCCTCGACGGAAATTCCGAGAGGAAGACGCTCCCGGCACCCATTTCACAGCACAGCGACATCTATTGGCAGGCTAACTTGAAATTTTTATTAGTATTTAGCTCATTTTGCATCTTATTCTGCACTCAGAGATGCCAAATTTAATCCCTTGTTCCTTTTGGCATATCCAACAACTGCACAAAGTTTCATCTGAATCCGTTACGTACTTTTTGCGTTATCCTGCTGACAAACAAACCAGCCAACCAACAAACTAACAAACCAACTCCAGTGAAAACAATACCTCCTTCGGCGGAGGTAATTATATACGCTCTTATAATTTCCTCCTAGTGTATAATAGATTTACTATATATTATATTTAACAGATATCCATACAAAAACTTTAATTACCCAAACAAAAAGTTGTTATATCAATACACAATTGTTGGAGATATCAACAAAAGTTCATTTGACATCAGACAAATAATGGTATCATGATACAGTTCGCATCAATTTACATATATATGATGCTTTATAAATATGGAATCATCAATACATAGCAGATGAAATAGGCTAGTTGAATACTTGAGTATCTACACATAAATCCAAGATTCACCACCGCCTTTTATTTCACCGTTAATCTTATGAAATATTTGAAGATTCATAACAATTATTATTTTTATATATGGAAGTCATCTCCTTGTTATTGATGTGGAATGGTTAAGTATATAAAATGTACTTTGTGTGTGTGCGTTTTACCGTTTGTTCTTTTATATATACCGAAAAAGTCCATGTCACTGGGTAGGGTTTATTCCACCCTCATCACACTTAAGGTACACAATGAGTATAAGTAAATATATATATATGTATATATTTTTAAGGCTTGTTTTGTTTTATGTGTGTTGAATAACATGGGATGATTAGCTTACAAAATGCAATGTGCTTTTTTGTATAATAGGTAAAATATTAAGTATCGAATTTCAGGTAACGAAGGCTCAACATTAACTCAAGGGCTCTGATAAGATCTTGTTAATTGAAGCCGTGTTATCAAAGACTTTTTGGTGCCTCTAAGCAGAAAAATAATTACAGCATGCTTGTTTATGACAAAATAATAAGCTTTATAGGCTCATTTATAAACTGATAACATTGAATGAAGATAATTGATGTCTTTGTTAATATCTAATTACTTAATCATTCAACCTTCTGATATGTATAATGTGACTAGGTTATTTATGGTTGAAGGTTAAATAACATATTATGGGTTCTATGATAGGTGTGCTAATTTATCGTTTAATATTACTGTTGGTGTGATATTGTCGAATATATATATAGTGTAGAGTGTGTATTAGAAAATTAATTTGCCGTAATCCAAAATCCTTTTCCATCAATAGTTGAATGTGAGCAATAATGTCCTGCAATTATTATTTTTTTTCTCTTCAGCAAGGTCTTTATTTCATTATTTAATATATCTGACGTACACAATATATACATATATATTAATAAAATTAAAAAGGAAAATTGTGCAGTGTTGAAACAAACATAAATAAACATTGTAGTTTAAAATTATTTTCCTCTTTAAGACCTTAAAAACATCAAATTACTTAGGAAGTATAAAAAGCAATACTAAAACCAAACAAAACATAAAATCACAATAAACGAGCAAAAACGTATATTATAGCAAGTCAATGAACAAATACAGATAACACGCATACATAATTAAAAACGAATATAATAATCCGATTTTAAGTCCATAAGCTATTAGTTCTCCGTGTCCTTAGTGTTTTCGAAATTATTTTTTCTTTCAGCAAAATTCGTAGGGCTACTTCCGGTTAAAACTTCCGGATAGTTATAAAACTCCTTCAAAAATAGTTTTTATACATAAGAAAAAACTTTTGTTATATAATGTAGGCATAAAAAATAAGTTTTTTTATATGATATCGATTTGTTTTATGAAACCCGTTTTTTGCACAAGAGTTTTTGGACGTACATGTAAACATACCTATAGTAGTAACAAGCAAATAAAATTGCACACAAAATGTTGATATTTCTTTCGTTGTTATTTACGCTGGTTGGCATTATTGATTACAAGGTGTCTCAGAATTATGTTATTTTCATGATCATCGGAAATATAATTTTGTTGCATCAATTATTCTTTTTATCTGGTCAAAGTAGTTATTCTTTGTTTTTTCTTTCTGCTCAATTTGAGCGGAAGTAGGCCTATGAATTTTTGCCGGAGGAAAAAAATATTGTAGGATGTTCTTGTATATATATATATATATTTATTTATCATGAGATGAAACATAATTTGGTACATAATGCACTTATTATTATTTAAAGGAAATTTGTGTAAATTATAAATAAAATGTATTTCTTCAAGATTTGTTAAATAAAACAAATTATAAACAATCATGTTGGAGCTTCTCCCATGAGGAATGAATGTCTTGTTCATGAAGACATTTCTCTTGTAACGAGCAGGGAGGATACTTGTCAAGATAATTGTATTGAATTGACAAATGAAACAGCTAATCAAGTTTCTAGAACCTCTGTAACTCCTCCTAGTGTTGGAGTCTCATCTGGAGCTTTTGATAGGGATAATCCTATTCTTCCAAGCAAGAGACCTGAGGGTAGAGATGGTCGAAAAAATGATCCCTTAATAGATTCTCACCTCATCCTTGAACATAGAACTCGGTCCCAATCGGCTAATAAAAGAAGTAAACCGGACTCTAATGATTCTCCGGACAAAATTGTAAACCCTTCTAAGCAGTCCAAACCTTAGTTGTACTTAACTGAATCATTATTACTAAAAACTTCAATAATGCAAACTTATATAACAGATATTTTCTCTAATACGATGTCCAAACATATGAAGAGTAATCTAGGAATAAGGAAAATCTTATCCCTTAATACTAGAGGTGGGAGGGATAGAAAAAAGAGACATGCGTTGATGAGACATCTTATGTCTTTGAATGCTGACATAGTTTGTCTTCAGGACATAAAATCTCTCACTTCTTCTTCGTGTGCGGAAAATTGCATGTTTTGTCTGCCTAAAAATTTTCACTACGTTTTTACTGGTTCAGGATCCAAGAGAGGAGTTTTAACTTTTATTACAAAAAAAATTACCTTTTTATATTGTACAAAAGCTTACTCAGGAATTAGTGACTGGCACAAACTTCGTTTATCTTCAAATGGTTTTATATTTTATTTAATTAACACGTATGGGCCCAATGAACGATCCTCCTCATTCTTCCAAGCAATTATTAACTCTCAGCATGAGAATAATATACCCATTCTTATGATTGGAGACATGAATGTTGATTTAGAAAATTCATTCAATGTTTTCCCTAATAGCCGAATGTTAAGAAAAGTTATTCTTCATTTTAATTTGATTAATGTAATGAATACATTTAGTTCTTCGGGCACTTTTTCTTGGTCTCAAGGAAACAAAAAGTCCAAGTTGGACTTTGCTTTAGCTTCTCCCTTCTTTGCTTCAAGAATTAAGAATGCTTGTTATCGTCCTGAACCGTCATCCGATCACAAAATTTTAGATTTAGAGCTCATTTGTAACGTTCGTTCTAAGGCGTTCAAGGTCCCGGGATGGGTAGTTGAGGATGATAATTACATTTTAAAGTTAAGAAAAAATTAGATGTAAGTTTTAAGAATTCGTTATCGGCCTATCAAGCTTCAGTTTTATTGCATAAAATTATTTTAAAAACAACAACCGATTTTAAAAATAAAAAAATACAGAGATTAAGCATCATCAAAGCCAATTAGAAAAAGTGTTAAATAAAGACTCTCTGTTTGTTCGCACATGCATGAATGATGCTGTGAACACTTTTCGTTTGGCAGAGGTTGCTGAGGCGGAAATGGAAGCAAAAATTGTCCGTGAGCAAGACCCTATGCATAGGATCCGTAATCTTTCAAGAGGCGAAAGAGTCAAGGCTCAAACAGTTGAAAAAATCATTGACGGAGAGAAAATTCTCTCCAAAGGTCATGAAATACTACGTTTCTTCCATTATCGTTTCCAAACAATCGTCGGGGAAAGAGAAGGCCATTTTCCAAGGCCTAAGAAATTGCTTCCATGTATCGTAGAACCAATATTTACATCAAAAAGTATTTCGGAATACATTAGAAAAAAATTGAAAATTAACAAGGCTTGTGGTCCTGACGGCATCCTTGGGAAAGTTTATGTTAAAGTCACAGATCAAATAACACCCTTTCTCTTGAAAGTGGGGAATTATATGGAAGCTAAAGGGAAAATGCCTAGTACTTTAACTAAGGGAAGAATAGTTTTAATACCAAAAAAAGGGAATGGAACGGATTTCAACCATTGGAGGCCGATCACCATATTGAATGAATCTTATCGTATACTTTCTGGAGTCCTGGCTCAACAAATGGGAGTCATTCTAAATAAGAAAATTGGCCCTCACCAGAAAGGATTCCTTAGAGGACGTCAAATACATGATATTTCGTATAATATACAAGCCTCTATTGACACTATCAAGGTAAATAAAAAATTTGGTGCAATAATTGCCATTGATTTTTCAAAAGCTTTTGATTCGATTAGTCACAGGCAAATTCTAAGATCTGTTAAAAGATTTCTTCCAAGACGGTTCTTTAATCCTGTCCGTTCCCTTCTATTTAACGGATCATCCACTATCTCATTAAACGGTCATGAAAGTGAGCGAATAATTTTGGGGAAAAGCTGCAGGCAAGGGTGTCCATCCGCTCCTCTCCTTTTTATTGCTGCCATTGAAGAACTTGCGCTAAGTATTATTAAGAAATACGGGGGATTTGGCGTGGATTTTAAGGGTACTCGCCATATAATTGATCTTTACGCTGACGATGTCACGCTAACTATTCAAGCAAACTCAAAGGCACAGATTATCAAAAGAGTACAAATTTTATTAAATTACTTCAAAAAGTTTGAAAAAATATCAGGTCTATCCTTAAACTTGAATAAAACTACCATTCTGCCTCTAGGCCTATGGAATCCAGTAAATGGTACTAATATCAACTCCTGTAAGGTCAGTTCATCAATTGAGGTCTTAGGAATAGTCTGGTGCCGGGATGGCATTCATGAAAGAAACTGGTCCGAAGTCAATAATACTATATTGCAAAAAGCACAAATGTGGAGGAACTTCCGTCTTCAAAAAAGAATAGACATGTATAACACAAAGGTTATTCCAATGTTAGTATACAAAGCTTCTTCATCTCCTGTGATAGCAGAGAAGGTAATTCTTCATGAAGCAAAGTGGTTGAGCGCTATGTTCCATCAAAGATATTTGTCAACAATAAAAAGAAAAAGAAACCATCTCGGTGGTGGTATTGTTCAGCTAGCAACTGTTGTTCCTAAGATATATACTAAAATGTTCGTCAATATTGCATCCATGCCATCCCTTGAGTGGAGAAGATGTGTCACTCACACAGATTTATACTCGTGGCTCCTTTTTGGCACTGAGCTTACAAATAATATAACCTCTGACATCTCTTTGGTGTGGGGATGTGCACAAAGAATTCTTTGGAAAAATATTCCTCAGTTCGATAATTCTTCGACTGTGGATATAATTAGGCAGAATTATGCGAAGAAATATTTTTTCAGGAACCTGGGAAGTCCAGAGGACCTTGAGGAATTCGCCATTAGAAAGGGAACTCTTACTCTTCATGACCTTGGCCAAGATGGCTCTTTCAAGGATGGTAGATTCTTGTATCCCCTGCATAGATCTGCGCTCAAATATCATGTGCTGAAACCCTGGTATTTGAAATTGAATGGCCAGGATCGTTTGGGTTTGAGGGAGAGTAAAGATATCTGTCGTGAATTTCTCAGGCTTCTTGATCTTCCGGGTTCATGGGAAAAGCGGATAAAAGATTCCCTAGCAGAAATAATTGATGGAAACCACTTCACGGCGCAATTATTGATTTCGGCCAATATTATTCGATTTTATCGCCCATGTAAAGATTGTGGCACTATTTATAACTCGATTTTACACGCTTTCGTTGAGTGTCGTTCAGTGAATATTATAAAACGCTTTGTTAAACTTAATGTGAGAGGTCTGGACAAAGAAGAAGCGGATAAATATTTGAAGGCGTCCGTTCTATTTGGAATAAGTGGCGGCAAAATACTGTCTTCTCGAACCAAGGCAATAAATAATGCACTACTGGGTGCAAAATCGCTGGTTTCAAAAAGGTTGGCAGATTACCAGCCTCTTCAGCCTTCAAATTTGAAGGCAATATTCCTGGCAGCTGCGGCGAGATATGGTTCCCTGGACCTTAGGATCCCATCTACAAAGGATGATTCTTGGACTTATGGAGCCCAAGAAATCCGATATTTCCCTTCCCGTTCTCCTCTCTACAAGGACATCATCAAAAAACTTTTTAAAAATTCAAGGATTTTAAATAATTAATGTTTTAATACGTATATTGGAATTTTTATAATGTTTTGTCAGTTTTAATTACAGTTTTTTAATATAATTGTGTGTTCATTTGTGATGCTTAAATTTTAAACTATAATGTTTATTCATGATTTAATTCGCATTAGCATCACTTTATATATATTTCTTTTGTTTTATATATATTTATATGAACTGTGTCAATAAAAAAAAATAAAAAATTATAAACGTACTTCTTAAAATGACAATAATTCAATAGTCTTAAAAATAGTTTTTTCTAGGAGATATTTCTACCCTTTCATCAAAATAAAAGAGTTGGATGATCATAAATAGTAATTAGATGATAAATGCCAAAATTTTGTTTCATTTTTATATGCTATTTATTTTATAAGTATTTTATTTTATTTTTTTCGGTCACGAAGTTTTATTCAGTATTTGTAACAAACATTACAGTGCAATACAAACTACACTAAAATACAATAAATATTTATAAAATAAATATATATATATAATAAATAAAACTCTCTTCAACAGTTGCGTAAAAACATAAATGAACGTTATAGTTCAAATTTACTGTTAAAAGTAAGTTATTTTATAATGAAGATTTTTTGTTTCAAGGCTCACAATCGGCATTATACAATAAAATAATACATTTAACCCTTATATTGCGTTAGAAAGCTGTTTACACCTGTGGTGTTCGCGGGTCAATTTTGACCCGTGATTTGAAAATGCTTTAAAATGCTTAAAATCACCAGTTTTCTTCCAATATTGTTTTTCAAGTCATTGTTGGCTTAGTATACATTCATATAAATGGAACCAGTGTGGAAAATTTCTTTAGTTGGCTCCACAGACACAGTGTTTTAAAATGTACCACTCGTGTAAAATGTGTGTGTGTGCCTGAATGCGCTTTCTATATGTGTCTGTCTGTGCATGTGAAAGAAGCCTGTTTGTGTGTGGTGGGGGGGGGGGGGGCGTGTGTGTGTGTGTGGGCCATAACTGGGCATATTGGGCCACAATTGATCCTCAGAGCAACCCATAGCTTTTAGGTGATGCATAAAACAGCCAGTATTCTCTGCCGGGTCATTTTTGACCCGTAACACCACAGATGTAACTTATTTTTTGGAGACCTTTATAATTTACTAAAATGGTGAAAAATGATATTTCTGCATTCAATCGGTGTGTCTGAGGATTAGATGAAGCCTCATTCCAGAGCAAAAAAGCAAATGGTAATTTTTACACATTCAAACTAGAAAACGGGTCAATTTTGACCCTAACACAATAGAAGGGTTAAGTACATACTTTTAACTCATACATATAAATTAATGCATAAATTTTAGACTAAGCTTGAGTAAGATTAAAATTTATTAGAAGAATATAAATAAGACTTCCCTTCTCTTGGTTCTATCCACCGGAAGACATTATGTACAATAATGAAGAATTTTAAGAATTGCAAGTAATGTCATTTTAAAGCTCTAATTATATGTTGATATATTTGAGTATGTATGTCAATTGAGATGTTTTCAATTGTATTTTATTGTTCGAAAATAGTGTTTTAGTTCAACCCCTAAGACTAAATTGTAAATTAAAATATTTAATTATGCGATTTTTCATACATTATCTTAGGTTTTTTATGTATTCTGTTGTACATATCATAAAAATGAACTGTTGAATATAAAAAAGAAAATAAATAATTATATCTCTATGAAACATTAGTTTTTTCTATTTAAATTCAAATTTAAACATGTCCCTTATACCGAACAAAACGATCTAAAGAACAATTAAAACCCAGTATGAAAAGGATATCTATGTAGACCATATATTATTGTATAGCGTAGAAATAATATAGTCTACAATTTAGATGTTTTTACTGCAATTAACAAACATACAGGAAAGATAAACAAACTTAATTATAATAAACAGCTTTTAAAGTAATAACTACTTTCATTATAATTAATTGCATAAAGAATGACTCTTGCATATTTAAATATTCGAAGACTTTAAATAAATGAGTGTAATTATATGTATAAAAAAATAATGTTTGTTGATGAGCTTGCACAAACAAGCTCCTCTTTGTCTCTAACAATAACGCATCAATAAAACGCGCCTTTTTCTCCATCTCTACTGATAACATCACCCTCTTTAAAATAATAGTTTTTATGTTGATTATTGTGATTTTGAGGAGTATTTTTTTTAATTAACACAAAGGACTAACCCCTCATACTGGGGCCACAATACTATTCACAGAAAAAGAAACAAATCATAATCGCCTATGAATCCACTCGTCATTTAATATTGTGTTAAGTTCGAGCAATATTGAATAACTGTTCTAAATTCAAGAAATAGAGAAATAGAATGACCAACTTATAACATATATATATATATATATATATATATATATATATATATATATATAGGGTCTTGCAGGTAAATCCGCACAGAGTTAAATATCCTCCAAATCCCAAATGGGAACAAAAGTGATACCTATTTTGATTAAGAAAGTTGTTTATTAAACATAATACAAGATTACTATTCAATATGGCCGCCCTCAGCCTCAAGGATGTCCTCCAAACGACGCCTGAACCTCCCACAGGCCGTGGATACCTCCGCAGGATCCAGCTTGTTCATCTCCGACTTGATGGAGGCCTTCAGGGACGCCAAATTGCTGTGGTGTGTGGTGAACACCTCCCTCTCTAACTTCCCCTACAAGTAGTATTCGCATGGGTTCAGGTTGGGGCTGTTGGGGGGCCAGGTGTTGAAGTCCCAAAAGTTGGGCACATTCTTTTTCAGCCAGGACTGCACAAGTTTGGCCTTGTGGGCGGGCGCCAAGTCCTGCTGGAATTTGTACGGGGTCCCGGAGGCCACAGAGTCCATCCAGGGACGGCGAAAGGTGGACCCCACGCTTCCTGGCGAGGATGGACATGGACGTCCCCGGATTGGCCTTGATGGACCTCTTGAGACCAGCCACAAATGTGGGCGTGCAGATCCGGTCACTCCTGGGCTTGTGCTCCTTCTTCTTGGACATCCCTGACTCCTCCCACTTCTTGGTGATATCGTAGACCGTCCATCTGAGGTACTTGAGCACTTGATGATGGCTGCAGGACGGTGCCCTGCGCAAACCAACTCGATGACCGTGTCCTTCTGGGTCTGCTCCATCTCCGTATTAGTGTATTTGTTTTGTTTTCGGGCGCAATTCGACAGCACATTCACAAAATCTCCCACATGTGCAATATCTAAGCTCTACTTGCACTCCTTATGGATCTAGACGAAGTTGAACTTTGTTCGGATTTACCTGCAAGACCCTGTATGTATATATATATATATATATATATATATATATATATATATTTTGTTTTTTACTAGGTGAATATATATTTCTGAACAGGACTCATTGAATAAATAAAGCCTCAAGGGACTAACACCTTATGTAATAAAATCTATTAAATAAAAAAAGTATAAAAAGTAGCGCAATATGCTTTAAAATTATTTGTATTATTTCTGCCTATTACTTACATAACGTCGAGTCTTTTTTATCTAGACTCAGATAAAATATATATTTTGATATATTGTAGATGCCCAAAAGTTGATAGTTAAAAAAGTTTCTAGGGAACAAACAACCAACGACTGAAAGCAGTAATAATAGATATAAGCTTCGAGTATATAATTAAAATTAGTCCATATAACCATGAAATTCTTCAATGAGATTTATCAATATTGATCATCCTCTCTCGTGAGTAGAACCTGCGCTCTCAATATCGAGAGTCGAGCATAATTCCATTGATTTATTATAGATAAACGTTATTATTTATAATGAACTGCAGCTATTTTATCTGGAATTTTTTATCAACATTTAGATATTGGTAATAAACAGCCAAAAGAAAAATGATGAAATAAAAAGTACATTGAAGATGGTTGACATGGTAATGTGCCATGATTAGATTAATAAAGTTCTACAATAATGCATGCTAGTTTTTGGTAAACTAATAAGATACAAATAAATTTCATATTAAGAATTTCGGAGACATGTTACATGATTGGATGTCTATGTTTTTTTACATTCATACTCATCTGTCATAACCTTAATAAGGGGAGTGGTATTAGTATATATATGTATATATATATAGAAGAAACATTGCGCATTTGATTATTTCTAGGTTTGTATATGGTCAGAATATGAAACATTACAAAGTGGTTTTTTGTACATACATGCGCCATGTTTTGGTCTCAAGGGATTTAGATGGGCTCATTAAGGAACATCTTGGCAAAATGAGAATGACCATGTGCTTTAATTTAATATATATCTAGGGGCATCTTAATGATGAAGGCAAATGAGGCCTCATATGCCTTGAAGGGTATAACTAATGCAAGTATTTGCTCACTTAGACTACAAATACAATATAAAAAAGAATCTCTGTTATATATGATTAAAGGCGTTAATAGTCTATTTACATTCTTGAGCAAACAATATGACAATAGAATGGCGAATATGGACAAAAACATAATGGAAGTAGACTAATTTATACTGGTATATAAGTTTTAACAATATTTATATTTGTGAGAAAGTTGTTTGCTTAGCAAAATGCAGCCTTTTGAATATATTCAGGGATGAATAAAAACATTGTATTTTAATAGAAAAAATTATCTCTATTGTAAAAAAATGAAATGATCAGATATTAAGCTATAAATATATAATATTAAATATGTAATGAAATCAATATAAATTTTTAGGACTAATAACTCAAGAATGCAACAATAACAAGGTTTTGAAGAGCTTTTAGCTAAATAATAATGATGTTTAGCATCAAGGCACCTAGTTTTTTAGGTCCATGATAACGAATATGATAGAAAAGAATTGAATGAAGAAAACTAATCTTTGACTTGTAGAGCATCTTCACAGATATTCTTTCTACATAGTTATTTGTTCAGCATAATATATCATTATAAATATCTCTAAGGACTGATAAGACCTTTGTATCCAAGAGAGAAAAGTTTATTGTATTTTCGGTACTTAAGAGAGAAACGCTTGAATAATTTCATTAACCATTCCGTTCGCTGAACTATCCAGGGGATTCCAAAGCTCTCTCAAATCTCAAATCTTATGTATTCTTGGGAGTATTATGTATACGAAACAAATATAAATTATTGTGAAAATATAAAAATCAAGTAGTTCAAAACTTACTCAATTGCGAGCATTAGAATCGACTATAACTTACTTCTTTTAGGGCTTTCTTACCATCACACTAAATTAATATTTATTAATACAAAATATTACACAACTGCATCAGATATTTTGTAGGGTTTTGAACGATGGAACTTATAACTACAACGCTCCGCTTTTGCAGAACCTTTTGGTGAAATGAAAAGTATTGTATTGCATTAAGTATGAAACCATTAGAGCATATGTATTTGCCGGTCAGTTTTTGTAAGCATTAACTATTTTAAAAATCTTTATAGGGACAAAGGAACCTGTCAGAGTTCACAATGGCTTTTAAAAGAAATAACAAAGTAGAGATATATAAAAATATATTTTAGATAACTCTTTTGTATTAAATCATTCGTTATAGAAGTTAATTTAATATATATATATTGGTTTTCTTTGAGTTTATTGATTTATTCTCAATAATAAAAGATGGAGAAAAAAATCTCCAATCACAAACAAAAATCAATATTATCTTATTATAGGAGCTTTTCAACAGTTTATTTATGGCTTATGTATATACATGTTATCATAATTTATAAAAATAATAAAATGATACCACGTCATTTTATTGAAAGACTCACAAAGTTCAGATTATTTCATGAAAGAAAGCAAGTCATCTTTAAAAACAAGTATTTACAAATAAATATGTAGTCAAACCTTTCACCAGCGGCCACTCATGGAAACCCAAAAAATGACCTTTTCTTGTTTATAATATTTTGTATTAATAAATATTAATTTAATGTGATGTTAAGAAAGCCTGAAAACAAGTAAGTTGTAGTTACTCGTCAAAACAGATTTTAACTAATAAAGTTAAACCTTTATTAGTGTTCACTTGTTTATAGCGGTCCCTATTACGATAACTTTGATCGAAGGGAGGGTAACAGTTTTTGACAGTACACATTTTTAGTCTGTTTCAAACCACAACTTGTAGTCCAAAATATTTTATAACTGTTATAAAACAACGGACACTCTATAATAGTAAGTACTTACAACGAATACAAAAACTTTAAAAAAAGCTTCATGACATCACCTTAGACTTATATTCTTTGAACTTTGTTTTCCTTTGTTTAACTTAAATATAAGCTTCATCTTCATAAGAATGTTAATCCCATCATACTTAACAATCAAGGCTTAGTTTAATGCAAACGTCGTTATTTTAAAAGTAATCCAACGCATACCATATGGTTTTTTTGTTGTTTGAAATAGCATCACCACATACAAATAAAAGGTGCGTCATTTTAAGGGGGGATGGCTGACATCTAGAGAAGGATTATCATTGAATTTAATTAATTATGAAGTTTAGTATTTTTGTTTTTGTAATTAATTGATTGTCGTAATGATTTAAAGGAATATATTGAGAAATAATCTTTTGTTGGTGTTAATAGAAGTGTTTCATTGAGAGCTAAGATAAGGTTGGTCATACAAACATGAATTGAATTACTATTGAAAAGGTTTCGAGTTTGCTCAGAATGGTATATTTTTTCAAATTGTTGAACCATGCTTCCAAATTATTTATAATTTAGTTGCCTTTTTAAATTTTGAGTCAATAAAGAAAAATCATATTGAGTATAGACAAGAGCCGGCAGTTTTCAAAAGCATGGGATACTTAATTCGGAAGCCGTCTAGAGTCTTTGCAAGGCATGTTAAAGACAATACTACCCAACGGTATTGGAAATAAACTGTAAGCGTTTTATCATAATTAATTATCGATAAACTCAATATCCGAATATATATAATTTGGAAAGTCAAATTCTTTAATATACTGCTCCCATATTTGGTGAGCTTTCTCTTTAATAATAATAATGAACTAAATCATGAAGCTAAAAGAAACAAAATGTTCAAATTTACATACCTGTGGGATTTCATCCGGAACACGTCCCATCCATGATAGGGATCGAATGTGGCAGTCCCCAGCTGTATTTGTGGAGCGTTCCCAGTGTAGATGCATGATCTACGCCTTTCTGTCTTGCTTTACATAACACATCTTACCTAAAAGAATGGAGTACGAGAAATATGAATCATAGTCAAAAGTATATGCAAAAAAAATATACATTCTTTGAATGTTTAAGCTTCTCAGTTAATGCATTATTTTAACCAAAAAAGTTTGGCCCTAAAATCAAGACACTGAGTTTCTGGAAAAATATTTTAAGAGGGTATATTTTACTATTTTCGCCGTAAATATGTAAATACTTACACATATCTTTTGTTTTGACCAGGTTTATATGTAAAAAAAAATAACAGAACACGATAATATTTTACTTCAGTTATGCGACAGCAATCTATTGAAAGCAAGCATTCAACTAATGTAAGTTTGTTGCAGTGTGAGTTCAAAGTTTGCCAAGATATTAAATGCTACGAACAAAGCCCTATACAAAGAGAACATTTCAAGTCAGCCAAGGATGCTAACAAGAATATATTTTTTATAATATTAGGTGACTGATAAAATATCAGAGATGTACAGCAAAAACATCTTATAATAAATATATACTTTTTCTGCATAAACTGGTGTTGGGTAATTTTATCTGTTAATTTTGTATATGTTATTTATACTTTGGGCAGATACGACATCGTTTTTGGTCTACTCAGTTCAATCTGGAGCATTTGATAAAAGATCTCCAAATGTATGTTGAGTCGTAGAGCCCAAAAATCAAATTATACATACAGGGTTAGGAAGAATTAGTGAAACATCGAGTTGTAAGTGTCTAAAATCTTTCTAAATATGACTCTTAGAGGTTTTGTTAAGATATAAAATCATGTTTGCGGACATTTTTACATCTGCTTTGATGTTTTAGCAACTTTTTGTTGAAAAACAACGACGAATGGACCTTGAAAGCAAGCGAATGGCCGTCCTCAAGTTGTTGGACTCTGGCCAGTCCCACTAGGCTATCATTAACATGCTTGGGGTAATCCGCACATTCATCTGGCGTATCCAAAAGTTATCAATGAGACGGGCAAAACCACAAGGAGGCCTGGACAAGGAAGGAAGCGATCAGTGAAAACAACAAGACTGGCCAAGGCCGTTGCCGGCAAAATACTTCGTAACCCGTTCGCTCCATGAATAAGATGGCTCAGAAGTACAGCGTATCTACGAGGACCATCTTAAGGGTGGTCAAAGCTCACCTGGGCATGAAGCTGTTCAAGTACAGGAAAATGTATCTACTAAACGAGGCCACCAGGGTAAAGAGGAAGGCTAGATCAAAGTTGCCTCCAAGATTCCAGAGAATTCCAGAAACGTTTACTGGATGCAGAAGCCGGCATCTGTGATGGTCTGGGGGGTAGTGGTCTTCAATGGCAAGAAATCACCCCTGCTCCGGATTCCAGACGGTGTTCAAATTAACAAGATCGTGTACATGGACTTCCTGAAGACCAAAGTACTCCCGTGGATCCAGGAAGAGTTTGATGGAGTCCCTGTCTGCTTCCAGCAAGACGGAGCTCCGGCCCATACTGCAATGATTGTGCATGACTGGTGTACAGCCAATTTTTATAACTTTTGAAGAAAGGAGCTTTGGCCTCCCTCATCTCCTAATTATAACCCCCTTGACTTTGCCATGTAGGGGATGGTGAAGAGGGAGGCAAATGCTAAAACAAGGGCCAACAAGGACCAGCTGATAGCCGCAGCTGAGAATTTTATAAAAAATTGTAATAAATATTTTGAAATAAATTGTTGTCAACATTATTTACAAAATAGTATATTTTCTGAATTACGTATTTTGGGCGCAATTGTGTTTTTCCATGATTCTCTTATTATACATATATATATAGTTTCAGCCAATTTATTACTTTTATCGTAAAAGAATTCATTAAAGTATTATTTTTACGTAATTTTAATAATTTATAATGTATAGCAAAAAATTAAAGTACGATTGTTAAAAAAATAGTTGTACAACTTTATTTAAAGTACATACAATAATTGATCCAGTACAATCCGAAGAATCTATAAACAGTCGGGGATATTGCAGGTTACCGACCCTTAAAACAATTTGAATCAGGCATCCTTCATCTTCAAGGAATATTATTTATGATTAAGAGCCACTCTAATATCTTCTGCTGCTCGTAATTCGTCCTTCTCATTGAAGATTCCAAACGCTTCTGGTGCTGGATGGCAATATGCGGCGGATCTATTTAAGTTTTACCCCAAAGTTTCGGCGAAGTATTTTACATGTTAAAAATATAATTAAATCTTATAGAACTTTTAAAAGAAGTTAATTATTTGAATGATTCATTACGGTTTTAGTGTTTGTTTTTGAGTTTTAAATGTGTATTATTTTGATGTTTATGTCTATGTGTTTGAGTTTTAGATGTGTATTGTTTAGATGTTTATATATTTTGTTGTTGTGTTTTATGTTTTGAAAGGCAACTATGGCGAGGATTAATTATAAACTACAATGTTTATTTATGTCATACACATAATTCCTTCGCTAATATTTTTATTGTATTTTGATGTGTTTTATATCATAAATATTTTGGGCCTCAATAATAATAATAAAATAAATATTATTTATGATCCTATAATATCAATATTCAAATTATGGGGGCTTGCATAATTAAATCATGAGACTCTCTGTAATACAAAATGCACATACATTTTAATTATGTTAAAACACTATTAAAATATAATTTATTCTCAACTGAAAAGTGAATGGCTGCCATGTGACATGGATATATTAATATGGAAATGTAGGTTTACCAAGTAACATAATTGTATAAAATGCTATGGTAAAAATATGACGTTATTACCTCCGCCGAAGGAGGTATTGTTACCTCCGCCGAAGGAGGTATTGTTTTCACTGGCGTTTGTTGGTTTGTTTATTTGTTTGTCAGCAGGATAACTCAAAAAGTACTGAACGGATTCGAATGAAACTTTGTGGAGTTGTTGGAAATGCCAAAAGGAACAAGTGATTAAATTTGGCATCTCTAAGTGCTTTTTTAATATGCAAAATGAGCAAAATACTACTAATAATACTAATGAAATGGGTCTCTATTCAGGGAGTAGGAAAGAACAAACGCTAAAAAAATATTCATTGACGTATTATTGTTCATATATCAGCTCAGGACTATGTTAACCCAGTGACGTAGCTTAAACTTCTTCCTCTTCCCGTCTCTGAGTGCTTTTTTAATATGCAAAATGAGCTAACAGAGAGGAAACTGATTAGAGATAGAAAATCGGGCGTGTGAAAGGGAGAATGTTTGAATGGGAATGTTGTGGGGATCGGCGGAGGTACACACTCTCTAAGTGTATATGCCTCTAGTTACCTCTATTGTTTTCACTGCGTTTGTTGTTTGTTCAGCAGGATAACTCAAAAGTACTGAACGATTCGAATGAAACTTTGTGGAGTTGTTGGAAATCAAAGAAACAAGTGTTTCAATTTTGGCATCTCTAAGTGCTTTTTTAATATGCAAAATGAGCAAAATACGAGCATATTACATCAGAGAGGCAAATTCCTTCCGTAGAGTTTAGACGGAATTCGAGAGGAAGACGCTCCGGCGTATAGAGTAGAACTTGCAAATTAGTAGTATTTTTTTGGCGCCTTAATTCTGCACTCAGAGATGCAGCACTTATCCACAAAATTTCATCAAATGTTCAGTACTTTTGAGTTATCTAATACAAGCCAGTGAAAACAATACTAATGAAATGGGGTCTTTATTCAGGGAGTAGGAAAGAACAAACGCTAAAAAATATTCATTGACGTATTATTGTTCATATATCAGCTCAGGACTATGTTAACCAGTGACGTAGCTTAAACTTCTTCCTCTTCCCGTCTCTGAGTGCATTTTTAATATGCAAATGAGCTAACAGAGAGGAAACAATGATTAGAGATAGAAAATCGGGCGTGTGAAAGAGAGAATATTTGAACGGAATGTTGTGGGGATCGGCGGAGGTACACACTCTCTGAGTGTATATATGCCTCTAGTTTTCACTGGCGTTTGTTTTTGTTTATTTGTTTGTCAGCAGGATAACTCAAAAGTACTGAACGGATTCAATGAAACTTTGTGGAGTTGTTGGAAATGCCAAAAGGAACAAGTGATTAAATTTTGGCATCTCTAAGTGCTTTTTTATATGCAAAATGAGCAAAATACTACTAATACTAATGAAATGGGGTCTCTATTCAGGGAGTAGGAAAGAACAAACGCTAAAAAATATTCATTGACGTATTATTGTTCATATATCAGCTCAGGACTATGTTAACCCAGTGACGTAGCTTAAACTTCTTCCTCTTCCCGTCTCTGAGTGCTTTTTTAATATGCAAAATGAGCTAACAGAGAGGAAACAATGATTAGAGATAGAAAATCGGGCGTGTGAAAGGGAGAATGTTTGAATGGGAATGTTGTGGGATCGGCGGAGGTACACACTCTCTGAGTGTATATATGCCTCTAGTTTCCTTTGTTGCAGCATTATTAAGAATATTAATCGTTTTCTAAAGATTTTTTTCTTGAGTTTCTCGGAAATATGTGATTACAGATGCTGCTAAAATTATCCCACGTCCAGCTTATAGAATGCCTTCAGCTGTTGAGGGATTTATTCGAATAGGAATAGCTGATATAAAAAGTATATATTTAGAGATTAAACTTGATGTAATAAAAATAAATAAATATAATTACTAATAAAATGGTTCTCATGCCATTTTACTTTAACTTACAATGAGTATATATATAAACTTATCTAGACTCTTGGACTGTTGCATCGAAATATTTATATAAATACCTATATAAAGTTTTTCAAGAGGATTTTATTCAAGGTTTTATTAGACTATGGTCAAAACAAGTTCAGGGAGGTTATATTTATATTTTTATAAGAAATTGTAACCGAAAAATGGTGAAATTAATTAATTCCTTTGGAATAATTGAATTGGGAAGGAGAGTAATGTATATTAAGTAAGAAAAATATATCTTAGAAAACGAAAGTATTGTTCTTTAGTGATATTTTATTGAATTGTCACGATCTCAACGACTCAAATCATTTAGTCGGGGTGTTTTACAAATAATAGATATATTTTTGACATGCTTAATTTGGAATTGATTAATTAATTAAGAGTTGTAGGGATTTGTAAAATTATGGATACCTCAATTTCCCTGTCATGTTTCTTATATATATATACCTTAAATTATTGTCCCTCGGATTTATCAATTGTTTTTCAACATTTTTGTCGCTTTAATATAATTATTTTTAAATTATCATACCCTTGGGTAAAGGTGCTTTAAAGGATTTGATAAAAGAAAAACTTTTCTTTTAAGAATATTTAACATTTTATGTACATACATTCCTTTAAGAAAGGAATTCTTTATAAAAGAGGATGAAAATTAAATAAATTTTGACTTCCCCCAGGAAGAAAATACATTACTCTATAGTTATGGCTCATGTGACTATAATTTAACATTTATATGATGGGCAAAAAGGTATGTCAAAAATGGTATCGGCTTGCTACGTCAAGCCTTTTCACAAACAAATCGATGGAAAAAGTTGAGGACCAGCTCTGCTCTTTTTGCAAAGAGAAGACAAAAAACTCGGAGCATTTTTTCTACGAGTACACCGCAGTGATGTCCATTAGCAAAATAGTGGAACCTTTGATGCTTGGGGAGTTTGGTCTTTTTCTGAAGAAGAAATATTTCTGCTTGCAGTTCATCCGGAGAGTAAAAGCGCTTTCCAAACAAAGCCGTCCTCATCAAGGTCATCTTTATGATTTACGCCGCGAGAAGCCGGAACCACCCGTGCCAACACATATGCCTTCAACCATTTATAGAGAGGTGGAAGTCCATGTTCCAAAGTGAACTTTATCTTACTACTTTTTATTTGTTTACATTATTCCCCTCCTCCCCTTCCCTTCTTGATCAAATCAACTTGAACATCTCTTTTAAAGTCTTATCCGATCTTCTTTTCCGGTCGTTTTTTTCTAAATGTTTATTATTAATGTTAACATTGTTAGAATCGAATTCATTCCAGTTTTAAGAGTTCCTCTTTTTATATAAACTGTCTAATATCTTTTTATAATATTACTGCACTTACCTGTTTTTATTAATCTATTAATTCCCCCGACCATTGCTTTATTGTTAACTCCTTTCTCACTCGTATCTTACATCATTGTAATTGAATATTTGTAGAAGAGTGTCGTGAAATACATATGGAATAAAACATATGTATGGTGAACCAAGCGAATAGACATTTATTCCTTGAAAGTTTGGTTATGTGGTAACTATACATCTAAAATAACCAAATAAAAACTTCAATCAAAAAATATAAACAATTTCATGAATTTGTCTACCGTCTAATAAAACCTTAACATCCTCTTCTAAAAAATTCAAAGGGCTAATTGACTTTGTTGGGAAGTACTGATTTTACATATAAATAAGAGAAACACAAAGCAAATATAAAAAATCCTATATTTCTTTACTTATAATTTATATATTTATGTATATTCGCAAGGGGTTTTGTTTGTTACATAACGTCGATCATATTATATATATATATTTTTTTTTTTTTGAGGGGATTTTTTTGCGTAATTTATAAAAATTCACTGATTGAACATTTAAATATAAAAACAAATTTAAGAATCCATCTGATATATTAATTAAGAATTCATCTGATATTTGCAATCAGTGAATTATATCTATTAGGGAGTAGAAATGAATTTGACAATTATTAAGTTCAAAAAGTAAAATAGAGGAACAATTAATGTTCATGCAAAAAAAAACCACTACATTAACAATATAATATGTTTAGAATACCAAGAAGTTTTGGAACCCAAACTTAGTTTAGCTTTTCTAGGAGATATAAAAGTCCATAGATACCAAGCCTAAAAAGACTTTAAAACAATAATTATAATCTTCTTATATTTCAGAATGCCAAAGTTGAGGGATTTTTCACAAACTCACAAATGACTGTGACTGATTTAATTGTTTTCTAACTTTTCCAACGTCCTAAATTTAGACAGATGATCCATTTATAGTTATATATTATGAAACAAATACTCCATTCGTTATTGCCCTGAGTATTCCCAATTATTCTATTGAATTGATAATAATGTGCAATACTTATATATGGAGTCCATTCAAAGGATTATCAAAGCACATGGATCGAGTCATATATATGACAATACATATCTACTAATATACATACTTATTATTATTGTAGCAAAGTAATTGTATCAAGCTGTAATATTATAAGTGGTTCCTTTTATTTGACAAAAAATTAATAATATTCTTCAATAATTGCAGCGACACCTTGGACACATCGCACCTACATAAAATATGAGTAATTTAGAGTGATTAAGTCACTCCTCCATTATAATTTGAATTAAGGTGTACCTCTTCCTCATCAATTTTTAGCTATACTTAAATATATTTTTTTGGTGTCTATCTGGTTATTTACGGTATTATTATTATTATTTGCCTGAGTACAATTTTTTGTGGATGCTTGCTTAAGGAGCGGTTTAAAAAGGGCTTTTTGTATTGTGTATGTACAATACAGCATTAATTTTAATTCTATGAGGAAATAAGCATCACAACAACAAAGCATAGGAAGTGAATAAGAATGGCTCGTGCAGTCCTTGAAACATCATCTTATTACTCATTTAACTCAAAGGAGCCCAAAAAAGTAATTGAAATGATGTATCGAGTAAAATGATCTATCAGGCGATGAAAAGAAGAACAAATTAAATATGTCTGAAGCATGGGCTTACATCATCTCTCTCATCCTCTCTCTCTCTCTCTCTATATATATATATATATATATATATATATATATATATATATAATAAGACTTGTTGATTGATCGTTCATTTTTTGTCGTTCGCGAACGATGAACGAAGAAAGACAAAGTTTTTGACGAACGACGAATGATAAGGAAAATTCCTTAAAAAGATAAAGATTTTTCATTTTCATGGGAAAAATTACCTTGCTAAAAAAAGTTGTCAATTTTTTTCAGAATGATGAACAACGAACGATAATTTTTAGTGAACGACGAACGACAATTTTTTACGAACGTCAACAAGTCTGATATATATATATAACATATATACATTTATAAATATATATAACTCTCTTTTTGGCAAAACAAGCTGATAGATAAGGATACCGTACTTTTCTTGAAATTGATTGGTTGATTTTTTTAATACCCGTTACCAAAAAGTTTATTTTTACTTGATATACAAAGTATTTATTATATATGCATATGACAGTACAAAAAGTTATGGGGGGCAAACTATTCGGTAATAATAATATACTTATGTTATATGTCTTTATAGATTATGAGGAGACAATCCATGTAAAGAAAAATCAAAAATGAAGTTATATTTTTTCGCAAAAAAGTTATGTTATATTCATGTTCAAAAACTATTTTGGAATAAACAAAAGTAATGGCATTTTATAAACATAATGAAAGAAAAAAAAATACATATACCTTTATACTAATAATTGAAGTATTTGCTATGTCAATATGATGTATTTTGTATGTTTGCTTCAGTAAAACTATGATACTTTTCATTATCTTTTAGTATCTACAAATGATAATTAATATATATCGTAGTGATAACAGTTATAAACATAGACCTTGAGTTAGAAGAAAAATCCATTAATTTTCATTACTTTAATCACGTAAAAAGGTGTTAAAGTTTTCTATAAAAGAGCAATCAAATTATGCATGTGAGGGTGTGCATTTGATGAATATATATACCAGGCTTAATTTTTTGTTATACAATAAATCATATTCATCTATATGCAGATGTGCAATGCCTTGAAACTGGATCTTATATTTTGATTTATAGAAAAACTCAACAAGCATAGCCCAAATGAATTTGCGGAGATGTAGTGGATTTTAGTTACTCGCATATTTGGCCGCCTACGGCGCCCCTAAGTTCGCCCTTCGGGTATGGGCTGGTTTTGGAGCTAGTTTGTGTGTGAAACAGATCTTAAAGAATATAAGAGAAGAGAGAAAAAATAATTTCCTGTTTTGTACAAACATTCCTCATAAAAAGTTTGACATTGTACAAATAATAGGTTTTAAGTCACATTAGATGTTTTTTTCTATATCTATTTCTCTAACTCCTCCTCCTCCTTTTTTTCTTCTCTTTACCTTGAAAAGTAGGTTGTAAAATCAGACAAGGTCTGAATTTTATTCTCATTTCTGGTCCCATCACTTTGCAAATAGTTTTATTAGGTCCGTCTTGACCAAGGATTCCATAGGTACCTTCAAAGTTCAAATCTGACCATAAATGTGGGAAGAGATAGCGTGCGGACATACAGACGGACAGAGATTGGTGAATTAATATATAGATTTTAGCATTTTTAGATGTGTTACGAAGATAACATTTTTTTAAATCATTTATTTAAGTTCTCAAAGAATACAATAGTTTACCAGCAAATCGACTAAGACACAGATATGTAATCAATATAGATATATAACCAATGGGGACATAAGTAGGCTTCTTTATACACAAATATGCATAAACATAGATATCAACTGGAATTTATACAAACTGACATAGGGTTATTTTTTTTACTGGCATTAAAATTGAACATAAGAAATACAGGACATGATGAACACGATGATAACATTGGGAAACTGGTAAAAAAGATGTCTAAAAAATAAAAATCAATCGATAAATAATTATTAAGATCCCGGCGCTCCAATTGTTTTCTTGAGGTGGAGGTTTTTATTTTTATTTGTTGCTTTGGTATAGCGTTTAATGAACAATCCTTCTTTTATTTTCTCTTTGTATAGAAAAGGGTTGTATGCAGTATTGCCGACAAGAAAAATAATTAGTTCTATTTATAGAAACTGTACGAGGCTGAAATATTTGCCGTCCCTCATTCTTTCCCTTTTGATAAGTGATTGGATTCATTATTATGCATGATATTTAAAAATAGTCTATGAATAAAATATATAAATACATTTTTTTCAAAACATTTTAATAGCTTCTTTACCGAACAGAAGCCTCCTCCTTAGAAGGTTATCGTATGTTGAACATTGTTTACTTGAATAAATAATATGTATATTTTTTTTAAAAGAAGATTCTACATCCTGATAAATGATTTTAAATGTTGGGTTTTTTATTATGTAAATCCAAAATATATAAATTGGGGTATATATATATATATATATATTTGATTTAAACAATTAAAAAACCAATATTTAAAAAACAAAGGTGTAGTAACAAGCATATATAAACATTGTAGTTACTTTTTTTGCTCTGGGGTAAAACATATCAAATAAAATATCATATAATTATAACATACAATAATAACTTAAATACCATGTTGCAATCAAATAACAACCATTAAATAATTTAAAACTCTATATATTATTATTTTCAAATACCGACAAGACAAAAATGATTATTATGTAGTTGTTTTTGAAATACTTCCAAATTCTTTTTTTGATTATATTATCTTGCATTTTGGAGCAAGAAGGAAAGGACTTCCTTTGTGGTCAAAGTCCACGAATCGTCATATAAACAGGAAGTTTCTGATCCAACCCAGTGTATCGATAAGAATTGTTCTCCGTTTTGCCGATAGTATTAGAGTTTACAAGACTAGCAATTCAACTATAAGGGCTTTAGAGTTGAGAAGAGAACTAATATTTATGGTCTTCGTTCTTGGAGAAGATCCATCAAGTACAAACAAAGTACTCACTTGTGTGTATATTGACGTCTGAGGGTCACTCAAGCCTTTTGTGTTTAACATAATGATTTTTTAAATCATCCTTACTTCGGGACACTCCACAAACACATGAAGAATTGAATTAAATATACGACTACAATCCTTACAAGGGTTTTTCAATTTTAGTAAATTGACTGAGATTTGCAATTGAGGAGTGAGTTTTCTCCCATATACAGTTTTTTTAGAGAGCCAATGAGCTTTTTTCTCCATTTCTCAGGTGGATCCAAAAGAGCAAAAAAAAGTTGTTGAAATATATTGTCCCTCTTCAGAGCCCAATCGGGTAGGACAAGACATGTTCAAATACCACGGCTTCTACAAGGAGTGATGGTCGGTCGATCTCTCTAAAGGGTACTCAAGCCTCCTTTGACGTAAAGGGCATTCTTAGTTACGAGTATGTCATGTAAGATAAAAAATATTATCAAGTATTATCCCTCCAAACATTACAAGAAATTTCAATGCTGGCTATTACGAATACACAAAAAGTTTTTAAAGAAGTAAATATTCTTAATTAGACTTTTTAATATAAAATGTTTTGTTGTTCTAAAATTTTAAATTAGTTTTTATTTATGTAAATTGGAAATTATGTTTTATATGATTTTGATGTTTGTTTTAATATTTGTTTGTTCGTGTTTTTATATATTATTTGATACATTGTTAGGAATTTTGTTGGACTTTGTTTAGAGTATCAATTTTAACCTATAATGTTTAATTATATATATTGTTTTATATAACTACTCTAAATAAATAAAGTCAAAAAAAAAATCCTCTCTCTAGAGCATTTTCCTCCCCACACTTAGAAATATTTTTTTATTTTTTCGTTTAGGGGTTTCCTCGAATTATGGCCACCCAATTGCACATTACATGAATTTTAAAAGCTCGTACAATTGTCAAATATGATGTTTCAACCGCTCAGAATAATTTAGATATAGTATCATTTGATTAACTAAAGAAAAAGGAAGGAATATTTCATCACTATCAAGACAATATGCATTATTATATTAAGTTTTCTTTGCTGCAGGAACTGTCGTATAATATTGGATTCCTTAAGTTATGAAATGAAGACAAATAACAATAAACTGTAATAAAAAATTAATTGATGCTATATATATATTGTGCAGTCAACTCTAGATCCAATTGATGATATATTTAATTCAAAACTATTAATTCAAGCATGTTAGTATTACATGTTCCCTAAATATTTATGGTTGATTTTTGGTATAATATGATCAATTAATCTTCTCTCATTTAGAAAAAGTAATTTATGGATGTCTTTTATATATTAATGAATATGTAAATAATCTCTATAATGATGAATTAATATATGAGCAAAATCTAATTTCTTGTTACTTTTTTTATTGGAATGTGCGCATCTTGCGATTCTATATGGCCACTTAAAGGTGATTTAATATGAACCTTTTAATTTAAACTTGAGATCAAGCAATTTTGTTCATTTTTTAAGTTGGCCATAGCCAAGAAAAAGTCTATTTTTTATGGCAACCAAAATACAATTTTACCTTTATAAATTTAGAAGCGCAAAAGTTGCCTTTCGTCGTGATTTGTCTGAGATTTAGAACAATATTACTAAGTGAGTATGTCCCTTTTGAGTATTGTGCTGAGATTTTAATGTAATTTCGGATAAATAAAGATGTATTTCATATTTTTTTAAATATATAAGTAAAATTGAAATCCCTGCTAAAGCCGACTTGTCAAAAGAGTAGCCTAATTGGAATGACTTACGTGCTTACATTTAGAAAATTTGTAAAGTGAGATTGGTGAGATATTAAATAAGTATTATTAGAGGTTGACAAAGAACAAGCAATTTAAAATTGATATGCCACAAAGTTGAGTCCGCATACAAAAATATAACGTGTAGAAATTAAGAAAATATATTTGATTACTGTTCATGTATAAAATAACAATTTATATCATGTTGCATAAACAATACCCATTAATCCTCAGTATAATATTGATTCAAAAGCATCAATAAACTACTTTCTCATATACAAACATGTTTGTGACAGTATATCAATATGTATTACATAAAATATAGGGTCAGCTTTTAATTAATTTCTTTTTAAAATCTCTTCCAGGTTTAATACAGGAATAATACAACAAAGGGCTTTTGAAACGGTCATTTCTTTTACTAAGTACTTTGTAGATTTATACACAAGTTAGGCGAATAGAAATAACACATGATATGGGGGTTTCTTTCATTTTTTAAACTTAATATGTATGTGGTAATAGTGAAAATATACAAAATGGCATATATAGTTAGTTAATTAGATTTTATTTCCATTTGTCAATATATGTAGTTTATAAAGAAAAAGAAAAAACACGAAAAAACACAATTTTTGTTAAACACACACAAAAAAAATTACAAAGAAAATTATGAATAAAAAACATAAAAACCAAGAATAGAGTAAAAATTATGTATATATATAAAGAAATAAAAACAGGCAATGAGCACTACCACGCAAAAGGGGTATTTGTGTTACAACGGAATATTATAAGAATTTTACTGTGTACAATAATTACTAGCCATTTTTTTTCATTTTTACACATTTCATTATCTTTAAATTCAATTATTATCGTCTTCGCATTGTATGGCTTCATATCTTTCTTTGGCATATACATATTAATAACATATAATCCATGGTTCGTATTATATCTCATTTTGGAACAAATCCTCTCATTGTCTACATATCTAACTGAACTACTAAATCACAACAAAGCATATCATAGAGTGAGATTGGCCTTATTAATGTAGTAAGATGTTTTATATTATGACTACTTATTTGAACAACATATTATCATGTAGTGTCATTAAAAGTTAATTACTGTATATCCGTAGTCCAATACATAAGAATGTAATGTAATTTAATAAGTTACGAAGAATATAATTTGAACTACAAAAATACATAGATAGAGACAAACATTATCAATGTTTTTCTTCATATATTGTAAAGGTTTTTACTTACTCATGGCCCAATCAATGAATATCAATAGTTGAACAATAAATATTAAATATTCTCTCATAGCTTACAAAATTTTAGCGAATGATTTGAATGTACATATATTTAAATACAAAAATAATGGCTCCTCAAAGGTTGAAAGGTCCTTAAAGTTAAGAAGGTACATACAAAAAAGGCCCACAAACTATTATGATTAGCATATCCGCTCAATATTCCGCTCTTACAGCTAAAACAATCAATGCAATGTCATCTTTGAAGTCGTAGACAAGAGACATGATAAGATGTATTTTTTTTTTGCCTATATGGTTCGATAGAATTGCATCCAACAGGATATAAATAAGCATTATGGCATTAAAATTAGTCTATCGAACCTAGGATGTATTTTCCATAAATCTCCTAGCCCTTCAAATCGATTATGTAACGGCATTGCCGTTTATTTTTCAATAGAAAGGAATTTTATTTATTAAATAAATTATATACAATATATATCATTTCTCAAAACTTTTAACTATAATATTTTTCTATATTTTTCTACCCTACTGTCTTTAGATTTGTTTATTTATTCGTTTTCTAATAAATGGTTATTTAATATACATATATAGCTTTAAATAAAAGACTTATATATTTTAGTACTAAAGCCCCAATTATTATTACCAGATATCGTTGAAGTGAGTGTTAGCCAGAATAGTAATAAAATAATAGAAGGAAAGGATTCACATGTCTTTAGATATATTTTCTCTTATCCTAATGTGTGCCTGCATATCCATGCAATAGATGTGTGAAAAATAAATTACATCTATTAAGAAAATGGGAGTTGCTTTCTATCCCCTCCCAAACAAGGATTGCTTAAAAAATGGCTTTCAGTATATATAGGTATATATAGACTTATTTGCCTTAATGGAGCAAGAAGATAAGAGAAGAAATCTTCTTTCTATTTCCACTCACGGATTCTAGATTATTTTCTCACATATATCTACTTTGTTTACAAAAAAAACCATTCCAAGACAAAGTAATTGAGTTCATGTCAACGGCAGAGGATGATGATGCGGAGGGGATTTTAAATAAAAGGAATAACAAAATGATGATGAAATGTGGAATAAAGGGAGCCTGACAATGCATATAACTGTATATGGATATCTGCATAAAAAAATTATCAAGTTTTTTTCTTTGTTTAGTAAAAAGAGGCATATATTAAAATGTGCATGTATTTCAAAATGTATATCATACAAAAATGAACCAGGAATTCGAATATGTTAACGCTGTATCTATATATATAATGGTCAACATATGCGTTCAAAACCACCATATAAGATATGTATTTTTGTGTTATTTCACAGTTTAAATAAATGTTTCATTGAAAGCATCACCATATCAAGGTCTTACATTTTAATTAGTTCTTTGCTAATATAGGTATATATATATATATAAGGCAAAATCATACATCCAACAGAAGTAATAAAAAATATTATAAATCGGTATGGATACGATCAATCATTTATTCTAATATGATAACGAAATATTGTATTATGAAAAGTCTAAATATGGTAGATATTTATTGTACACAGAAGAATTTGAATTTATTTTTTGACAAGAATGTTTTGGCATTGAGCGAAGCCGAGTGATAGTATTTCCTTTCATTCTATAACAATACATATTTATTATTTTTATGTATTTTTTCAAAAAAAAGTTATTTCAGATACCTGGATGATGAAAAAAGTTTTGTATATAACGTTCGAATAAGTCATTCTTTGATGCAAAAATATTGGACAAGTCAGTAGCAAGAAAACATTAATTTGTTTTTTGTTTAAATGTTATTTTATATTACTTCTTGTAACTTGTGAACAAAATTTAGTATATATATTGTGAAACTTTTTTAACATTTTTATATATCCTTATTGTAGCTAGGTCTTATGGTAGGTAGTCTAATTTTAAACTATAATGTTTATATATGTATTATTTTTATACACAATTCTACTGCCATTTTTACTTTGAATCTCCTGTTACACTTGAAATGAAGACCTTATAATAAAAAACATTTATTTATTATGTAAAATCATACTAACAATTATTGGGTCTAAAATTCATATTACCATGCAAAAAAATTGTTACTAAAGCCTTCACATTGTCTTTTAACAATCTCAACATATATTTGAGAGAGATAAATAACATAAAAAGTTTGTGTTAGTGAATTCTCTTTTTTTAACCTGTGAGCCCATGAATGGGTTTTGGAATATTAAATATATATATATAGAAAATGATAGTTGAATACCAACGTAAATGATGGATCAATCACTGACCTAGCTAATAACTAGATGTACAATTTACTGAATATAAGTGAAAGGCAATAACCGAGATGTCAACTGATAAGAGCCATATTAAATTATTTTCACCCCTTGAAGAGTCCAAGTACTAATACCAGCTATATGAATGAGATGAAGGAACAATTGCAACAAAAAAGCCCAAGAGTGATGCAAGGATAACTAAATACACATGAAAGCTTTGTTTAGAGAATCAACATAGCCAGACATCCCTGGTATTTATTGGTTGATGTCCCTTCCTCTGGTTCCTTATATTCTATTACAATGTATATCATATTTCAATGTTTACTTTGTCTAGCAACCATTTTAACTACATACGTGACATCATCAAGTTAATTGAATGTTTTTTCTGTGTTGAGATTCCAGTTATTAGTTATGTCGGACATTTATCCTCTATTATCATCATCCTCTATTCGTGTTGGACTTTTATTTTATGATGAAGAATTAGATTTAACAAAATTTAATCTGTATTTTTTGGTCATTTTAGTTCTTTTTTACAAAAAAATTATAAGGCGCTGTCCCTTCAACATCTAAAGTTTGTTGGAAATTTCAATTTCACAGGGTTATTTTTGCCTATATACATCTGTTCTGATATTAGTAAAACTTGAAGCATCCATTGAACCAAGATTTTTTTCCTATGAGGTCGATCAATTATAATCTTCCCCTCTTAAACTTAATCACGGTTCCACTGAATTATCAGGCTTCACAAGGGAGTTTGAAAATTGAAAAATGGTTTAATGGTTCTTAAATAGGAGATCCTTTTTCGGAATAAATATATAACTCATTGTCCATTGCGACACTATGCAATGTTGAGCAAACCATTGAATACAATACATTTTTTCCAAGGAAAAAATCAAATTCAAATTAAAGTATAATGAAAGAAGTGAGTGCGGAGATCAATAAAAGATCAATTATTCAGATTTGAGAGTAGGAGATAATTTGATTGCTCAGGGCGTCACTTTAAGAAGCTTTTTTCGTATGACAAAGCCGAAACAAGACTGCCACCCCCAGACAATCACCCCGTCACTAATATTTATTATATGTTTAAGTCCACTTATGAAGTTAATTATGTTTTCTTTTGCTTTAGTGTTTGAAAATTATGTTCCTAATATCGGTCATATAAAACAAATGAACGATATTTGGAACATAAGTTTCAAACAATAATTCAATTTTGTCTTAAAGAAAACAAAGTTAACTTCATAAGTAGACTTAAAAAAGATAAGAAATATTTGTAACGGGTGGTAAATGGCACGGGGGGGGGGGATTGTCTGGGGGTGATAGTCCTAAGCTCAACAGAGCATACATTAAATTTACAAGCATTCTTCCATATAACCTTAAAATAAAAATATACAAAACATTTGCGACAAATGTCCAATCCTTAACATTTAAAAGTGAAAAATTACAAAAGATATTTATATATTCATTTTGATTTGTGGTGCAATAAAATGTACAGCTTTTCATGAAATATTGTTTGTGATGAGAGCAGAAAATACAAAATGGCTCTTAACAAGGTTTTATATAATAATTTGACCTTACAGAGTGGAATTGTTTTTTTGGTATGAAATATAAGTTTATTTACTCGTTATTACATTAACATCCCAACAAAATACTCAATACTCTTAACAATGTTGGCAACCTTTGAACATCTAAATTCTAAAGTTAAAAATTTCCGGACTCGGACCATCATAAAAATAAACAAAATATTTTGACCCCAAATTTAAATTAGAGGATTCATAAAAAATCAACCTCAAGTGACTCAATACAATCGCCAGATGTGCATACTCCAATAAAAATGCTTTGATGTTTCCCTTGCTTCCCCACAGAATCAATAAGTTCTAGTTTCTGTCTGAGTCCAGCTCATAGAGATATAGAGAGCTTATTAGATTCGTCAGAGAAATACGTCAATGTGTCAAAGAATACAGCTGAACGATGTTTCTCTGCTATTGGAGGGAAGAGAAATACGTCATTGTGTTCAGAATACAGCTGAACTACGATGTTTCTCTGCTATTGGAGGGAATAAGCTCTCTATATGTTTATATCTCTATGGTCTTGCTCCTAAGGGCAGAGTTGTGAGAACCACTGATACTTGAATCAGAAGGGAACATGTCAAAATTTATTTATTTCAACAAATGCATTAAATACATTTTCTCTTCGTCAGTAAATAACTTATATTTATGTTTATTGGATTTGCAATAATTTATTGAATAAGTGAATTATTATCATATACGTAGGTCAACTAAAGACATCTATTGTTTATATATCTATGACTGACACTAATACTGAGGTTCAAAATATGGTTTAGATTTTGTTCAGCCTGATAACATCAGTATTTATTTGCAAGTACCCTTTTTAAACACACTTATCAATGAAGTTTCAATAACCTTTATTATAAATAACTTTAAAATCTTATAATATTTTTTTTCATGCTGGGTGAAGCTTAAAACTAATTAAGTTCTATAAATATATATATATATATATATATATATTAATATTTATCAATCTAGATACACTTCATATAAAAAACATTTAAACCTCCAGAATTTTTTTCTTCTTTAGGTCCTAGCATTTTAAAAAATCTTTTTTTTTTCATGACTTTTGCTGGAAGGAATGCTTGGATTGGACGAAGAAAAAATATACAAGAACGAAAAACAGAAGGAGATAATTGAAAGATATTTTTCTATTATTTTGTTAAGTTGTTACTTTATTTAATAAATCCTGGTTGACTTTTCTACATATACAAATGGAGAGCCAAAATATGTTGAGGAAAATTTATTTACTAAATCAAATGAACATTTTGATTGCTTCTTTAGCTCCTAGATTCGACACACCTCACCGAAACTACATCAGCGGATAGTAATAGTATCTAAAAGCTTTCTTTATTATTAGATAATAGATCAAAATTCATAAATATTTAAATGAACATTTTGTATTTCATTATTTTTAACCATAAACTCATAGACACGGAAAGGACTAAATATATTTGAATGTATTTAGTTTTAGAAACTTTATGGCAAGAATGTCAAATAAGATTTTGAACTTAAATACTTTTAATTCAAATAGATCATATTAGTTATTAGTAGTTATAAATAGAATTAAAACATATAAAGCTTATATATATATATATCTTGACTTATAGTCAAGATCTGGGAATGCTCTTCATAGTTATGATCCTTTCATTAGCTGTTTAAACTGTGTAAGGTTCACTTTTTCCCTTCCTAGGGGCTATTGATATATATATATATCTATGAGACAAACTAGGAACCGGGAAAAACAAGCAAATAACCCCTATTTTTAAGTGTTACGTCATATGTAAACTAATATTTCAATAATAAATATTCAAAAATAAAAAAGCGGCACAAATAATTTGAAGTGATTTGAAAAGCATTCATCGGATAATCCCGAAAGTACTTCTAAACAAATTTCGTTATAATATAGCCTATAAAAGCAGTATGCTATATGTATAACCAGCATACTAGTGACGTCATTAGTATACTAATGGCAAATATATATTTAAAAATATTCTTTAAACTATAAAGATACTTACATAATCTTTGTATTGGAATTCACTTAAACGTAGGATTCGTCCTTTCCGACAACTTTTCAATAAATAAAAAATGAAGGGACTCTCCTTGAGAGGAGACTGAGTAAGGATGAATGTGATCCTAATAACTGCCCTCACATCACACACACATATATACACTTAAGGAAGAAGAATGTTTGTCGTTTTTTCTCTTTCTCTCTTTTTTCTATGTTCCTTTTCTTTTTCTCTCCCTCCCTTGAGTCTTTCCCTTCTTCGAAAGGAAGGGGGAGAGAGAGAGAGAGAGTCAGACATGTAGAGAGAGAGTGAGAGAAAGGGTGAGAGGGAGAAGAGAGAAAGAAAGTCGACAGCATGAAATGAATCCCCTACGAGAAAAAAAGGTCCCTTTCTTAAAGAAGAAGTAAATAATGTGAATAAAAGAAGAAGAGGGAAAAAAGTAGACAATCATATTTGAAAAAAGTAATAGGAGAAGAATACAACAACAACATCCTTTGCTAAGTAAAAAAAAACATTGAAAAAGGGCGTGAATTCTTTGGGAGGGGGTTTATAAGGAAGAGTGGGATCATTTTTATTATGGGGCTTTTGAATATTCATTTCGCTAATTGAGAAAAAAATTGAGGGCTTCTCTCTTGATGAATAAGGCTTTTTTAATTAATTGATGATATTTTACTTTTACGAGAGCCTCTTGACCTCTTTTTCAATTACTTTTCATTGCATAAGGGTTGTTCCTTGCTTTGTGGAGGATATTTATGCCTGAGGTTGGATAAGGAATATATATATATATACAGAGAGAGACATACTTTTATATATATATATATATATAAATATAAGTATATGTCTCTCTCACTCTGTATATATATATATGTATATATATATATATTGCCTATTTTGTTCGATAGAATTGCATCCGACAGGATATAAATAAGTATTATAGAGTTAAAATTAGTCTATCGAACCTAGGATCTTATCAATGAGGTAGACCAAAAATTACCATCCCCTCTCGGGATCCGAACCTGCACCCCCAATACACACACGCACACACACATATATATATATGATTGTATTTGTTCAATAAAACATAGTAATAAAATATATTGCTTAAAGACTTAGTTAAAGTATTGCAAATACAAATTTGATATATTGTATCATGACATAAAAGTTGTTTTAAGAAATACGAAACCGCAAATTAAGAGTAAATTAAATATTTTAAAGATATAACACAATTTTGAACCACTGAAGTTTTCGACGTAAGGATTTTTAAAACTTACGGCTAATCTCTTGATGCATATCTTAGCTATAAACAGCATGATTTGCAACTACAACATATATATTGGATTTCCAATGTAAGTGAAAAAACTATCAATGTGGATATAAAATTACGACCCACAATTGCTATTGGAAAGCACACATTTTGGTTTGGTTATATAATTAATACCAATTGAGGGTAAGGGAGCGAATCTAACGAACAGTAAAGTATTGGCTTACCTTCCACCAACCTTTCCAAGTTATAAGTTGTATGAACCATGACTCTAAGTTCAATGGACTTAATATTATAATGCTTATTTATTCAATTCCATCAAACCAAATAGGCAAAAAAGGAAACAAAAAGTATTAGAATAAAATAATTTTTTAATAGAACCAAAAAGGGCATCTATATTACTGCGTAATCTGATATTTATTCAAGATATTTAAGTGTTAGTATATACTATTAGAAGACGTCACAATACAAAACAAACTTGATATTATATCTGCAGCATTTGGAATGCAAATTTGACATTGGGTAATGATCATATCATATATATTAGACGTATTGTAAGTCAGACGTTTTGTTAATTTTTCAGTAATAAAGAGATTATGTTTATACCCTGTAGATTATTTGAAAATGCCTATGGTTAGATTTGGGACTTTTAGGGTAAATCGTACTGCTGAATGGTCAGTTGTGAATAGGTTTTATATTTAGATATATCATAAATGTATACATTTGACCTTTGTGAGAAATGTTAATATGAAGTTTCGTCATGTTCATTGCTATATATATATATACAGTGGTTTCTGCAATAACTTTTTTTCAACTTGCGATAACGATAAAATGATAACTTTTTTCTCAACCTGCCATAAACGATAAACGGTAAAAAAAATAAAACCCAACTTGCGGTAAGTGATAAACGATAAAACGATAATGCTAAAAAAATTCCAAGACGTTTTTTTAGAAAAGGGTATTTCGAAAAAAGTGACGACGTTTTTTTAGAAAAGAGTATTTCGATTTTTTTACAAAAGATGTCTTTGAATTTATCGTTTATCGTTCCTCATTTTTTTAGACTAACGATAAGTGAATGAGCGGTAATTTTAGAAAACTTTGCGATAAACGATAACGATAAAAGGTTTGACCTCAGCGATAATTATCGTTTATCGCTCATTTCATCGCACACGGCAAGCACTGTATATATATGTGTGTGTATAGTTATAATTTCCAAAAATATATCACATTAATTAATTTATAACTCTTCATTAGTGAATATATGTATACTTTTATAGAATACTTGTCAATCCAATTATAATATAATGTGCATAAAAATGTAAAACTGATATATAATATATATAATAGCCATTCATTATAAGAAGGCTGTTGCTGGTGATGACGTAACAAAATATTTTTTAAACTATTATTTTTAGCTACAAATTCATTTAATAAAGCGATGATTGCAATATATGCCATATAAATTAGTGACGTCGCGCTCAAAAGTTCAATCAAAACAGTTTTCAAAACCAAATTATCATCTTTTCATCAATCAATCAAGGAATAAGACTTCAATTTGCCTTATACCAGACCAAAAATTAATTTTTTGCTTCCTGCATATCGGTCTATGAGATATTTAAAATGTGTATTGCTATATCATAATATTATACATAAGATGGTAAATAAGATATATAATTCCTAAATAAATATGCGCAGAACTATTAATGACTATCTGCCCAATTAAAAATATGTCATTGTCAGCAACTGACGAAACAAAGAAGATAAGGCAGGAATGGTTATTACCATGCCTTAAGCAGTATAATCTTAATATCAATTCCTAAGGAATAGAAAAAGTGAGAAATGGTAAAAGTAAGATGCTCAATAACGTTATTTGAAAGTACTGCTTTTTTATTTTAAAAAATTACATGTATTGTCATCACATAACATTTATATATATATATATATATATATATATATATATATATATATATATATATATACCATTTTTCTATTTCTAGACTACTTCATTGCTTCATCACCAGATGGGGCAGCCATTTAACTCTATTGGTATTCAATATCGTTTATATTAAATATATTATATAAGTCGATCAAATATAAACAAGTTACTATAAAATCTACATATCATTCTATTAATCGGCTCCAATAAGATGTTTTACAAATAATCATATTCGACGAAAGTTGATTCTGATAATGGCTGTTTAATGCAGTTTTTAAGTTGTCATGAATTGTCTCTTCCCAGAGCGCAGCTCTCTGTCTTTCTGAAAAAAATACTACCTCTAAACTCTGGTAACTTATGATTTGAGTTACTTTTTATCGTTATCATATCGGCCCTTACAAATATATTATGGATTGACCTATAATATAAGCTAAAGTAAAGTTAAATCCCTTACTATGAGGATTCTTTGTTAGAAAAGGGATGTAAACTTCCTTGTTATGAATGAATGTAACACAATCAAAAAATAAAGTGTTTTTTACGAAATTTCCATCCTCATACTTCACTTTGGAGTCCAAGTGAAGTTCATATCCAAGTCTGAACTATAATAAAAACAACATCAATGTATTACATTCTATAATTATATTTGATGAATCTTTTCACGTCATGACGAGAGAAAATTTGTTTATTTTCCTTAATAGAAAACTAAGAAAGAATAATGACTCGAGAAAAGTTTGTTGTATGGGTCGATAATAATAAGTTACGTGTGATTTAGAAGGTGATACAAATACGTGAATAAGATTTTTCAGACATTCTTCTTAAACATTTTTCCTCCTTGGAAATAATATATTTTTCTCATTCATACAATCTTATCCAAGCGTTTACCTAATAATTAAATAATGAAAAGACAATATATAATATTGATTGGTGTTCAGCTAATATATACCCTAACTAGCATGTACATGTAATATAACTAGTCGGTTATATAAATAGTTTTTTATGACACTAAAGAGGCAACGTCACTTCTTGAAATTTTTGACACCTTTTAATATATTCATATGACGATTAAGACGATGTACAAATAAATAATTTAGTTTCAGAATAAAGGACACATTATAGTCATTTTACATAGATAGGTATCAAACAACTAAGAAGCTTTTAAACAATAACCATTTGACAAATATCTTTAAATCTAAGGCATATACGTTATTTAGAAATCTAAATCTTTGGAAGAGCTGAAAAAGTCTTTCCAAGTATTTGTTGACATTCACTGAGCAGACTCGAAAATATTTTAAAATCTCTTAAGCAAATTTTATGTGTGATGTCGATACAAACTTGATGATGAGGGCGGAATATCAAACTGTCCTTTAGATCATCATCCCAAAAGTGAACTTAGTTCTTATTTATCCGTTTCAAACAACCGAAATAAAGTATACTTTTACAAAATAAATGGGTTTCATTAACTACTTATGGAAACTCAAATATTAAGTTATTGATAAATATCTTCTAACTTTCTAACTTAGAGAAAAACAAGATATAAATAAAAACTCACAAAGACTTAATTAACTAATCATACAGCTTTACATGAAGGCATTAATTATATTGTAAGCAACATTCATAGTGATGATCTATATTAATTAAAGATTTATATATCGCGCCAAAATTATAGTATAAAAGCATTTAAACCCGAAGCTGGTGGAATGCAATGGTTAGTTCCCTGTCTTATCAGGTCAAAATATACAAAAAAATCAGTACGAATCAGGTTAAACAGAGAAACAACAGAATATTGGCATTAAGATGAACTGTTTTTGTGGAATTTCCACAAAATTTAATATTATATATCCCGCATCGATTGTTTTTAAATAAACGAGAATACGCCATTTTCTTTTTCCGAGGTCATAGTTAGGGATAGAGTCAAGGTGCTTTCTTGCAACGTGATTGGTTGAAAGAAAAGGATAGAGAATAATAATATAATAACTAGAGGCATGTTTACACTCAGAGAGAGCAAACCTCCGCCGATTCCCACCATATGAATCACTTAACGGAATTATAATCCAATCATATATGTCTACATAAGTAGGAGTGTTTGGTGAATAATGAGTGAAGAGAGAGCATCCTAAAAAACATCCATTGACGTCATACTAGATATTCGTCAATTCAGAAATACGTCACTGGATGTTTAAACTCCTTTCTTTTCTCCATCATGCTCTTAATATTAGCGTTATATTTAATTAATATTAAGAGGAAGACGGGAAGAGAAAGAAATTTAAGCACCCAGTGACGTAGTCCTTAGCTGATAAATGAACAATATTACGTCAATGAATATTTTTAAACGTTTGTTCTTTCCTACTCCCTGAATAGAGACCCCATTTCATTATTAATATTTTTAGTATTTACCTCATTTTGCATCTTAAATAAGCACTCAGAGATGCCAAAATTTAATCACTTGTTCCTTTTGGCATTTCCAACAACTCACAAAGTTTCATCCGAATCCGCTTCGTACTTTTTGAGTTATCCTTCTGACAAACAAACCACAAACCAACGCCAGTGAAAGCAATACCTCCTTCGGCGGAGGTAATAAAGCAGTTGGTATCATGCAATCACTCCTATTGTGACTGTTGGGAAGTGAAAATCCCTCTCAAAGAGAAGAATTATATCCTTAAAAATACTAACTTTCTGGTCTTATTAGGCCTGCATCAATGATGTCATTAGCGAATCCTTTGAATGGAATCCTCTCATTACAGCCACTAATACAAATTGGATAAAGCAACTGCTCTTACTCAAGAAAAAAAGAGTTTTATTTTGTCTGTCAATAAAGGAATCATCATCCGTACTATCGGACGTCGAAAAATGAAGAAACCAGTGCAGTCAAATAAAAAAATCATTTTTATTTGTTAGTTTGCAAGAGCATCTGTTATTTGAAAAATGGTGGGCAGCTTTCACTTTGTATATCACTTTGAGTCGCAAACACGGATAATACGATGTTCTTATTTAAATGTAACTAAGTAACTCTGGTTCACTTTAATATTTTCTCTTCATTCAAAAAAACTAAAGAGCTTTTATAACGAAATGAAAATATAAGGATGGAGGAGAGCACACGACATCCGCTCCTCCACGATCATTTCCTTTCGATAGAGACGCAAATTTTGTATGGCTTAAGCGTGTAATAATATCTTAAGCCTCAGCTACGACGATACACTACATCATTAGCCTTTCAGCTAGGAATTAATTAAGTATCATAAGGATAATAACACTGGATTCAAAGCCCTCTTGTATGTATTCCAACAAATTAATATCCTTCTAGCATTCAAAATAAGCTTATGCCTGGTATGTATATACATGTAATTGGCTTAGTTGAAAGGGGGGAAAGGCACTTAAAAAGCACAATATTTTCTACTAATAACACAAATAACCAGCCCTTGCGCAGTGCTCCTAATGAGATACATTCACACACAATGAAACTTTCTCTTTCACAATGAGGCTGAAGATTCCATATAATGAAGAATGTAAAATAAACTCGTGCTTGCGAACTCCCTGGGGCAATACAAATTTTAAATTTGGCCTTGAATTTATCTTGTTTGTTTAAAGGGAAAAATGTATTAAGGAATCCCTCTTTTAATTTATTGGCCTTCGTTGCATTAACAAAGAAATGAAGCTAGATCAGACATGGGCAAACTAAGATCCGTGGGTCGTATACGGCCCGTTAAACAATTTAATGCGGCCCGTCGAGCTTGTTCAGAAAATAAAATAATAATGCTACATAAAATATTCATTACGTCTTGTCCATACATACTGTGTTTCACCAATAGATGGCGCGCTGATATTTAGGCCGCACCTTACTTGAATATACACTTCAATATTATCTGAATTTTCTCATTGTCATTTGAGCCCTTCTGTAAAAAATGAGCGGACCAAGAAAAGGAAAGTGAACATTCAATGTACTGCTGTGGCCCCTTTTTCAAATTTTATAGCCCATAATGGCCCACAAATCAAAAAGTTTGCCAATCCCTGAGCTAGATTTAGAGTTTGAGAGTAATTTGTTCCAAATTGTAAATGTATTTGTATAAACAGTAGATTCATATTTTCCAAAATAGGAACAAAATGATGGTTTAATGATTATTTAATCAAAAGATGCATAGATAATTTAATATGTTTTTTGAATCTGATCCTTTTTTTGTATTTGTTGGCCATCGTTGATTGGAAAGAGGAATTTGTATGTATTGTTATAAAATTATATTATCAATTGAAGAATTGGTGGATATTTATGGTACAGTCATAATTTTTAATAAGAAGAAAAAATACAACACCAAGTTATTTTGGCCAAAAAGTGTGTAGAAATGAAGAGAAAATATAAATTAATATACCTAAAAAACATTTTGTACAATCGTTTTCGAGATTTTTTTTCCATTTTATTGTTGAATTGTGTATTTTTAAGTTTATGCTTCCATTTCAATCTAAATAATTTTGGATGTAGTTAATATATATTTAGGATGTATGTATGGGCTTAAGGATTATGAATAAAATTATAAAACTATGTTTTTATAAGCTTCCTTAGTCATTTTAACGATAGAAAATATATTTTTTTGAAAAGAAATAATGCTCCATGATTTTATTAACTATGAGATTGAACTTCCCTGAGTTAACTATGGGATTAAGCAAATTTTGATTATAGCCAAATGACACTTAATTGATAATGTTGAAACTGTAAATGTATACTTATATACTATATATGTGTCAATATATGTCTGCTGAAAATAAGGATGTTAATGGGAAAAAAAGAATTTTTAATACTGCCTTACTAAAGTATAAATATCTTTATATATATATATATATTAGGGTTGTTCTTATTTTTCAAATGTTTGAAATGTTAGCAACTTTGAGATTTTCTGTTTCTTGGTGATAAAAAAAGACGACATACAAAGTTTGAACAAAATCGGTCAACATTACGAGGTCGCGCAACGAGGTCAAAGTTTTAAAATTTAGTAAAAATATAGTTTTCCGCAAATTTCTTCAAAATGGTGGACGTTACAGACTTCAATAATAATTATTAATTTAAAGGAAATCTAATTTACTACCAGACGTATGTTTGATGTTTTTTAATAAAACAAAGTTTTCAGTAAAAACAAAGCAAGAAAGGGAGTGAGTATTGTTAGCTTATTTCATAGCTTTTTTGTATCAATTAACTTCACTCGCCTGTAGAAGATGACTTGTTCGCTTCAGAGTAAAATAGTACTTTTAAGTTTAGTAAAACTTTAGATGATAAATCCAAAAATGACCTTGGTTGCATTCTATCAATTCAGAATTCAGTACAATCTGAGTTTACATCATATGATTCAGAGCCTGTATTGACCTATAAGAAATCGATTATGAAAAAAAAAATAATTTGTTTCTTAGATTTGCGTCAAGGTATCCTCTCAAAATTTTACTTTGTCTCTGACGCATTTATAATCCATTATATGCGTCATTTTGTACGCGAGATAGGCTTTTTTTAATGTACATATAACTCTCTACTTATTAAATTGACATGATTTAGTATACCAAAATATTAAAGCTGGTTAACCAAGCTTTCATTTGATATATTTTGTGTTCTAAAAATCGCTATACTTTAAGAGATATAAGCAAATACGTACTCTCCCCCAAAAATTGATCTTTTGATATGAGAATATACGATTACCATTTGGTAACGGCAGTTAGTGTACCTGGATAGGAAGAAAAAAGAAGGGAGAGGAGTGAGGACAAAATACTCCCTCCCTTCTCTTTCTATCCAGGTAACACTAACAGAGTTACCAGATGGTAATCGTATATTCTCATATCAAAAGATCAATTTTTGGGGGAGAGTACGTATTTGCTTATATCTCTTAAAGTATAGCGATTTTTAGAACACAAACATATCAAATGAAAGCTTGGTTAACCAGCTTTAATATTTTGGTATACTAAATCATGTCAATTTAATAAGTAGAGAGTTATATGTACATTAAAAAAGCCTATCTCGCGTACAAAATGACGCATATAATGGATTATAAATGCGTCAGAGACAAAGTAAAATTTTGAGAGGATACCTTGACGCAAATCTAAGAAACACATTATTATTTATTTTTTTCATAATCGATTTCTTATAGGTCAATACAGGCTCTGAATCATATGATGTAAACTCAGATTGTACTGAATTCTGAATTGATAGAATGCAACCAAGGTCATTTTTGGATTTATCATCTAAAGTTTTACTAAACTTAAAAGTACTATTTTACTCTGAAGCGAACAAGTCATCTTCTACAGGCGAGTGAAGTTAATTGATACAAAAAAGCTATGAAATAAGCTAACAATACTCACTCCCTTTCTTGCTTTGTTTTTACTGAAAACTTTGTTTTATTAAAAAACATCAAACATACGTCTGGTAGTAAATTAGATTTCCTTTAAATTAATAATTATTATTGAAGTCTGTAACGTCCACCATTTTGAAGAAATTTGCGGAAAACTATATTTTTACTAAATTTTTAAAACTTTGACCTCGTTGCGCGACCTCGTAATGTTGACCGATTTTGTTCAAACTTTGTATGTCGTCTTCTTTTATCACCAAGAAACAGAAAATCCTCAAAGTCGCTAACATTTCAAACATTTGAAAAATAAGAACAACCCTAATATATATATATATATATATATATATATATATATATATATATAATATATATATATATAATATATATATATATATATATATATATATATATTATATATATATCGTGTATTTCAAAAAGCATAAAAATATAATTTATACAGCTAGGATCAAAAAATCTTCCATATTTCACTATTTCTCTTTTGAATGCAATAGTAAATGCCTATATCCTTTGTTAGAATATTTAGATTATGTTATTTATTTTCTTATTCAACAGTTCAAATTTTAAAATATGTACAGGAAAGTAAATACATATAACCTAAGAAAATACGTGAGAATACACATAAATAATATTATAATTTAAATTTGGTCTTAGGAGCTGAACCATACAATTTTTACATGATGGACTTGCTAGACTAAAGAATACAATTTTATAATAAAAAACTTATTATGATAATAACACCAAAACATTTATACTTCCTAACATGGCATGTGACATAAAGAATACACAATAATAAAAAAGACTTATTATGAAATAAAATATAATCATTTAGACTTCTTAAAATGCTTTAAAATTGTTGATATAGTCTTCTGGTGGATGGAGGCAAGGGACGGAATAATTTTACTTCTTTCGACGCCGGAGTCCAGGAATCCGTTGAAGGAGAGGGTATCTTGAGGTCCAGACAGCATATCTAGCCGCAGCTGATAAAAGCACTGGTTTAATGTCCGACTCATTAATAAGATCCCCAGTTGTTATTTTATTAGCGATGAGGGCCTTTGTGTTAAGAATAGCAAAATGTATTGCCTTCTCCCGTGGGGTGTTCCTATTTTTGCCCAATCCAAATAGAATTATCGCTTTGCTGTATTTGACTGAATTGCCCTTTTGTTTTCCTTTGACATTTAGGCAAACAAACCTCTTTAACATTGCGACGGCGTGGCATTCCACAAAGGCATGGATGGTGGTGTTATTTTTTTTTTTTTCTACATATATTTTGAATATTTTTAATTTTTTTAATAAATTGTGACTTCATACTTTGAGATGTTAAGACTTACAAAGAGATAAATGGTTTTTTTAAAATTTATGTGCGATTTTTGTATCAGATGAGAAAGGATATAAAAGTTATGCACTTATTTTATGGCATATTAAAACGAATTATTTATACGACTTAAATAGTAATTACCTATATACATATATGACATTAAGGATAAGAAAGCGTCTGTGAAATTAATACAGGGGTAAATGTAGCTCGTATATTTAGCATATTTTTGGAAGCGGAATAAGTTTATAATCCATCTATTTAGGTCATTCAAAGCCTTTCAATGCATGAGTTGTGTTATTTCATCACAATCGCTGCTTATCTTAAAGACCTCATGCACTCCTATAACTCTAGCACTATTTGTGCAAGCAATCTTAGATCAATCAAGTTAACTATTTCCAATCTATATAATAATTCACCATCTCTGTCCGTCCGTCTGTATGTCCGCACGCTATCTCTTCCCACATTTATGGTCAGATTTGAATTTTGAAGGTACCTATGGAATCCTTGGGTCAAGACGGACCTAATAAACTATTTGCAAAGTGATGGGACCAGAAATGAAGAAAAAATTCAGACCTTGTCTGATTTTACTACCTACTTTTCAAGGTAAAGAGAGGAAAAAAAAAAAGAAAAGGAGGAGGAGGAGTTAGAGAAATAGATATAGAAAAAACATCTCATGTGACTTAAAACATATTCTTTGTACAAAGTCAAAAATTTATGAGGAATGTTTGTACAAAACAGAAATTATTTTCTCTCTTCTCTCTTATATTCTTTAAGGTCTGTTTCACTCACAAACTAGCTCCGAAACCTACTCATACCCGAAGGCAAACATATTTTTTAAAATATGCGAGTATTTTGAATGCATTAAATTAAATACTTTAAATTTAAATTATAATATTTATTTATGTGTATTCTCACGTATTTCTTAGGTTTTTATGTATTTACTTCCTTGTACATATTTTAAAATTTGAACTGTTGAATAAATAAATAAAAATACTTTAAGAATTATTCCAATCTTAGTGTGAAAAACATAAATAAGAAATAAAAGATACATCAGTTAAACAGTTAATAAATTATCATTTTATTTTATCTCATAGATGCATAAATATCAAATAAAACTCATTATTAAAAACTTATTAGAAGATGAAAAACTTATACTTCAAGGCTTTGATATTTGCCTATGTTAACATATTGCTTTTTATAACTTCAGTCCTATGCATTTTCAAGAAACCATTCCTGCAGTTTGACACATATGTATTTGACGGTACTTTGCAAGTATGATTAAATCATAATCTTGTGTTTTTGAAGGATTAATAGTTATCCGACTCACTTGTTTTCTAAATATATATTCTCTTTTATATCCATTTTTTTTTGCCCATATGGTTCGATAGAATTGCATATGGCTAGATATACATATTATGTAAATAAGCATTATTGCGTTAATACTAATCAATCGACCTTAAGGGACAAATATTACCAATAGTTGTTTATATGAAAAATCCGATAACTAATTCATCGGCCGATCCTTTTTCTTATATATATAATCTAGAACAGTGGTGCGCAACGGTGGTACGCGTACCACCAGTGGTACGCGAGCACCCTCTGGTGGTACGCGAGCACTCTCTGGTGGTATGTGTTAAAATCTAATTGAGAAGGCATATATGGCTATATTTTAAAATCGGTCATCATGGTGGTACTTGGACAGCTGAATAGTTTCTCAGGTGGTACTAGTATTGAAAGTTTGAGAACCACTGATCTAGAAAATATAATTAATACTTTTTTTGTTGCCTATATGGTTCGATAGAATTGCAGTATCCGACTGGATAAATAAGCATTATAGCATTAAAATTAGTCTATGGAACTTAGGATCTTATCATGAGGTAGCAGACCAAAAATGACCATCCCTCTCGGGAATCGAACCTGTGCCTTCATTTGTTGCCCATATGGCTCGATAGAATTGCATCCAACTGGGTATAAATAATCATTATATCATGTAAATTAATCTAACAAATGTAAAATCCGATCAATGAGGCTGACCAAAATTGACCTTCCTCTCTGTGGATTCGAACCTGGACCCTCAACATGAGAGTTGAAGACACCTTAACGCACTGAGCTATCGCGCTCCCTCGTTCCGATACTTTGGAACAGGGAACCGATTTTTCTAACGATGAAACAACAAAATTTAACTTTATTTCTTGTTATTATTATTAATAAACTTTGGTTTTTTATGTTTAAATATTTACAATCTATATCCAACAATGCTAATATATTAGAAAAATACAAATAAATAACCTTGATAGTTTAAAATTTTAGCCTCCAGGCTAAACAACCTTAAATTTTACCATGTAAGAGACCATATCTATCAAACATCATATTTATGTAAATATAACAAAAGAAGTTCCATCAATTTACTCACAAACAATCGTTGCTTCCTTTTATCTATTTAGTTTTATTGAAACAAAGTTATGGCAAATAAAAGCATCCGAAAAGTCCATTAAAATCGTATTAGTGTATGTAAGAATGTTACTCAGTACAAAATATGTGACCCTCATATACTAAAGCAGGGGCCTCCTAACTTGCGGAGCATGGTCCGAGTCTGGAGCAACGCACTGTCCTTTACTAAAACAAACTATCAGTAATAAATTTTTAATGATTTTGAATTTAGATCGGATATTTTTATTGATTACCCTAAGTCTTTAAGGGCACTGGTTTAGCTGACTAATTGTTTGCAAGTAAACCCATCCCGGATAATACCACATAGCCAATCAAAGTTATGCGTTTAAGGCTCTTAGGAATGTAACTTATACATTATGGTTTTCCGAATCTTTGCTTTAGGAACTTTTTTTTCAAATAGACCTCGTCAAATTTTTGTTGAACCCCCATATAGGATTGAGAACAAATGTTAATATACTTATACTTTTGTAATCTAGATAATCAATATCATATATTCTTGTCTCCCTTAAAAATAAGTTTTTATAAGTTAGTACTAACATTCGTTTTGATGGATTGTATAAGAAAAATAAGTAAAGAAATATAATTAGTACCATTACTAATTGTTTTTTTGAATGACAAAAAAGCAGGAATTCGTCAAAGGTTTTTTTAAATATGCTTAAGATAAATTAATGTTACTTGCCCATAGCAAAAAAAAGGACTGTTATTCAATGATATTTAAAAATTATGCTTTAATTGTACCAATAAAGAAATAGTTTATATTAATATGAGGCTTCTTTCAACTACACCTCTTTAATGCTTCCTTACTGTATCAAAAACATATTAGATACATTCACAGCTTGTAATTAAATGTATATAAACATAGTTAAGAACCTGTCACTAACTTGAAAATAAGTTTTAATTTGATTAGAGTATTTTCAGTCGTTTCAAAAGAATTTGTATCTTTTGGTGTTTGTATAAATTAAGACTCAGTTTTCTTGAATTTACACAAAACTCTATTGCCGTTGGTGGTATGAATAGCACTTCAACTTATATAATAGCAGTTTTCCTTGACATATATAAGGCACACTTTCTTAGAAAAAATAAAACTTTTCCTTCCAAGCCCTGTCTACTATGTACAATGAATTAAAAAGATTCTTGAGTGCCTAAGACTACTTTAAATCCTCAAGATCTGAACATAAAAACGTTTTTTGCTTAAATATGATGGGTTCGGTTATCATATTTATGTATTAATTGATTGTTACGTAAAAGACGACTTGTAATGGACCATAAAGATAAAGAGAGCTTATCCTTTCAATAATAGAGGAATATCGTCGTTCACCTGTATTCTTTGTTCAACATAAACAAAGTAGTTTATACTACGTCGTCGTAAGTTGATCATAGATATAGAGAGATTTGTTTATATTGGACACAATGACGTATTTCTCTGAAGAATCCAATCAGCCCTCTATGTTTTTATATCTCTATGGGTTTTCTTTGTTGCGATATTTCACATTTAGTCGCATATTTTGGCATTCTTTCTGTATATTTGGCACTTTTATCTTCGGCCTTTAAAGCTCTTTTTTTACTACCGATTTGATTTTCATTAGATTTAGTCATTATTAAATAATATATATTTATATCCCTATAACCTCACAGTTTACAATGGAATCCATTGGGTTGACCAGGGAATACCTTAACCTGGAATAGGAACTCCATCCTTTTTATGTCAAAATTTAACTACCCTCGTAAAAAAAGAAAAGGGAAAAGGCGGGAGCTCTTTTTTTATTAAAACTCCCTCCTTTTCTCTTTTCATTTTTTATGAAGTAAGTTAAACTGCTACATAAAAAAGGCAGCTCCTATTCCAGATTAAAGTATTCCGTGGTTTGACCATTTTTCTCTAGAGATTGTTTTCTAGTGCTGCTTTAGCGTGTTCTGAACAATAATACACGGAAGGAAAAAGGGTACGAGGAAAATGTCATGGTTCTTCATGATATATGTGGTAAAATAATATATTTTTAGCATATTTTAAAAAGAGTTACTTAATCAGTATTAATTGTTTAAAATAATTATTATGAATCGAGCCTTTATGAAAATATTCCTGAATGTAGTGATATAATAAGTGAATCTCTCAGAGAATGTAAACAAAATTACTCATTTTATTTATTATGAGTCATTTAAAGCCTGAATGAAAATATTCCTTGATGTAGTTAATAAAGCACATAGAATTGAGTCTCTCTATGAATGTCAACAAAATTACATATTTATTCATTATGAGTCATCTACATAATTTATTTTACATGCATGAAACTTGAATTTATTGATGCAGTGATAAGATATATTACTCTTACAAAGGTAAAATTTGGTTTTTTTTTCGAAAAAAATTCATTTCAAGAAGAACTCCTGAGACTTTTTTTCCCCAAGGACCTCCTGAACGTATGATCATTTTTAATGAAGTTCTTTTGTGTCTCATTGATATAAAAAGTATTGAATGGAATTTCGGCTTCCACTTCAAAAGAATGTCAAACCATATGGAATAAGCAGGCTTGTGGGTTTTCGCAATCTTAGCGTTCGTCTGTTCGCCCTTTTGATTTGAAAAACTTCCGTTCAGGCGTTCGTCTCTTCAATTTTTTAGCGTTCGTCGTTCGTTGATAAAATATCAAAAAAAATTGCCTTTATGATTCGATAGAATTGCCTCCGACAGGATATAAATAAGCATTATAATAAGGGAGCTCGATAGTCGTGTGTGTTAAGGCGTGTTCAACTCTCAATGTTGGGGGCGCAGGTTCGAATCCCGAGAGGGATGGTCACTTTTGGTTTACCTCATTGATAAGATCCTAGGTTCGATAGACTAATTATAATGCTATAATGCTTATTTATATCCTATCGGATGCAGTTTTATCGAACCATATAGGCAACAAAAAAAAAAAAAAAAACATTATAGAGGTTTAACCCTTTTATCCTTTATTGTTCCTAAAATGTATATAAAAGTTTTTATCCACTTAACCAAAAATCCAGAAATGGAATGGAGAAGAGATATCACCAATAACAATATCTATTTAAGGCTTTGATTTGGAACCATTTTAACTAATAGGACAACAGAATCTTTATCAAAAGTATGGGCAGCAGCCCAGTGTATAATTTGGAAGTTTAGTCCGGTATATAGAGAAGAAAGTATGATGGCCATAATTCATCAAAATGGGAGCAAACCATTTTTATTAAGAAATTTGGGCACCCCACTTTTTCTAGACGATTTAGCACGAGCTCATGGTGCTTATGATTTTAGTTCTACAATATACTTCGATTTCTGGGAGGATGGGAGATTTAAATACCCTCTTCAAAGAGCTGCTAAAATGCATAGGTTGTCATATCCCTGGCATCTCAAGATGAAGCCTCCTAATCTCAAGGAAGAGGTCAATAAATTAGTAGACTTTACATGGGTTTACTGGAACTTCCTGGTGATTGGAGGAAAATAACTATGCGTTCCACGTCAGGAATTCATGATGGGATAAAAATTTACTGCCCAATTAAAGATTTTCTTTAATTGTATAATTTTTAGAAATCATTGCAAGGATTGTGGCAAAATATATGCCCACACGTTGCATGCTTTTGCTGATTGCACTGCGATGTCAATTTTAAAGTCCTTTGACTTCTTAATGTTAAGGGATTAGACAAGTGCCCCAATAATATTTTGAAATCCATTGTATTGTATGGCTTTCCTAATAAATGAAAAAAACGATCAGATACTTTTAAAGTAATGTAAAAAACGGAAAGTGGCCAAAAATTATATGTCTAGAGAGAAAGTTGGGCACTAGAATTGACTAAAAAAACTTTTTCACTAAAGTTTCTTAAAAGAAGTAGGTCCTTGTCGATCCAAGTATCGAGACCAGTAGGGATCGCTCTGTTTGTAGACCGCGCCGCGTAGATGAAGAGTAAGATTTTGATAATAATCCTCTCATCTTATAAAAGTTTTTGTTTGAGGGGGATAACATCACCATCCATTCATGCTTGGAGATTGAAGTTTGGATTTCGTTTCTTATTCGCTCCGAAGCCATATTTATAACATGCTTAATTTTTGTACAGTTATAAAATAAATGCAAGATGTTTTCGTTTCTTTGCAACAGAAATTGAAGTTCCTTTCATCTTTATTCTCCATTGATTTATTGGTGAACAGAGGAGATGTCGACATTCTGTATCGGAACCATTTTTCCTTCCTACTTGTGAGGGTGTTACCAAAGAGTTTTTTAGATCCCCTGATAATCTCCCCATTGTCACTACAACCAAAACATTGTAGTATTTTTTTACCAGATCTCCTGATGTTTTTTAATAAGACTTTTGTTGATGGAAGAGTAAATGCTTTTATTGGAGACATTTTTTATGCAATATAAAAGGGAGTTGGGGGCAGATGAACAGAGTATTAAAAACACCGTCGACTCTATTGATTCCTTTCAGTTGTAGGAACGTCTTTGGACAGGTTTGATCCAGATCCTTACTAATTTAGCCCAACGAAGTTAAATAGGCATTTTGAATCAGACTTGGTAATTTGTTGTATTTGTAATCATTCGCGAACAACTACAAAAAAATATATTGTTCGTCATTCGTTCTTTATAAACAAAACATTGTTTTAGTGTTTTTCAAGATAAAAAATTACATAGTATTTTTTGACACTTTGGACTCTCAATTGAACTTTTGTTAAAAAACGTCCTCATTTTTTTTCTACTGTGACATAAGAAACATTGATTGAACTTCTTTTATAAAAAAACTCCACACTTTTTGCATAAAAATATACATAATATAAATTGAACGGAGGAACGTCAAAAAAAACAAATTAGCGTTCGTCTGTTTTTCCATTCGTTTATTATCCGTTCAGACGTTCAATTTGAACATGCGTTCGCGAACGGTGTTCGTTTTTTTCCGTTCAATCCACAACCCTGGCAGTAAGTTATTTACTTAATATTGGTTAATTTTATGTGTCTGTCTCATTATGTTATTTACTAAATAAATATGGTTCTATAGTCTTCCATAAGAAATCCAAAGCGGGGGTCGACCCAGAGGCTTCTTCTTCTTCTTGGGGTTGTCTATAACTTCCTGAAGTAGTTGGATGGAGTATCCTTGTCGCAGCCGTTAGGAGCACAATGGGCTTCTATTGAGTCTCTTCAGAATAACACATTTATACAAAATTAGTCCCCTACTAATTTTATAAGTACAACAAGTTAAAGAAAGCAAATCTAAGCCTAATATTAAATATATATGATAAGTATTATAAATAATCAAAAGATAAACCCATAGAGAATAAAAATAACAAAACAGCATATCATAGTATGTAATATGATCGTATTTGTTACGATCTCAATTGTTGGGGGGGGGGGGGGGGGTTAGTCAGCGACAGAAAGGACTAAAGAGATAATGATACTTATATTTGTATCATGAAATAGAGAGAATGAATGGGCATCATTGATGTCATCGTAGTCCCTATTGAATGGGGGAGGGGCTATTATATATGGCAAGGGATTACTTTATACCCCACATGACCATAGAGATATAAAGATATAGAGAGCTTATTCCCTTCAATAGCAGAGAAACATCATCGTTCAGCGGTATTTTTATGTCCAGTATAAACAAAGTAATTTGTGCTACGTCATCGTAAGCTGATCATAGAGATAGATATATCTCTATTATCAGCTTACGATGACGTAGATCAAATTATTTTGTTATACTGGACACAAAAATACAGATGAAGGGAGTAGGCTCTCTATATCTTGTTATCTCTATGGACATGACAGAGAAAGAGAGAAAAAATGCTGTTGATTAGAAAACATAGCGACTCCTTCTTGTATTTCTCTGGCATCTCTTTGATTATAGTATCAAATTAATCACAGCCTCTCCCTTTTTCTATTATAAATAAGCTGTTGGTGTTATTATCATTGGACTATATTAAACGGCTTAACCCTTGTGTGGTGTTCATATTTTTGTAACTCAGCCACTCTTCGTGGGTCTGGTGGACCCGCTGCGTTTTGGGGCTCTCAGCTAAACACAATAAAACTATTTTATGTTAAAATACTCAAATGATCTTTTCCTTATCTCAATTACAAGCAATATAAACAACAAAAATGATAAATAGTAGTCTTTTACCTTCATTAGGTCACATTTATAAATAAAACATCACTTCTTTTTGTTGTTGCTGGCTGTAACCTAGAATAATGAAAATATCAGAAATTTTTCTAACTCTCTCTCCTCACACACAAGATATGAGTGCCAGATCAACTGCAATAGCATCACACTTACTTCAGGCTTTGCAGGTGATGGTTCTGTAGGTTGGTGGATGGTGCACAAGACCTAAAATTTCCACTTTCATTGACCCCGGGTCCAGCAGACCCGAACACCCTCTATGTAATGTAAATGTGTTAGGGGGGTGTATGGTGTGTGGTCACTGAAACGTGTTGTGATATATGTTCTTCACAGAAAATGAGCCAAGGCCAATGAATCTGAGTTTGAAATAATAAAAATTCGTATTACTTTTCTTTGAGACAAAAATGAAAAGGGTCCCACAGACCCGAACACCACACAAGGGTTAAGTTATTCTATTCTTGAGGAGGAACTTTGAAAAGGAGTTCTCTCATGTGTCCTGAATTACTTATTTCAAAGGACTCGGGACGAGAGGAACAAACCTGTCCCTTTTTAAAAATCATTAATAATATCTTTAAAGGAATAAATCATAAGCTGTTGTTGTTTTATTATTGCTTTAAAATAAACAGCTTGAGTTCATATATATTCTTCATATCAGGGTCCTCCTCAATAATAGAGAAGCTATTTAGGATAACGTAAAAATAATAATAGCAACAGCTTATTTATGATATAAAAAGGGAGAAGTTTGTGAATTATTTGATACTATAATCAAAGAGATGCCAGAGAGATACAAGGAAAAAGTGTTTTCTAATCGACAGCTGTTTTTCTCTTTCTATTTCATTTCGGGTATAAATTAATACTAGCCTTATGTATTTATATATATATATATATACAGGGGCGGAGTGGCCACCTGAGTACCGGACTATTCCCGGTGGGCCGCTGGCCTCAAGATACATAAATGACCGTTGACAGCCTCCCAATGGCATATTCGGGCCTGTATAAGGCCGGCGAGGGCATAATTGTCCCGGTGGATAAATTCTTCCCACTCCGTTCCTGTATATATATATATATATATATAAAGTATCATTCTCCTCTTTAGTTGCCTTTAGGTACCATATGTTGCGTAAGCATTCTATTTTCTCTTCGTAGACAAACTATTTTTTGGACATAATACAAAATAAAGTTAATTAACACTCCCACAACTACAAACAATTCTTACAAACCAGTCAAATATAAATAATACAATATCATAAAATAGGAGCATATTTTGATTGAAGTAGATACATTTGATTTAAAGAGAAATTGCACAACAAAGCGTATATTTATAGTGTTCCAAGAAGTAATATAAAACTGTATTATTAGTGAAGAAGTCAATTTTAAAGACCTCCCTTAACGATTAATGTGAAGGTCCTAATAATTCTGCTGCTTCACTATTTTATTATAAACTATTTGCCAATACATTTAAGTACACTTAGTATTTTTTCTTGTTCATTATAGACCCCTGTCATTAGTATTGGAGCTTGCCCTTAAGTAATTAGTGTCAGACAAAATGTAGAGTTGCTTTTGGTACAATTATTAAAAAATAATTATTTTAACAAGAAAAATATTTACAGAAATAATTGGGGTTAAAAAATAAAATATCACTTTGGAAAAGCGTATACCAATTCCTTCATCTGTGAAGTGTTTTTCTTCGATAAGAGCGACTACAAGATTGTTAGGCAATGAAAATTCACGGGATAATGATAAGAATATGACTTTTTGAAATTGACGAAATGACTCCATTTTCTTTGACAATCAGCATAATTATCCTTCTAGCTTATAGGCCATCATTAAGATGATTTGTAAGGTGGCTAGTTCCATGACTTTCCTCACTACCTAAATATAATATATTATTTTACTCTATCATCTCGATCTTGGCTCTTGTGGGTGCAGTAACTTTAATACCCACCTTAACTTCTGGGGATTATATAAAAGTTGTCATTTTTATTCACTTGGACTGTAAGCATAAGCTTAGGAAAGATGTTTGGTTCGGGGTGGGGATGGGGGGGTGCAGCATTCAATTTACCCGAATTTTAACAAGAAATGTTAAATCGGTGAAAAATAATCGAATGAAGAAAGCTATGTAGATTAATATTTTCTCTATAGTAATTACATACTATTCATTTTATTATATTTATTTGGTTATAATTAAAAAATTCCACTTGCAAGATATAAAATGATAGTCTTCGAGTGAGAGATTGGGGAAATAAGAAAATTGTCCTTGAAAATTATTATTTTAAGCTTTTAAATGTTGTATATTTAACAATATTTCTTGAAAGTATAGACACAATATAATTTAATATTTCCTCATATCGGATTATGTTAAGAATAAAAATAAAACGGTAAACATATTGTTATAAGTGATAAAAATAAGAAGACAAATCCCCTAAATTGTTTGCCATATTTTTGGAATAATCAGTCACACACTAATATAGAGCTCTAATTTCTTTGAATCATTGCAAATAATGGCAACTAAGTATAAGGCTAAAGAGATATTGAGGGCGACGCTTATATACTTGTACAAATAATTAGCTGAATGTTTAAAACCTGCTTTTGGAAAGCTATATAGCACACAAAACCGTCATCATGCAAAAGTTGATAACATAACATTTTTACTTCTCTTGTGAATATCAAAATATTATGCAGGTTAACATGAACTTCATGTTTTCATGGATATTTAAAACACCATAAATCTTATTTGTATATTTTTACTTTTTCAAAATATACTTATATATATATATGCTAATCTTCCCGCTTGCCGGTAGTTTTTAATGACGTCACACCGGCAAGCGACAAGTCAGCTCTCTTGTGAATATAAACATACCTTATACTTAGATATACTTGGTTGAAATAAATATATAGGCATCAGCTACTCCATTCGATTTAGTATGCTATATTTATTGATTGACAATCCTCTCGTTTTTTTTGCCTATATGGTTCGATAGAATGGCATCCGACAGGATATAAATTATCATTATAGCATTACAATTAGTTTATCGAACCTAGGATCTTATCAATGAGGTAGCAGACCAAAAGTGACCATCCCCCCCTCGGGATTCGAACCTGCGCCCCCAACATTGAGAGTTGAACACCCCTTAACGCACACGGCTTTGCATATTAAATCAGTTTTTTAATGGTTCTAAAAGGACTTAATAACATCATTTGCATCTCACTTAACCATTACTTCCTAACAAATTATTTTCTTGTAAATTTATATTCATTCCATACATTTCTTACAGAAAAGGATGTGCGAGATTCCGTAGAATACATATTTTTCTTTATAGGTTTCATGGGTCAATTTAAATTATACTCTTCGTTCTCAGCCAATTTGATAATATAATGGAATAGGCATAATGGATCTACTACAAAACTAATAGCTTTGTTTTGAATAATATAGTGGTTTGGTATTTGAACGAGAAGTTCAATATGCCAAACATTTCAGAAGTATAAATAATCTTCTAGAGCAAAATAAGTATCAATTTCTTCTGATGTAGGTATGCCATTTATATTTTTTGGTGTCTGAACCGTCAATATTTAATATTCAAAAATCGAACAGAGGAATATGAAAGGCATTAATTCATGTCAAGGCTCGATCAAAGGTAGAAATTCTGCCGCAGGGACAATACGTCTGAAGGGACGATCAACACCCAGATTAATCCTTGAACCTCTATATGAACAAAAAAAGAAAGAAAGGTATGTTTGAAAAAAAAAGTGTCACAGGGACACTTATTCTCAGAATGGATTCAACGCTCAATTATGTCCACTCACATTTATGCGAAAAGAATATAAAAGCAAAGCTAGAACAATAGAGGAGGGTAAAAGTACTGGCGCGAAAACAATAAGCCTACACGACACACCTACAAACCCCGATTAAATCCTCGAAATAGAATGCCTTGCATATATAGATGAAGTATAAAATAATGCCGCACTGCCATAAGTCTACAAGGAAGGTCAACACCCTGATTGATCCTTAAACCTCTAAATGAAACAAATTATTTAAGAAGGGCCTGCTCATACAAAAAGTCGTAAATGACGCCGGTACACTTAAATGTTATAAAAAGAGCCAACACAGGTTCGACTCGCTTACTTTGAATTGAAAAGATTATACGAGCTAGGCTTGAACAAATGGAGGATTTAGAATAATTTGCCGCAGGGACAATTAGTCTCCATGGACATTCCACACAAATAGGTAGATCCTTGAATCTCTAAGTGAACAACTTCTTGAAGAAATGTTAAATCAAATAGAGAATGTAGAGAATACTACCGCAGGGACAATAAGTCTACAAATACGATCAACACCCAGATAGATCATTAACCTCTAAGTAAGCAATTTCTTGAAGAAGGCCAGATCAATAGAGGAAGTAGAGAATACTACCGCAGGGACAGTAAGTCTACAAATACGATTGTTATGTATTCCTACTGGCATCCCTGTGGGTCTTAGCCATCTATTGGCATCCCTTAACCTTTGACCCTTGTTTACTTATTTTCCTTTTCCTTTGCTCTTCACGTTCCCCTTTTATCAACCCCCCGCCATTTCATATGTATAAACTTAGGTTCCGAAATATTTTTCGTGTGACGTCACGTCTGGCAGAACACATAAACAAATAACTTTTACTATATATAACATCCTACTCAAATTATCATTAGTGCATCGTACTCTTACAAAAAATGGCTTCAATTAATAAAAAAGACAGTGTGCAGTTGCTGTTTGTCCTTCATTGGATCCCAATGCTCACAATGTATTGTACCACTCGTTTCCAACCAACATCAAACAGAGAAAGCTTGGACCATCGCATGCAAAAGAGGAGATTCGACATTCAGCCTACATCATCCTTTATGTGTAATAATATTTATATAATATATGATTATAAACAGTATTTGGTTTGTAATAATTTATAAATTATATATTTTTTTCTTAATATGTATTTCTAATAATATTTATATAATATATGATTATAACCATATTTTGTTTTGTATTTATTCATAAATTATATACTTTTTTCTAATATGTCTTTGTAATAATATATGATTATAAATAGTATTTTGTTATAATTTCTTTCGTTGTTTTTTATGTGCTTTAACATATAATGATTGAAGAGTTTGCTTTTTCATGAAATATTTTGGATAATTGAGCAACTATAATCATCAAAAATTTATGATTACTCACAAAATTTAATATTTTTTCATTTTCTAATAGAATTGTGATAATTATTCTTCTATGATCTAATTAAAGGCTAAATTCGATTATATTTAACATATTTTACTTATACAATATACCCGCTTTTGCCATATGTGACGTCATGCTCATGATGTAGGTTGCGTGGCGGTGTATTTTTTTACTTTCATTGGTTAAAATGGCTCTAACTTACTTTAACTACCTTGCCTTTATTATGATTTGCTGAGTCAGTCTATCTTTACACTTCTACCTTAATAAAGATGTCCTCAACCTACTCCCCGTGTACTCAGTAACCCTCAGGGCCGACGTGTATGGACTACTCTAATAAGTGACTCCTTCTATATCATCAGTATTATTAGTGTATTTAAACACCACAACGATCAACACCCAGATAGATCATTAAACCTCTAAGTAAGCAACTTCTTGAAGCAGGGCCAGATTAAATAAAGGAAGGTAGAGAGTAGTGTCATATGGACAATAATCCTACAAAGACGATCAACACCCAGATTCCCCTTTAACCTCAGAATGATATATTAAAATAAGTTTCTTTGTTGTAGGTGCTGGTGGATATAAAGAAGAAAATGGCGCGGGATGGATCTCAAGTAAAGAAGAAAAATGGCGCGGGGTGGATTACAAGTGGACTGTATAAATTCAATAAGATCCCCCCAGACAACCCAATCTGATGATCAAGTCAAAGTTATAGAATACTTTGAATAAAACACACGACTATTATATAGAGAAAGTGTGTAAATCTTAGTATCTTGCTTAAGGGGATGAAGCAAGAATGAACATGAAGACAGGGGGTAAAAAGAAGGAGTTAAATGCAAATAGGCTGGCCCTCTTTCTCGGAAATGTTAATACCATAGAGTAGACGTGCTCATTCTTCTGGCGCCATAAGGCAAGTGGGGATATGTTCTCAAATCACTTATGTTTACAATTTAAGTTGTTGTGATGACGTCTCACACAGGCTGCCAACTGCATTCCTGGAAGAGTATTAATATAGCCAACCTATCAAAGAAATGGAAAAGAAAGAGAGAAAGAAGAGGAAGAGTGATTGACGTCACAAATCAACTATCGAACGTTATCCCTTATTTTCATTAACTTATACATCAATAAAGGATTGAGTCATGTATATTTAAATAAATCTTATAATACGAATATTTTAATATATAATAATCAGTTTATTCATAGGTAATTTAAAAAAACTTAATAAATAGAGTTTGTAGCAGCATGAGGATGGCGGCGAAAGGAAAAGATGAAGCCTGAGGATAAAATAAGGTTAGATTTTGTTGAAACTAAGTATTAAAAATTAACAATTAACCTTATTCGTTAACGCGAAACCAGGAAGACAGATGCAGTAAAATGTTATTAAACGCTTCCTCTGGTGTCTTGCCGTAAGCCTCCCGCCACATGAATTCATCCAAATGACTGGGTAACATGCTGGAGTTCGTACCATTCATCTGAACAAATCTCTTTTTCATCATTCTCCAGTAATTCTCGACCCCATTGGTGCACGCTCCAGTGACTGGATCAACGAAGTATCGAGAATGATTTACGGTCTAGGTGATAAAGTTCGATAGTTGATTTGTGACGTCAATCACTCTTTCCTCTTCTTTCTCTCTTTCTTTTCCATTTCTTTGATAGGTTGGTATATTAATACTCTTCAGGAATGCAGTTGGCAGCCTGTGTGAGACGTCATCACAACAACTTAAATTTGTAAACATAAGTGATTTGAGAACATATCCCCAGGCAAGTTGCTATGATGAAATGCAGGAAGTATTATCTTGTAGTATATAAAAGAAAAAATACCGTTACGCAATGGTAATGAAATAAACATTATAGTTTTTTAAATCAATCAACATTTTCTGACATAAGTGTATTTATTGCTGGATTTCTCTTATACTTTTCCCTAATATTATATTACAATGTAGATCATTGCTTATCTCATTCACCGAGGTGACTATATACAAGTGTTACTATAACAAAAGGAATAATACTACAGATTTATAGTTAAGTGACGTCACTGAATTAAATAAATAAGTAGTTGCGTATAAATACATAGAAGACATTTTAATCTTAATTAATACAACGACAAAAGAACAAATAAAACAATTATAATTATCGAAACAATAATATCCCAATGGTATAACTATAGAGATAAAAAGATATAGAGAGCTCATTCACTTCATCTGTATTTTGTGTCCAATATAAACAAAATAATTGTACTACGTCACGTAAGCTGAGCATAGAGATAGAATCTTTCTCTATGATCAACTTACGATGACGGAGTACAAATTACTTTGTTTATTTTGACACACAGAATACAGCTGAACGTTGTTTCTCTGCTATTGAAGGGAATCAGATATATATATCTTTATATCTCTATAATCAAGGAGAATTTTATATTCTCCAATATTTATATTCTCCTTGTGTATAACAGACATAGGTACATGAAACTAAATTAGCAGTGGTTTCTGCGATAACTTTTTTTTCAACTTGCGATAACGATAAAACAAATTTTTTTTTCTCAACCTGCGATAAACTATAAACGTTAAAAAATTTCAAAACCTAACCTGCGGTAGCGATAAACGATAGCGATAAAAATAAAAAGGTGATGATGTATTTTTTTAGAAAATAATCTCCAAAAAAAGTGACGACGTTTTTTTTAAAGAAAGAATTTCCAAAAAAGTGATGACGTTTCTTTTAGAAAAGAGTATTTCCAAAAATTCCTTTCATTTTTTTACATTAATTCCGTTCCGTTCATTGATGTGCTTTCAATTTGCGTTCCGTTCACAAGCCTGTGAGGTCCTCATCATTATATACTCCCTACATATACTCTCAGCTTGAACTGGTCTGAAAACGTCGGGTGGGTTGTTGTGACTAAAGCGTTAAAAGAAAGTAGCGCATCGAAGACAATAACATATATTTTTTCTTTTTTTTATCAGACCCTCAATGCATTTTTCTCCACAAGAGGCGCTGTAGGCGATTAGGTGAAATAGTAGGGTTGTTTCATTAACATAATTTATTAATGTTATCTTATATAAAAGGGACGCCCAAGGATCGAAAGATTGATCCATCTTTATAGTTATGACAATTTGTTTATATATGACGTAATCTTATTCAATTATATTTTTGAAATGCAATAAATTATAATCTATAAGTGCCAATGATCGGTGCAATCGCAGATATTTCGTTGTTCCTTCTAAATGTACCAGTTGACAAGACCGCCGGTTTTCGTGTCCCACGCTGCAAGGTCCTTTACCACTTAAGAGTTGAAGATAATTGTCGACATCCATGAAGGCCGGAGCTCGAAAGGGATCATGATCTGGGTGCCTCCTCCAACGGTAATCATACTTTCTAACGACAAGAAAAGGGAGCTCTCCCAAGACACCTCCATCATGAAGAGGCTTTGTCCTTGAAGATAGTCAGGATATGTATTTCCTGTCGCTCTATGATCGAGAATCATAGCACCGATGATGATATATCTGTTCCTTCAATTTAATATCTCTGCATTTTTTCTCCTTCATTGTTTTATAACTATTTGAGAACTACAGACCTCATGATTCATCTCAGCGCCTTTATATCAAGAGAGGATGATATAAGTCCCCTTCGCTTTAGGCATCTTTTACGGGAATGGTACAATTGAAAGGAATCATGACGTTCTTGACATTCTCGTTGTCGTAAAGAACGACTTTAAGGAACTTGAGTATTTAATTTCACTGATAAAATAATCTAAAAATAAATCACAAAAATGCGATTGCCAAAATTATCATAAACATCTCCGATTTTCTCAGATCAGTATATCTCCACGACACTCATCAACGAACTCCTTGCCTAACAACTTGACAAAACTCTCCTTCCGGAGGGAAATCCGAGACAATATTATTCTTCCCTAAACCTTAGGACAAAATAAGTTTATTCAACTAGAGTGGGATGGGAGGAAAGTATTTGAAATATAAAAAACTATGTGGTATAAATACAGGCGTGTATATGATCAAATCCATTTAATTTAATTGAAAACTACTTTTAACTTGCCTTGTTGAACAACATATTTTTTCATATTGATTAATGAATATTATATGTTTGCGTTTCTTTCAGGTCGTCTGCGGACTATTTATCATCTTGCCATAGTGATTAATCTGGAGAACGGTTTATGCTTCCCAAGTTTCTTGGATCTGGTGCATCTCTCCTCTTTTCTATAGTTTGACTAAATTGCCTTGGGTTTCCGCCCATATCATTTAAGACCTAGACCTATAATTTGAAATTAAGTGTTACAAGTTTTATGCATTTATAAATTATATTATACTGTTTTGAAATAAACTATTTGCAAAATATTTATGACTATTCATTTTAACGATAACAACAAAAACATATTTACAGAAACGTTCAATTATTTAATGTCATCTATTTGCCATACTTTTGGAGCCTAGTTGACTGTGTATTTGCCGTAATTTTTGATCTCTTGCGCTTTTTAAAAGTTTTTTGTGAAAATTACCAATCTTAATCTAATGAATCGGTTCATGAGCTTATCTTTTAACGAATAACAAGACGGAATCAAATAGATGTCTTTAGTGATAATATCACAGCATTTTTTATTTTATTCGAAAGGTTTCTTTTTTGAGCTTTATATAAATCTTCTTTCATGTTTCTTATGGATTTTTCTATAGGTAATATAACATTTTGGAAGACATCATTTGAACAATAGACTAAACTCTGTCCTGTGTAATCAGATAAATTAATAAGTTTGGTTAATTCGTCGTCATAGTTTTTCATTATTGGTGCTTTTTTAACACCGAGAAGCATGATTCACAATGTGAATCATATTTTTCGACTTTAAAAATTATATACCCCGACAAGTATATAAAAATTATTAATTTTCACTTTTTTTGACAGTTGGGGTGCACATGGATAAGTTTAGTATAAATTGCGGAATAAATCAGCACCAAGAATTATGCTTTGTTCAGCATAACGAATCTTTAAGTCAATATCTCAGCTAAAAAGATGAGTCATCATAAATTGTAATTACACGACTTTTATATCTTTCATGAACTGGCTTAAACAAATTTAATATTGGATATATTTTAATCCTTTTGCAGAAGGAGACGGGTTTTGTGCTCTTATCATGCTAAAAACATTTTCCCCACAGCAATCCGATGATAAAATGGGAGGTCATGACAAATTTAAGACCTCCACGAAGCAGTTCATCTTGAACGTCAATAATTGGCATGCTCGGTTAGAATTGATCCATTTTGAGTTTGTTTTCTAAAAACTCCACTGTTGGATTTTGAAATAATTTTAATTTTTTTTATGATATTTTATAAAACCCATTAGAAAACGATTACATTTCTCATAATGAAGTTTCCAGTTTCAAGAAAATGCATAACTATTCGTCTTGAGCATACAAGTTCATACCATTTTTTCAATGTGTCGATGAACCAAGCGGTGGTTAGCACGCACTTGTCACAAATACTTTCTTTACCATATATCTAAGTGTCCGGCTTACCTCATTAGACCAAAAATTCTAAGCCGGACCAACTTTCATTTTATCATAATGACTAACATTTATTGTACTCAAATCAAATTGCAAGCGGGTTTTAGTACAAAATCTCTTCGAAAATTAGCCACCATTTCGAAATGTTGTAAAGTTATTATATTTGAACTTAGATTCTCTGATTGAACAATCTCCTGAGATAAAACGATATCATTGGAAAAAAGGAGATTTCGCCAATTTTAATTAAGTGTGACGGATCAGCAATAAAATGAATGTTTTTAGATTGATCTACTGGATGATTGACTTTATTGATGTATTTTGATTTTATTCCACAATTTATACCAAATCATTTCCACATTGCCAAATTTTGTGACCCCATGTCAGATGAAATGCTTATGATGTCTATTCCTATTTTATGAGACATCTGAATTATCTCAGTGATAATTGGACCTAAGCTTGTGCCATCATATGCATTTGGAGTAAAATAATAGCCCACTACTTGCTTCCATCTCACAGAGGAAACACCCGAAAGCATGACTACAAGGGCTTTTGTTGCATCACCTGTAGAATGAGGCAAAGTTGATTCGCCCATTATGGAGCCACTTTTAGTGTCGTAATCAACGAAACTTTGACAGAGCATTCGTCTAATGTTAATGATGCCTTCCTGTCAATATCGGACATACTCCTTACTTTAATTTTTAACATTTCGAAGACTTCAAAGGCAATTCCATCATTAAACATAAAAACTCGGTTTTTTGTAATGTATGTTGCTAATGCAGGGAAGGGGCAAATATTCTCTCAATAGTTCATATCCTGACTTTCCACAAGCCATTCGTAATTTCAGAGCATCCTTGATTGATTCATTAGAAAAGATTTATTTTTTTGAATTTTATGTTTTAAATTTTCAATAAATCTGAGTTAAAACCTTTCAACTGAAAAATACTTTCCTCTTCAAGACGGCATATTTTTTGCGCAAAGTTTTGATAGTTTCTTCCAATGAAGATATGACAGATTTTTTATGTTTGATATCTTTCAAATACGTATGGCAATCATGACATATAGTTTGAACAGTGATCTCTTTTAAATCAATTTTATCGGATAAATATTGGCTGTAACTTCTTCAGGGTTTTGCATTTTATTTGGTAATGAAATCATCGCCTGCTCTTCAGTAAACGAAGGGGGGATGGAGACCACCTCTTCTTGGGAACGTTGATTTTTCTTGCTGTAAGTATGATCAGATTGAGAGAGAACTTGAATCCTCGGAATTGCTTCAAGTGTTAGAATTTTCTTGCGCATTGTTGTATTTGGATGAAACATGCTTGCTTCAAAATGTTTTTTGCAAATCATTGAAGTAGGAGTTGGTTTCCAATGAGAAGGATATTTTAGACTGGACAGCCATTGTTTCCTTCTTGTAATCTCGTTGGGGCTTTTCGGAAATGGAAACCGGAAGAGCTGAACGTTGCCATAATTTCTCTTTGAATTTCTTTGAAGCGAATAGTTATATTAAAGCCGTATTGCTAAAAAATATAATTTAAGGATCGATGAATGATAGTAATATTTGGATGAGATTGATATATTTGAATGAGATTGATAACAACACAACTTTGTGACGTAGCAAATTTGTTGCAGAGCGACATCTTTGAAGGAAAACATGCAACGCGAGGTGCGTGAAATATTTCAGGCAAGCGGGGCGATGCGTTACTTTCCTTTAACGCTTTAGTTTGACTATTGCTCCCATGATAAGTTTGTGAGACTTACGTAAACTTAGAGGAGAGAGATAGCATACTTGGACATTCGACAGGCATTCACTAGGTCTTCG
>CP045899.1:13240436-13274634 GCA_013387185.1 Caligus rogercresseyi
CGCCGCCGATTCAGCACCGCCGATTCAGCGCCAGCCAATTCAGCGACGGCCGTTCAGCGCCAGCCATTCAGCGCCGGCTTGATTCAGCGCCAGCCAATTCAGCACCAGCCAATTCAGCGACGCCCGATTCAGCGGCCCGCCATCAATTTCGCTTGAATGAAATGTTTTCTGTTAGCAGTACAATTGGTCAAACCTGGAAACAGATAAAATGTTCATGCAGCAGTATTTCAACGCAATGGGGTATTGGGGTTTCAAACCCACCTACATTGGTAAAAATACGAGTAAAGAAACCCTCAATGCCATTTGTGCCCATTGGGTCCTCGGGTCCCGCCAGCCGCAACAATGGGGTATTGGGGTTTCAAACCCATCGCAAAATTGTAAAACAATACGATTAAGAAACCCCTCAAATGTCATTTTTGTGCCCATTGGGTCCTCGGGTCCCGCCAGCCGCAACAATGGGGTATTGGGGTTTCAAACCTTTCGCCAACTGTAAAAATACGTAAAGGAACCCCTCAATACCATTTTGTGCCCCCTTGGGTCCTCGGGTCCCGCCAGCCGTAACAATGGGGGTTGGGGTTTCAAACCCTTCGCCACTTGTAAAAATACGAGTAAGGAACCCCTCAAATGCCATTTTGTGCACCTTGGGCCTTCGGTTCCGCAGCCGTAACAATGGGATATTGGGGTTTCAAACCCTTCGCCACTTGTAAAATACGAGTAAGGAACCCCTCAAATGCCATTTTGTGCACCTTGGGCCCTCGGGTTCCGCCAGCCGGAACAATGTGGTTTTGGGGTTTCAAACCCTTCGCCACTTGTAAAAATACGAGAAGGAACCCCTCAAATGCCATTTTAGGCACCTTGGTCCTCGGGTTCCGCCAGCCACAACAATGGGGTGTTGGGGTTTCAAACCCATCGCAAATTGTAAAAATACGAGTAAGGAACCCCTCAATTCTATTTTGAGTACCTTGAGTCCTCGGGTCCCGCCGGCCACAACAATTGTGTATTGGGGTTTCAAACCCATCGTAAATTTTAAAAATACGAGTAAGGAACCCCTCAAATGCCATTTTGCTCACCTTAAGTCTCGGGTCCCGCCAGCCGCAACAATGTGGTATTGGGGTTTCAAACCCATCGCAATTGTAAAAATACGAGTAAGGAACCCCTCAAATGCCATTTTATGCACCTTAAGTTCTCGGGTCCTGCCAGCTACAAAAATGGGGTATTGCAGTTTCAAATCTTCCGCCTATTGTAAAAATACAAATAAGGAACTCCTCAAATGCCAACTGCAACCTTGGAATACCGGTTTGTTTTAAAATCCACCAGGGGCTCCCGAGCTGTTTGTTTATTTTGATAAGTTCAAGCTCTTCACGCCAGGGGTACTAGGAGTTGGTTCAATTTCCATTGTTATTATAAGTATTTGATCAATTATAATAACGTCAATGACTTTTTAAAGCCGAGTTTCTTGGTTGATAAGATAATCTTATCAAAAGACTTAAAAGTATTAAGTAACTAAAACTCATATTAGAACCGGATCCAAGTGGGGGTATACCTTCCCAAATGGGGATTTTGAAACATTGAGGGAGGGGGTCGCGACGTGATTATCTCAAATGACTTACTCAGTTGTCAATTTTTTTAAAGTTTGGGAACCTTTGGTTTAGAAAAGTAATGCCATTGAGAAGCTATAGCATCGTGTGGAGCCTGTTATTGCAAAAGGAGGAAGTTGGATTGAATTAACATGAAAGGAAAAGTAACTAAATCTTGTTTGGCATAAAAAAGTCAATTAGAGAGTCTTGATAATAATCCAGTCAATCTGGATAACGGCACACCTGCGTTCTTGCTCGTTCCAGATTACAGGTTGTAGATTTCCATATGCGACCATGACGATGATAAAATTCAACTGAAATAATTATTATATGTTGGCTGTCTGCTAAAAGATCAGCTGTGCGGATCAGAGGACGTCATCCTAATTGCAGGGTGTCCTGCAAACCGCCACATTAGATCTTACCACTCTGTTCAATTTTCATCTCTTAAACCATAGAATGTTTTGCAAGTGGCGAGTTCAAAATATTTATTTGTTTATTTATTTTTGTTTAAAAAACTTCTAAATATTTTTGTGTGATTTTAAACATGGACTTAAATCTAACCCACAAAAAGTGCTCCTAAAAGAAAATGTGATTACTTTATGTAGATATAAATATAATGCAGTTTAACTTTATTAATAAGTCAAGAAAAAAATCTTTTTGCTAAATTATGTAAAAAAGCACGCAACATTGTTCACAAAAAAAGTATTTAATAGAGGTGAGCGACCATAATTGGCGAAGGGTTTAAAACCCCAATACCCCATTTTTGTGGCTGGCGGAACCCGTGGACCAAGGTGCATAAAATGGCATTTGAGGGTTCCTTCTCGTATTTTTACAAGTGGCGAAGGGTTTGAAACCCCAATACCCCATTGTTCCGGCTGGCGGAACCCGAGGGCCCAAGGTGCACAAAATGGCATTTGAGGGGTTCCTTACTCGTATTTTTACAATTTGCGATGGGTTTGAAACCCCACACCCGATTGTTACGGCTGGCGGAACCCGAAGGCCCAAGGTGCACAAAAGGCATTTGAGGGGTTCTTTACTCGTATTTTTACAAGTGGCGAAGGGTTTGAAGCCCCAATACCCCATTGTTCCGGCTGGCGGAACCCGAGGGCCCAAGGTGCACAAAATGGCATTTGAAGGGTTCCTACTCGTATTTTTACAAGTGGCGAAGGGTTTGAAGCCCCAATACCCCATTGTTACGGCTGGCGGAACCCGAAGGCCCAAGGTGCACAAAATGGCATCTGAGGGGTTCCTTACTCGTATTTTTACAAGTGGCGAAGGGTTTGAAACCCCATACCCATTGTTACGGCTGGCGGAACCCGAAGCCCAAGGTGCACAAAATGGCATCTGAGGGGTTCCTTACTCGTATTTTTACAATTTGCGATGGGTTTGAAACCCCAATACCCCATTGTTCCGGCTGGCGGGACCCGAGAACTTAAGGTGTGCAAAATGGCAATTGAGGGGTTCCTTACTCGTATTTTTACAATTTGCGATGGGTTTGAAACCCCAACACCCCATTGTTACGGCTGGGGAACCCGAAGGCCCAAGATGCACAAATGGCATTTGAGGGGTTCCTTACTCGTATTTTACAATTTGCGATGGGTTTGAAACCCCAAACCCCATTGTTCCGGCTGGCGGAACCCGAGGCCCAAGGTGCACACATGGCATTTGAGGGTTTTTTTACTCGTATTTTTACCAATGTAGGTGGGTTTGAAACCAAAATACCCCATTGTTGTTGAATACTTCTGCAAACAATTATCTTGTGCCAAGTTTGACCAATTGTACTCCTAAAGAAAACATAATTTTCTGTGAAAAAAGGTCTGAATTTTTTTAAATCAAAGTCATTGAGACTGGCGCTGAATCGGCCGGCGCTGAATTGGCTGGTGCTGAATCGGACGGCGCTGAATCGGACGGCGCTGAATCGGACGGCGCTGAATCGGCCGGCTTAATCGGACGGCGCTGAATCGGCGGTGCTGAATCGGCGGCGCTGAATCGGCGGCGCTGAATTGTACCGTACCCCTCAGCCTGATATTGTCTCATTATAGTCTGATTACTTCATAGTATACAATAATAAGTGTTAAAGCACAGTACGTATCATTAAAATGCATTTTTCAGGGTTATATGCGTTCACAACGCTGTCTTCTTCTGTTCAAGCCCTGAAGCGTTGCTTGAGAGAGTAAAACGTATAGACGCTGTAATCAATATATTTTTTCGATATCAGATATGCGTGCCCTTCCATTTATATGTTAAGAGAATCAATTTCGACGTGTCTACAATGTATTTAGTCCCTTAATTATTATGTTCCTCCTTCCTATTTATTCTCTTCAATCGCTTGGAGAATAATAATAAAAAGAAACCTTCATTACCTCCATAAAACATCTATTTTGATAATTTTTATAATGCAAAGCCACATAAGGCATTCAAATGTTAATTTGTAAATATTAAATTGGGCACTTTTCAAGAATATCGTCCAAGGATTGAGGTTGCGTGAAAAAATTAAAATTCCAAGTGCAAAAGCTGGCACTGTAAAGAACACAAAGAAAAGAAGAAAAAAATTGATTATTTTATTTCAGACCTGACAGGATCGATAGAGAATTGGCATCCCGATGGACACAGGATATCTCCTGTAAATAAGTAAACTATGGCTTCTAAGCCAGACCCTAATGAATCGGAACGATTGATTAATTTTAGTCGTGCATCTCTATGTATCAATTACAGATAATAACTGGTCATAAATTTCTTAGATATCAGTGTTGTGGACCAACTTTCTTACTCGTGAGTGTCGTTTTGTCCACAGAGTGGATGAGAGACGTCTTATCAATGTCGCCTGAGTGTGATTTCTTTTGTCTTAAAGAATGATGGCTCAAAAATGCCTTTACCAACATCCTCCAAGCTATACCAGATACCAGCAATTCTTTTGAATATAACATAGGTTACTGTTTGGCTTCCCCCGAGGTAGAATGGTAAACAACATGGTTAAAGTAGTTGTGTTCAAAGGAATGGCTAAGATCGAAATCGATTCAGTCTTGGACTAAAAACTCGACATCACTCGTACTCTTGGATCCTACCCTCAACAAACAAACCAACACAAAAGTTGAAATAAACTAATACATCTTAAGAATACAAATAATACCAAACTTTTACTGTCCGGTATCAGTGCAATTAATTACTTTCATTCAACCGATATCGTATATGATTTTTTTTTATCTACCGATTTGTAGGTAGTGCTAATGATTTATGACTACCACCCCCAGACAATCACTCCCCGACAAGCACCCCGGATTTTTAACTCCTGTGTCATTCACCCCCCCCCCCCCCGTTACTTATCCTTTAAAGTCCTTTATTAAGTTAAATATGTTTCGTTTGACTTAGTGTTTGAAATGTAGAGATATATAAAGATACAGAGAGCTTATCAAGGTCTGTATAATTTATTAGGGTACGGTTACTTCGATCTCCTACCTGAGCTCGAAACAAAGAGAAACCACACTTCAACACGGCCATCGTGCTAACATTTCTCACAAAACCTCTCTATTATTGTACTTATTATAGAAGAAGAAGGAAAAAAGTATTCGTCATCCAGAGTGCTCCTGCTTTGTTATTGTTATTGTTTACATTGATTCATCATTGCTTGGGATCAAATTTCTCTAATGGAGTGGACGGGTGGCATGATTCCAGTCATTATATTGGCCCCGTCTTGTCTCATCCTCCCCTCAATGATCGGAGGAGGAGACTAGACTTTGGGAGCTCCTTCATTAATGTGGTCTCTCCTAGCACTGACTCGGCTCATGAATATGTTCAACGGGACTCGAGAATCAGATCCTTCTATAATAAGTACAATAATAGAGAGGTTTGTGAGGAATGTTAGCACGAGACCGTGTTGAAGTGTGGTTTCTCTTTGTTTCTAGCTCGGTAGGAGATCGAAGTAACCGTATATAAAGCTTGGGCTTATTCCCTTCAATAGCATAGAAACATCGTTCAGCTGTATTCTGTGCCCAATATAAACAAAGTAATTTGTACATGTCATCGTGTGTGATCATAGAGATAGAAATATTTATTTATGTTGGGCACAAAAACGTATTCCTCTGAAGAATCCATAAGCCCTTTATATCTCTATGGTCTAACGCAGGGGTCGGCAACCCGGGCTCTTTAAAGCTTTCCAAAAAAATTAGAAAATGAAAAAAAGATGGGAGAGGAAAAAATTATAGGACCATTATTTGGACCGTTTGAATGTTATTTAAAGAATTATTTATTTTTTGCGGCCCAGACCATAGAGATAAAAGATTTAGAGAGCTTATTCTCTTAATCTGTATTTTTTTGTCCAATATAAACAAAGTAATGTGTACTATGCAGGCTTGTGAACGAACGCAAAATTGAACGGCGTTCAGCTGAACGCACGTTCAATGAACGGAACGCAACTTTTTTTTGAACGCTGAACGTTGAACGCAAAAAAAAGAGTTTGCGTTCAGTGTTCAATTTTTTCAAACATATCTTGGACTTTTTCGGAAAAAAACGTCATCACTTTTATGAAAATTGTATTACTGTTTTTGAAAATTATTTTCTAAAAAAAAACGTCATCACTTTTTTTGAAAATTTTTTCTAAAAAAAAAAACGTCGTCACTTTTTTTAATATTTGAACGCTGAACGCAAAAACATTGAACGGAACGCTAATTATTTTGAACGCTGAACGCAAAAAAGCTGAACGCTCACAAGCAAGTACTACTACGTCATCGTAAGCTGATCATAGAGATAGAATCTCTCTGTATGATCAGCTTACGATGACGTAGAACACATTACTTTATTTATATTGGACACACAGAATCAGCTGTACGATGTTTCTCTGCTATTGAAGGGAATCCGCTCTCTATATCTTTATACTCCAGACATATTTTTACAATTTTTTGGTCAACTGTGACTCTTTCAACCTTTTGGGTTGCCGACCCCTGGTTTGGCGATTTAAATGTCATTAATACGTTCTTCATAGCTCACATCGAAATGAGCACCAAATCAACTCCAATAAAACAATTGGCCTCCCTGAGCTTCTCATCTGATGACGTCGTTATTACACGTCAATCTCTCTTCTTTAGTCCGTTCCCATTGATGTTCTCTCACTCTCTGTTTTCTGCTTCCTCTCTCTCTTTCTCCCTCAGTCCTTACTGTTTTGATTTTACCGTCTATCTTTCTCTCACTCAGGGCTCAGAGAAGAATCATCTCTTCGTGAATCCCGGATCTCTCATGGTTTGAGTGAGTTGTGAGTCCCAGTGTCGTCATCATGCAAGTCCATCCTCGCCTTGTCCTCCTGCTCCTCCTCTGCTCCTTCTTGTTCCGTGTCGTTTTCTGCCGGTTCTGAGAAGGGTCGCCGGAAGGTGGTCTCCACGCTCCTTCACGCCAAATGGGCCGAGACCGACATCATTGCGGAGGCCATGGAGTATTTGGAGGGAGGGCCCTTCTGGGAGTACTTTGAGCACGCCGCCGAGTCCTCCCTTCACAGGGACTCTCATAGCGACCAAGAGGTCTATGCGGATTTCATGGAATTTGCTTCCAGGTAATACAAAAGAAAGAAAGTAAGAAAGAAAGAAAGAAATACTCAATGAAGAGCCCAAAAACCCAAATCCTCAAATGCTTGCTTCAAAGAGGATGCAGTGTCTTTTGCCTTGCCTTGCTTGCTTGCCTGGTCTTGCTTTCTTGCCATGAGTGACTTACAAGTGGGGCATTAATGTACCTACATCTTTCATGATGTCGATCAAAGACATACTTGCTTATGGATGCGGGGGTTTGGGGACTCTCATCTAGAGTTAAGGATTGTATTTAGCCACAATAAGAATGTGTAAGTAGGGATGAGGCTTATAAGAGTGTACCCAAGCGGGTCGTGTGAAAATGGACTCATGCGAAAACAATTCACATTTATTTTGAAAGTCCATAATAATTCCATTACGACACCCAGAATGACTCGATGTTCTCTTAAGGGACAAGTTGACATACATAACTGGTATCATTGCGACATGACAAACCTCATTTCCTTTGAAGGGTAATGTCACGCCCCAAATGTCTCTCATTATTGAATGTAGAAATCGAGGGGTCTATTAACGCATGGCTTGGAACCCCATATGATATAATAGTGACTGGTATAAGTACAGGGTTTATGGGTGGTGAAATAACGTTGTGCATGACTTAATATTCATTTGAATAGAAGTATTAAACTCATTCTTTCAACGAATGAAAACTGATTTTTAGTATGTTAGGCCTTTGGTCATTTGAATAATGTATAGTTTTAGCAAAAAAAAAAAAATTTATTTTAACAAAAAAAAAATCGACATTTGGTTGACAATTTGTTAAAATAGATAAAGTACATTTGACAGCTTTGACAAATATATTTTTTCCCCACACAGTGCCTTCATTTAAGGAATATATTTATATGTGAAATAGGACTAATATTTTTTCAATGTTATATAATTTTACACATTTTCCTTGTTACTTATAAGATATCTACACCTTAATCTATTAAACAGGCTTATATCTATGCTAATTAAATGATGTTTGATTTTAATAATTAAAACAAATTCAAACAGCATTTTTAAATAAAATAAAACGTCTTTTTTGTAAATAATTCTTAATTAAGGAATAATTATTGTAAATATGAATACTCATCTGAAAATATAATTTCTATTTATTAATTAAAATAGGATTAATATTATTTCTTTCTTTTGCTAAATATTACATTTTCTTTTCTTTTTTATGACATGAATGTTCTTATAAAATCATGATTGCATTTTTTCTGATCTTTTTCTTTTCATCTCTATTCAGATATCTCCTTGGACCCAATTGAACATGCTCAAATTCTCCCTTTCGCTTCGCCTGGAGTCCCCCAAGATTGAAACCTTCCATCAGCTCGCACGAGAGCGCGGCGTGGGCAAAATGGACTGTCCCGCAGTTATCGAGTCCTCTCAGGGTCTCTCTTGCACGATCCCCAAGGAAGAAAGACTCAAGATAAAGGAGAAGATGCTTCCCCGGAGGTCCTTAAGATCGACCACATTCATCCCCACGATAGTCCCGGAGCTCGTGTCCTTATCCTCTATGGCTCCGTGGGATGCTCAGAGACCTATAAGCTTCATCAAGAGCTCGTGAAGCTTGCATCTAAGGGAGGCCTGAGATATGTATTTAGGCCCTATGCTCACAAAAAAGAAGGAGGTTCCTCCTCCAAAGTCCGACTCTCCGGTAAGCTATGAGATCATTTCTCTCTAAACACTGTGCTACTTATAGCTTTGATTGCTATATAGTTACCCTCGTTTATTGCAAGGGGATACGTGTTAAAGAGAGTCTGCGAAATATAATGTAATATTCTTACTGTTATGCAATACTATTTTGTTATGTAAAATGAAACAAAAAAGAAAATTTGTAAACGTAAATTCGGCTAAATATACAAGAACAAAAACTTTGTAAGCATTTGTGTAATGAAAAACTATTATCGACTTTTGTCTAAACAGCTATTGTAACGCCTTTAGGCAATCAAGATGCACTGTCAAAAATTCTCCGAAGCCGCAATATAACAAAGGATCGCTGTATTTATATTAGTGTCCGTTTATTTTATTGGCTTATATCAGAATATATGTTTCTAGCCTAAGGAACTTCTTAATATTTGCGACTAGCGCCGTATTCTATTGAGCTGAACTTTGTTGATTACAATTGTGTCTATAAACGGTAATCAATGTTTGTGAATGTAATATAAAATATTTTAAAACGTCATAAAAAATGGAAATGGATTTTTTTTACACATCGTGCGTTTCTAACTAGTACTTCATATACACTGTTGATAAAATAATAGGACATTACATGCAAAAGCATGTCATTCCTTAGGTAGGAAGCAATTTATACTACCTCTTTGTCTTAACTATTCCTTATAGCATTTCAAAAATCCTCAGATTTGTATGTGCACTTTAATTCGTACTGTTGTATCCCTCCATCAAAATGATTTACACTTTTTTGTTCCTATACACAGGCTATGGAGTGAGCTTCAAATCAAGTCCACAGAGTACAAGGCCCAGATGATCGAAAGGTTCAGGGAGAAGAGGAAGACGGTCCTGAGTCTGGCTCTCATCAAGATGGCAATGAGAGAGAGGTCGTCAATGGAATTGACTTTAAGAAGCTGGAGGAAAACCATCCCGAGTCCAAGGAGAAGCTGGATGAGTTCAAACAGCACCTGAAAGATCAAAACGATGATATGGTCCTATGAAAGTCTGGCAATTACAGGTATATATTCTTTTTATGGGCATAATTTAATTATATGAATTGGAATGATTTATTGTTTTACTACAGATTCATTTCTTTTGCTAGAAGCTTTCTATTAAATAAAAAATATAAAGAGTGCCAACAAGCAGTATTGTATGAGCAAGGGATTTCCAGTGGAATATTCATCACTACAGGATTTTCTGTGGAATATTCACCCCTGTAGTGATGAATGATGGGTTAACATTTATCGGGGTGAATTATAGTACCTTTGCTACAAAATATTAAAACAAAAAAATATATATATATATATTTATATTCTGGAAGACTTTCTATTAAAGGTAAATTAATAAAAGTAGCCATAAAGGAGTGTTCTCTGACCAAAAGGCTATCCTGTGGTATATTTTCCTCTGCATTGATGAAGGACTAGTTAGTTATATGTGTTGCTGCCTACCGTAGTAGATACATTTCAAATTATAAAACAATGATAAATTGATAAAAGTTTCATGGTATTTTCCTTTTAAGCAACTTAATCATATATTTGAGAACTGTTGCAATCTAATTTTGCTTTATAAAATATTATTTATTTACTGTTCAAAGGAATTTACCGTGCAATATTAATCCCTGTATTTATGACTTATTAGTTCAGTTGATTTATGTTAACCAATGCATAACAAAAAAATAAATATATTATAAAATGAATGAAGGATTGATTTATAATTTCTTACAAATCTCTCCCGCAGGATTTGAGCATGCAAGCCGCTGAGCGTATACTCAGCACACCCGCTAAGGATCAACTAAGCGCCCTTGTGGACATATCCCAAAACTTCCCTCCCACGCAAGATCTCTCAGCCGTGTCAAGGTTCCCAAGGACCTTAAGAAGGAGATCCTCAAAAACGCCGAGTCCTTTGCGAACAACATGAACGTCCAGCCCTCTGACAGCGCCCTCTTTATAAACGGCATTTTCTTTGACATGGACTACGCCGATATCTTTACCATCTTCGACTCCCTCAAAACCGAGGGGAAAATCCTTGACGGCCTCGGAAATCTGGGGCTAAGTGAGGCCCAGGCAAGCAAGCTCATATCCTTAGACCTCAAGAGTGAGGGCTCTCAGGCCTACGGCATCGACATACGGGACTCCTCCGTCAAGTGGATCAACAACATTGAGAAGGACAAGATGTATGTGGGTTGGACCAAGAGCGTTGAAGAGCTTCTTCGGCCCACTTTCCCCGGGATGCTTCGAAGCATTCGGAAGAACTTTTTCAACGTTATCATTCTGTTTGATCCCAGTGATGTGAGTGGGTGTGGACCCCTTCTACGACTCTTGGAGTCCTTTTACGTCCATAGCACGCCCTTGCGCATTGGCCTCGTCTTTGACGTGGACCCCGATATCCTCGTCACGGGCTTTCAGAACCCCAGCGTGGCAGTCTATGAGGCCTTTAATTACGTTGCCGAGGCAAAAGGAAACTATGAAGCCCTCTCCTTTCTCACGGACTTGTAGGCAAGGTTAGGTCCCAGGAGGAGCTCACTGTTGACTTAATTTACAGCGAGCTCAAGAGTCTCATGAGCGTTGAGGACAAAGACAACATATTTGGGGATGATTCCGACTATGGCATTGGACGCGTGGCTTCCAAGAACTTCATACTCCGCTCCGGCTTTCAGTCCTTGCCTCAAATCCTTATGAACGGCGTTCCCCTTGAGGCAAAGAGTCTCAATGCAGAGGATTTGGAAGAAACCATCATGCGGTTTATAATGCGAGAGACCAATAAGCTTCAAAAAGCTGTGTATCATAGAGAGCTGAAGGATAATCAGGACGTCACGGACTATCTCATGGAGCAGCCACATATTATGCCTCGCTTAAGTGATCGAGTTCTTAGACCAATGAGGATGAGGGTCTGAAGGGTATTTGGATATGTGTTCTGGAGATGGTGACTCGTTGAAGGAGTCTTCTGCATTTGAGTCCCTTGATGCACCTTCCAAGACATCACTTTTATCGAAGGACCTTCGCTACGTCACCTTTAAGGATGACTATAAGCTCCTACCTCTCACAATCTGGGTCGTTGCGGACTTGGAGACCCTTAAGGGACGGGAGCTTCTACGTGAGGCCGTCGCGCATGCCAAGCGGAGCAAGCAGTCCCGCATTGGATTCATTTCTAACAATGGCCAAGGTGTTGGAATGATAACACGCTCCGCTCAACTCGCTTTCGAGTCCCTGGACAATAGCGCCTTGAAGACCTGCTATCTAAAATCCTCAAGGAAGAGACAGTGAAGGCCTTATTGGTGGTAAGAAGAGCTTTAGGAACTTTGATATTCCTGGAGCTGAAATGGGAACGTTTGCGGATATTATTGAGAATCGGCCAAGAGAGCCCATCTTTGATGTCCACGGGTTGTTTTGTAGTGATGTTTTGGGCTTTCAACCCGGGGAGAATGGGGTTGTTGTGAATGGACGAGTCATTGGACCCTTTGAGAAGGACGAAAGCTTTAACTCTGACGACTTCAATCTATTGGAGAAGTTTTCAATGTCCCAATTCGGGGATAAGCTTGTGCACTCCTTGTATGAGGTAATAATGTGGCAGAGCACTCTGGAAAGGCTGTGAGTGATACAGCAATGAAGATTTCATCCTTACTCATTTCCCGCCCTCCTGGGAAGACTCGTGTGAATGTGAACCCCGCACTTGAGAAGAAGTCTGTCATCAAGATTGAGCCCAAGGACCCTCAAATGCCCTCTTTTAACATTGTGGCCATTACAGATCCCGCATCTCGAGGAGCCCAGAAGCTATCCCCCATGCTCTCAGTCTTGAGCAATGTCCTCAACTGCCGTATTCGCATCTTCCTAAACGCCGTGGACAAGCACAGTGAAATGCCTCAAAAGAGTTATTTTAGATCTGTCCTTGAGCCGGAAATTATATTCGACCCCGTGACGGGCAAGAGAGCCCTGGCCCATCAGCACGCTTCTCTCAACTCCCCGAAAGTCCCATTTTCACCATGCACTACCACATACCCGACAACTGGCTCGTCGAACCTGTCAAGTCCATCTATGACATGGACAACATTAAACTAGAGAACATCGATTCACACGTCATTCACTCAGAGTATGAGTTGGAGCACTTACTTGTGGAGGGTCACTGCTTCGAGGCCATGACTGGGAACTCTCCACGGGGACTTCAGCTCACTCTAGGAACAGTCAAGGAACCCTTACTCGTAGACACGATCGTCATGGCCAACTTGGGCTATCTCCAACTCAAGGGTAACCCTGGTAATGGGTCATGAACATTCGTGAAGGTCGCTCCAGGGATCTCTACGACATCATTTCTCAAGACGGAGGTGAGAGCCTGGAAAACAACTCCGTCCAAGTCCTCGTGACCTCATTCCAGAGTACGATTATCAAGCTCAAAGTCTCAAAAAAAGCCGGAAAGCAGCATGAGGATCTCCTTTCGGCCGGAGGTGACAAAGCCCAAGGCGGAATTGGAGTTCCATCACGTCAACGTTCACGGGAGGGGTGGAGTCCTCATCTGACTCCTCGGATGAAGAAGAGGACAAACTCAACATCTTCTGTTTAGCATCAGGACATCTCTACGAGCGTCTCCTGAAAATCATGATGCTCAGCACAATTCGAAATACAAAGGCAAAAGTCAAGTTCTGGATCCTAAAGGGATATCTTTCACCGTCTCTGAAGGACTTCCTGCCTGAGTATGCTCAAAGGTATGGGTTCGAATATGAGTACGTTCAGTACAAGTGGCCCCGTTGGCTCAATCAGCAAAAAGAAAAGCAGCGTATCATTTGGGGATACAAAATTCTGTTCTTGGACGTTATGTTCCCGCTGGATATTAAAAAGATCATCTTTGTGGATACGGATCAGATCGTTCGCGCGGATTTGACGGAGCTGCGGGATATGGACTTGGGTGGGGCTCCTTATGGATATACCCATTCTGTGATTCAAATAAGGATATGGAGGGCTTTCGGTTTTGGAAGTCGGGCTACTGGAAGAACCATCTAGCAGGCAGATCCTATCATATTAGTGCTCTCTATGTCGTGGACTTGGTCAAGTTCAGACAAATTGCTGCGGGCGATCGTCTCCGTGGACAGTATCAGGCCCTAAGTCAGGATCCAAACTCTCTTGCCAATCTGGACCAAGATCTCCCAAATAACATGATTCACCAGGTCCCCATCAAATCCCTACCCCAAGAGTGGCTCTACTGTGAAACTTGGTGCGCCAAAGATACTCTCAAGACTGCTAAAAGCATTGATCTTTGCAATAACCCTCTGACTAAAGAGTCCAAGCTGGATGCTGCACGAAGGATCGTCAAGGAATGGCCTGCTCTAGATGAAGAGATGCAGAAACTGACGGAGGAAATTCTGCATAAAAAGAAGCAAGAAAAACGTCATGAGCATTCTGAACTATAGTTATTACTATTATTTATATTGTCTTCACAAACCATTTACAGCCCCCTGATGTGATACATACTTCGAACGCTGATCCACACGAGTAGTGAGGAGGGGAATTGTGTTTTTTATTCAAAAAAATACAATCAAAGGATGTATTTTATTGCATTTAATTGTGACATTGCCAAATAAAAATTAATCACTTTTATTACTTTTCCCGCCTTGTTGTGGTCACTTGGTGTTAACATTAATAATATTATTTTACCACCATTCTCTGTTTCATCGTAGTTTACATATTTTGTTACTTTGATATATATTATATAGTCAGTTTTGCTCATGAACGCCTGATATCATGTCGAGAAAGATCAAATAAATTAGTATCATTTTATTTCCTTATATGTCCAGTTCCTATTCATTAAAACGTAAAATTTTAAATAATATTCGATCATGTGGAAAATTTAGATCTTTTAATGGACTTGACACCATATTTAAGTATAATATTATTATTTCGTATTGCTCAGCTCTATCATACATGACAATATCTCGTGGCACAGCGGTCGGAAAACACTGCTCAAGAAGATTATCTTTTTCACTCTCACTGTATCTTATTATTATGAAAAACAATTTACTATTCATATTTGCAAATTCTTGTTTTCCTTGACACTATTTTCCAAGGCTAGGACAACGATTTTAAGCGTGCATAAATAATTTTTGAATGTGTCTTGCGTTGACAACTCATGGAACTTGTTAGAAATTGAGGGTATTGTTCAAAAGTATGAAATACATTTTGTCAACAAAATTCAGTATCAATATTCGTATGCCAATTAGTAGGTTTTTTTTTCACAATCGAAGTTACATTCTAGATCTTGCCTTGAGGTTAAATGTAATAGACCAACTTACAACTAAATAAAAACAATGTTTTATTATATACCTCCTTAAGGTTATATGAACATTTCATAAAATTATATTAGAATCATCAGGACATGAATAGATTAAAGAATGGAATGCATGGTTGTTGAATGATCCATTACAAATTAGTTTCGCAATTAAGATCATTATAAATATGATATACACATAGAATTCAAGGTTAACACTTATATAAAAAAAGGAAAATACTACAAACACCGATTATTGAAGGCTACGTATAATTCTTCTCACTGTTTGAACTTGTAGCTAACATAAAAGGCCTCTTTTTTCAAGTACATATGCAGATCACAAAGTCTTCATCCACTGCGAGCTTCCCTGTTATTTAGCAAGTTCCACGTTGACGGCTCAATAACAATTCGCTCATCTCTGCTTATATCTGAGTATGAGGTGGAGAGATCCTTTCAATTTCGGAGTATGGAGGTGGAGGACCGTTGTTGCTTCGATATACAGATGCAAGGGTGTCATCAAATCGTAGGGGGGCGCCTCTATGCTTGATGCATCCAAAGCATTCTTCCTCGATGATGATGACACTAAAGTACAGGAGGGCTACTGTGGAGAATAAACTTAGCTCCAACATCAAGGCCTTATCCGATGTTTCCATCATTAAAAGTTTAAACAAAATCCGGAACACCCTTCACAAACTCTAAGGTCCCGGTGCTGAAGAAGTTGAAAATAACTGAGCACATGTCTACGACGTATACCATAATCCATCCAACAAGGATAGCTCCAGCTTGAGTGTAAAGCCGATGCCCATCAGGATGTTGAGAGTCATGAGACTAAATAGCATGGGCCCTGCGATAATGTTTCGTAAGGCCCACTGGCGAATGACTCCGTGGTTCCATACCTTGATAAAGTCTATAAAGAAGTGAATCCCAGCTCAACGCCAATCATGAGCCCGAGAACCCGCAAGAATGCAGAGATGCGGTGCAAATGATCATGTCACGGATACAAAATTTGGATGACCTCCATGCGTTAAATTTTCATTGTATTTTTAGTCACTTTTCCCCACCATCACTTACAAAATTTAATATTAATTTTAAATAATCCAATTGATATTAACTTGTATCACATAAACTGACATAAGAATACTCCTTATCAAACGGATTCCCCAATGTGGCTTTATGTTTGATAAATCATTCAATACAAATAAAGACTTTTTGTGCAGGAGTTGACAATACACAATAGGCAAAGGTTTATTATCTACCTATTTTTGTGTATCTTAGTAAGTTTTTTTAGTATGGAGGAAGTCAATGTATAAATATATACACATTCATTTATAATCATGACCATCAAATATTTATTTAACAAAAACTCTTTAAAACCTATTGGACTATCAGAACTTATTTCGACTTATTGTCAAAGCTTTACCTATATAACATCTATTGGTCCTTCAAATTAAGTATCACCATTTTGATTAGTGTATTTTGTCGATAATTATAATGACTGTGTAAGGAATTTCAGTTCAATAATGAATCGTTGATCCTGTTTTGGTTAGCTAACGATATAATTGATAAATGCCCATTCATATATTTATAAGAACGTTTTTCATACTTATTTAGATAACAAATATCTGTTGAAGAGACAATTTGCTATATATGTATGCTTTTAAAAATGATCTCTCACAAGTCTGCCTTTGAATCAATTATATTATGAACACTTGAGCATAGCACTTAAGATACTTTATAAAGTTTATATCAATTGAATATGATGTTACATAAAGAAAAAAATATATATGCCATGACTTCTTTCAAGAGGGGGTCACTGATAAGAACTTTTTGGTATTGATTATAATACGTAAATAGCTGAATACTTTTTTTTTTTTTAGCAAAGTATTTATTTTATAAATATAATAATTGAAGAGTGTTCAATAAATAAAAGTTATTTTTTTTCAACTGAAATAAAAAAGATTTTAGTTTCAAATCCATTTCTTTTTAATTTTTTTAACTCCTTAAGACAACAAATTGTTACTCAAACGAAAATAGGCATCATTACTGTCATAAATAGAACAAATAATATACAATTATCTTTAGGTACTGTTTTTTAATAAACAAATTGACTATATTTATTATTATTATATAATCTACGGACACCGATACCCACATCTTTCTACCAAATACTGATACCGTCGGTAGATATATTCTACCGATTTCGAACTTTGCTATTTATAATGAGTCAGGACCACCGGGCAATTGCCCGGCCTCGTCCAAACGATATAACCGCCCCTGAGGTCCCCCGGTTTCATAAAAATAATATTTAATATGTGTATAGTAGAAAAGGTATCCAGTAAAAAATAAACGACCACTGGTGTCGGTAGAAAGCTATATGCAATATGTAACAGTACATCGATTAATTTTCACATATCAGCCGATCAGTATCGATAGATTTCATAATTTAAAGGATCCATCCTTTACTAAAGAGGGACGCAATTCATTTTAGAAATAAAAAAAATATAATAAAAATAAGCACTTCTCAAGAATTCGTTCAGAGGATTGAGGTTGCTTAATAAATTTTAAAGTTCCAATGCACTGTAAAATAAGAGAAAGAAAAAAAGAAAGAAAGAGGCTTTCATTGTTGTAGGGTGCTATTTATCGGCAGTTTATGATGTATAAGTCATGTTCCATTGGGCGTAAAACATATAAACACATATCGGAAATTTAAAAACTACGAATAAGCTTAATATGCATATATCTCTATAATAAAGTAGAAGTTGTCTGTCTGTCTGTCTGTTACAAGTAGGCGGCCACATGCCGGGCCAATTCAGCTAACAAAATTTGATGCACGTCGCTTATCATCTGGGGAAGGACATGAGAAAAAAATAAAAGCCTTTAAGGCACACTGGGCTAGAAATGGCCTTTTTCCTTTTTTGACTAATAAAGCGATTTTTTTCATAAAATATGTTTTGAAGAACGTTTTTTTCTAAGAACTTTTCCGCTGCATGTTGTAGTATCTTCAAAATTGATGAATTGTCGAAAATAAAAAGGGAGAAAGAATAAATGAATCCAGGGAGACATTTTAACCCGAGCAAGGGCAGAGTTCACAGAGAGCGCTCAAAGTTAAACAAACAGGGTTTCTTCTCTCTCTCCTATTGTCAGCAAACCAGATCTCTGGGAAGGACATGAGCTGCTTTGAAACCGCCTACAAACTCTTGACTCGGCAAATTGCAGTGCCGACCTGCCGAGCAACGCCGGCACATTGCTAGTAGAATAATAAAACATTGAATAAATACAGAAGAAGGTCTCACTTGGTGGAGGCCTGGTCTTACTACAACAAATTTTACTAAAATATTTTTAAAAGTTTTTTACAACCTCACTCTGCACCCTGACGTGGAATGGCGCGACTATTTTAGTAACCCTTTATTTTTTTAAAACATTCATGTTGGAAACTGACTTGTCCAACTACACGATAGCTTATATTCAAGGAATTGGAACTATGCAGAGGGTAATAAGGAGAAATTCACCCATATTGACTCTAACAGTATCTAACTGAATATTCGTCAAAATAGTAAACGAAGACCCTTTTCTTAAATGGGAAACTAATTATAAACTAGAATGTTTATTTATGTTTATTGTAAAAAGTACAATTTCCTATTTACATTTATTTAAGTATGTTACTTTTTGTCACTTAGATAAATAAAGGCCTTGTGATGAGGAAAAAAAAGACCCTTTTAAAAGGATAAAAGAAACAGCAGAGGAATTGGAAAGGATTGCACTGATAGAACACAGGCTAACGTTTGGCGACTTGGATAATACATTCATCATTCAAAACCGGAATATTATTTTCCTCTTTTGAGAGGAGCTAACAACATATCCATTGACTCCTTGGCATTGCAAGTTCCTCATTAAAGAGCCCCACTCAGAAAGAGCAGATGAAATAGTCAAAACCCATTTATCCTCACTGGATTTACCTGGAGGATGGAGGGGAAAAAATTGGTGTCACTTGTGGGAATTAATGATCTACGGAAATTTACTGCGCAATTACAATCTCCGCTAATCTAATCAGATTTTCGGAGCACTGCAAGGATTGTGGATACATGTATGTGGACATCAAACACGACTTCTGTGATTGCCTTGCTTTAAGAATTATTAGAAATTTCATTACTCTAAATTCTGAGTTCATTCCAAACTTCAAAGAGGAAAATATGAGGGGCACTGTTCTTTCAGGCGGTTTCAACACCGGGAACAGCTGCAAAGAGGAAAATACCGATAGGGCGTCGCTACTTAATTGCAAGCCTACATAGCGAAAAAGCTGATGGGAGGGTAAACCATCAATGCAAGAGATCTCAGGTCAATCATGGTTTCGGCCGCGCTCGTTACGCGGTATTTTTCTTGAGGATCCCAATGGTACAAAGTTCGGCCTGGAAACATCCTTCGGAAGTCATCAAAATTTCTCTTCTACTTCTCCTCTGCACACCAAATCCCTGAAAATAATCATCAGACAATTCAAGAAGTTCAAGTACAACCAATAATGATATTTTTTTCCATATACTTATATCATTCTCTGTTTTTAATGTTTTTTTTAAATATATTATCACAACAATTTTATGTAAAAAATTATTGATATTTACGTTTGTATTTTTTAGATACTATATCATAAGAATTGTATGTTAATAATTTAGTTGATATATACATTCGTTTGTTTTTTAAGGTTTATAAAAGGACAATAATTTTAAACTATAATGTTTATTTATGTGTTTTATTAAACACAATTTTCATTTTATATCTATTATCTATACAAATAAAAAAAGAATTCCGTTGGTTCGTTCGTTCGTTTGTTTCCCGTATCTCCTGAACGGGTCATTAGATCTTGACGAAATTTTCAGTGAATAGTTTTGAGAGCTCAGGGAGTGTTTTAGTGGGGTTGCCAACTCCCGGAAAATTCGTCATCGAGATGCTTATTTATTCACCAAAACGTTTTTTGTCATTTTTTTAAATTGCCAAGTTAGATTTTGACTAAATTTTCTGAGGATAATTGTAAGGTAGTAAGACAGGTTTGTTTTATTCAGTATTACCGGAAAATTCGTTTTCAACATGATTTCTTAAAAATAAGCTATTTTCTATCCCTGTTTCCCCCCCAAATTTAAGTTTTGTGGAAAATAACAGCTTTTTTATAACGAGACATAGCCCTAATCAAATCTTAATAATGCCTAGAGATAGAGAGTGATGTCAACCAGTCCCAATTTTTTGATAAATATTTGAAGTCTCTTAAGTTTTGCTGTTTTCCCCCACAACGGAGATCAAACAAATACTCTGATATTCAGCGCTACCATACACATATTAGGCAATCTATATTCTCTATGAAATGATTCAAAAAATGACTTCTTTTTATAATTTAAATACCCAGCCTTAAGGAATACAAAACGGAAAAAATGGCAAAGAATACCCAATAATAACTTTTCAAGAAAATGATTTTAAAATGAAAAGTGCTATGAAATCACTGAAATTGTTTGTATGATCTCTTCTTTTTACGATGTTTAAATACTCAGTCGTAACGAATAAAATCGGAAAAAATGGCACTGAATACCCAATGAACAACTTTCTAAGGAACTGATTCTAATATGAAAAATCACATGTGATGATTTCACTGAAATTATTCGTGTGATTTCTTCTTTATGCGATGTTTAAATACCAGCCGTAAGAAATATAAAACGGAAAAAATTGCAATGAAGACCCAATGACAACTGTTGAAGGAACTGATTTAATATGAAATGCCACATGCGATGACATCAAAAATATTTATTCGTGTTGATTTCTCTTTTTATGTTGTTTAAATACCCAGCTTAAGAAATGCAAAAAAAACGGAAAAATGGCAATGAAGACCCAATGACGACTTTTTAAGGAATTTATTTTGATATGAAAAATAACACTCGATGACTCACTAAAATTATTCGTGTGATTTTTTTTATCCAGACTATGTCAAGTTGGAAAATCCCGGGCATCGCCGGGTAACATTCGCTATCTATACTTATAAAAAAGAATTCCGTTCGTTCGTTCGTTTGTTCGTTCGTTCGTTCGTTTCCCTGTATCTCCCGAACGGTTCATTAGATCTTGACGAAATTTTCAGTGAATAGTTTTGAGAGCTCAGGGAGTGTTTTAGTGGGGTTGTCAACTCGCGGAAAATTCGTCATCGACATGTTATTTTATTCGCCAAAACGTTTTTTTGTCATTTTTTAAAAATTGCCAGATTATATTTTTTTCCAAATTTTCTGTGTATGAGTATGAAGTAATAAGACGTGTTTTTGTTTTATTAAGTGTTCCGGAAAATTCGTTTTCTACATGATTACTTAAAAAATATTTTTTTCTGTCCCTGTATGTCCCCCAAATTTAACTTTTGTGGAAAAAAACAACATTTTTTATATTGCAACATCGTGCTACTCGAATTTAATAATGCCTAAAGATGGAGAGTGATGTCAATTGCTAGCCTTAAGGAATACAAAACGGAAAAAAATGGTAATGACGATGAAATGACGACTTTTAAGGAACTAATTTCATTAGAACATACCATGAGCACTCTATGAAATGGCCAAAAAAACTTCTTTTATGATATTTAAATACCCAGCCTTAAGGAATACAAAACGGAAAAAAATGGCAATGAAAACCCAATGATAACTTTTTAAGACACTGATTTAAAATGAAAAATCCAATGCGATGACATCACTTAAAATAGTCGTGTAATTTCTTCTTTTACGATGTTTAAATACTCAGCCGTAGGAATACAAAACGGAAAAAATGGCAATGAAGATCTTTGTAAACTTTTTAAGGAACTGGTTTAATATGAAAATTACATGCAAAGATTTCACTGAAATTAGTCGTGTGATTTTTTCTTTGTACGATGTTAAATACCCAGCCGTAAGGAATATAAAATGGAAAAAATGACAATGAAGACACAATGACAACTGTTGAAGGAACTGATTTTAATATGAAAAGTCACATGCGATGACATCACTGAAATTATTCGTGTGATGTTCTTTTTTTACGATGTTTAAAATACCTAGCCTTAAGGAATACAAAACGGAAAAAATGGCAATGAAGACTCAATGACAACTTTTTAAGGAACTTATTTTAATATGAAAAAATCACATGCGATGACATCACAAGAATTATTTGTGTGATTTTTTTTCATTCCAGACTATTGTCAAGTTGGAAAATCCCAGGCAGCGCCGGGTAACATACGCTAGTATATGTATATATTTTATGCACGTTATAAAACTAAAAACCTTGCTGGAGAAAAAAAAACCTCAATATTTGTTTCTTTGATTCAAAATACAGTTATTATTATTAAGAAAAATGGAGAAGACTTGGTTCCTTATCACTAGAGATGTCAAGGGCCTATTGGGAATCATAAGGGTTGTTTCTGTAAAAGCTTAAACGCCCAAGGGAAAAAGGACTTACAACATAAGCTGCCGATAAATAGAACCCTAAAATGATGAAAAGCCTCTTTCTTTCTTATTTTATAGTGCTAGCTTATGCATTGGAACTTTAAAATTTATCACGCAACCTCAATATTCTGGACGATATTTTGAAAGTGCCTAAAAATAAGCTACCACCATTTGACAAAATCATACAACCAGTAGCGAAATTTTGTAGTTTCTTAGTTCTAAATGATAGGTATCGGAAGAAAAAATATTCCACTGATACTACAGAACTACCACAATACCACAATCCATATCTGGTGTATGCGAAGGTTCTAGGAATATTTGTATATAACACTTATGCATAAGGAAAAAATCTGATGACGCATTTTTGTGTACAGAATTATTGACAATAGGAATTTTTGTCTTATCGACACTTTTGTATAAATGCATTTTTAAAGGAAACTACTGGCTTTTGGGCTCAGCTTATCAACCAAAATAGCTTTATGAGCATTAATGAGCACATTTGTTTAGCACGAAAAAAGTGATCAAAATGGGTAATTTTATAGTTTAAAAAAAATAAAAATAAACAAATGTGCTCATTCATGCACAATAAAGCTATTTTGACTGATAAGCTGAGCCCAAAAGTCAGGAGTTTCCTATAAAAACGCATTTTATACAAAAGTGTTGATAAGACGAAAATTCCTAGTACAAGAAAAAATCCTATTATTAATAATTCCGAACACAAAAATGCATTATCAGATTTTCTTATGCATAAGTGTTATATTCAAATATTCCTAGAACCGTATGTGAAGCATCTACTGAGGCCTGATCAACCCTATTTGTAGCTCCTTCTTTTCGCCTCCTTCCTCTTGTCAATAAGGCTCTTATTTGATTGAAGTGGAATAGACAGATACTCCAAACCCTATTAACCTAAACAAACATCAAAATAGAAGTTTTCCTTCGATTATTATCAAGAAGTGTTTGTCATCTATTGAGCTTGAGTCTAATCTTCATGCATAGGATGTTTTTGAGCATGGATGTTTACATCATTTAAAAAGGTCTCCTTTGATAAGTGGAGGAAGGAAGCATCAACAAGAAAAAGGAAGCATACATTCTGAGAATTTGTTGTCAATAAATGAAGTACGAAAATAGTTATTCACTCTACAAGGATTATGTACTCTAATGAGTATTGCTGTAGCTTTACTATCATAATGGAACTTGACTGCTGGAACTGTCATATTACATCGGTTGGTGTCATATAATATGTAAGCAGCCGAAAATTCGTGGAATGAAACTAAAATGAATCTTTCACTAATTATATTTTATTAAAATAACTTCACTAGTTATTTTATTTAAAGAAAACTGGTCTAACTATTGATTGAAAGATAAAAGTCATTAGTTTTTTTTTGTCTATTCGACAGAAATGCATCCGTAGAATAATAATAAACATTATAACGTTAGAACAATTGTATGTCGAAGCCAACTCTCTCACTTTACATAACTCTGAGTTATTAAACAATAACCAAGTGGTATTCTATATATTTTCGTTTGGTGACGACTAAAGTTTCTCAAACCAAAGGATTTTGAATTAGTGATATATTTCAGATCTGTTCATCTTTTGCGCCAGGGTATATTGTTTGCTTGTATGATGAATTTAAGTTTGCGCAACCATATTGCTTACATTAAAAGTACACTCTATGACCCGTGGAAAGTGAAAAAAAATCGAGGTATGTTCCAGTAATACGATCCAAGTTATATTGTTCTATGTCTTCTAAAGTTTTGCCATAATGTGTCATAATAATTATAATTAAAACATATAACTAAATATACGAAAAGTGATGAACGAATGCAATGTGAACTCCTATCTATACAATGTTAATATAATATTTATAGAATAAATGACTCAACAGAAATATGTGCTTTATATGTGTTTGTTCCATTTTTCTCTTTACCTACCGCTCTACCCCGTTAGCATGCAGAAAATCTCCCGCGGAACTACTTCTTGCGCGTCCCGTCCGCACTCGCCTCGACGGACTTCTACTCCTCAGTGCCAACCAGTCAAAAGAACCTGTCCTAGAGAAAGCACTGTGGGGTGCAAGAACTTCAACGCAAAAACCCGAAGTGGGTTCCCGGGTTGACAGAAGAAAAAATCTCCAACTCGCTTTGGAAAGTCAGAATCAACGATGCCATCAAGACGAGGCATGTAAACCAACTCCGACCCCGCCGTATCGTTGATGGGGGGTGATGTTATGTATTCCTACTGGCATCCCTGTGGGTCTTAGCCATCTATTGACATCCCTTAACCTTTGACCTTGTCTATTTATTTTCCTTTTCCTTGCTCTTCACGTTCCCCTTTATATGATTTCTGAGTCAGTCTATTTGCCCCTTCTACTTAATAAAGATGTATTTATGCAACACATCTGGCGACGAGACGATGAGGAAACGACTCCCTCACCTAACCCTAGCGGAGCTCAAGGTGGAGTGCATCCGCATGGAGCTCGTTGAGAGAACGAGGAGCTCATCGGCAAAAGGAAAGCAGAGCTAGTTGTCCTCGTGAAGGACCACCTCATCGCCTGCGAGAGTGACCCTGCCAATTTTCTATTTTCGGTCTGTCTCGAGGCGGATGAACCTTCTGCAGCCGTCCCTTCTGCCAGCTCCCATCCTAACAACCTCGGGGTGTCTCAGCCCCCTCCTTTCTCCCTCTCAGGCCCACGAAGAGGACATCGTTGGGCTACATGGTCAGACGAGTTTCAGACCTATGCCTCTCTGTTTGGGGACCTGCCTCCAGAGCGCAAGTCAGCTCTCCTCCTACACTGTGCCGGCTCGGAGGTGCAACAGTGGCGAAAAACCCTCACCGTCACCCCTTTGGAGGACGAAGACTCGTACTCGGCACTCCTCAAATCCATGAACGACGCGTTTTCTCCCGTGGAATCTGTACTATTTGAGAGGTATCGTCTCGGCGAAATCAAGCAGTCAATAGGAGAGCCGATTGATGACTTTGCTACACGCCTGAGAACTCAGGCCCGATTCTGCAAGTTGATCTGCTCTTCTTGCAGCGTGACTTATGAAGAAGGCGCAATTGTCGGAGCTCTCTTAAAAAATACAACCTCCTCTAAGCACCGTCAACTAGTTTTCGAGAAGAGATTCGCTAAACAGGATGAAGTACTCCAGGTGGGACGAGCACTGGAGTCTGCGGAAGCCCACTCCCGTGAGATGGGCAAGGAAACCTCCGTCCTGGTCTCGGAGTATAAAGGCCCAAGGGCACACGTCCCACGGAAAGGAAGGCGAAACCCCTGCAATTCCCCAAGAAAATTAAGTGCAAATTCTGTGCCGCGATGCATCCTCCTCTGAAGTCCCAATGTAAGGCCTTTGGGAAGACCTACCTTAAGTATGGCGGCTTGAACCACCTAGCATCGTGCTGTAGGTCGGGTATGGGCAACCCGACTGTCTTCAAAGTCTCCTGTTATCCTACTCCGTGTGTAAAGAGAGCCTTTGTGCAGGCTGTAGTCCATGGCACTCCTGTTGCCTTCCTGTTAGATTTGGGTGCGAATGTCAATGTAATCCCTAGTAGACTAGTCCCTCCTAAAATGGTCCTAAGCCACGAAGGCCATATCTCTGCCTTCGGGGGTGACAAGATACCTATCTTGGAAATGTTACCCTTCCCCTCTGTCTAGGAGATGTAAAACCCAAGTCACTCACCTTCCCCGTGACTAACATTAAGCAAGCTATCCTCGGTTCGCAAGCTTGCATCGACCTTGGCCTCATTTCGATCCACAAACCTTCCTTCCTCTGTGATAAATCCAACTAGCGGAACCTACCTTAGAAACCCTTCACGCAAAATTTGGTCACTTGTTTGTTGAGTCCGGGAGCCAAGTTATGAACCACACGAAGGCAGTAATCCACATCAAAGAAATGTGCAACCTCGATATCTACGCGCATGCCCAGTCCCTCTGGCTCTTAGGGATAAAGTTAAAGAGGAACTCTTGGTAATGATCGAGCGAGGAACGCTCGAGAAAGTCGAGTCCTCCAAATGGGCATCACCTATCGTGACTGTCCTGAAACCCGATGGCAAGGTGCGTATCTGAACGGACTACACCCGCACAATTTCTCCCGTAGTCGACAAGCGCCTTTACCCTTTACCTCATCCGGACGAGTTATTGAAGACTTGTCCGGTTCGAAATATTTCACTAAACTGGACTTTCGTCGTTGTTACGAGCAATACGAGTTAGCTCCGCAGTCCAGGAACCTTTTAACCATCCACACTCCTATGGGCCTCCTTAGATACAAAACTCTGCCCAGGAGAAGCTTTTGGATGGTATCCCTGACGTAAAGATCTAATCGACGATCTCCTTATTTATTCAAGTCCATGCTAGAACACCTTAACACTCTACGCAGGGTGTATGAACGCATAAGTGCCGCTGGAGCCCGGCTAAACAAAAGTAAGTGGTGTTCATGGCGAACGATCTGACCTACCTCGGGTTCAAAGTATCTGAAAAGGGCAAATCAGTTGATCCTGATCTGGTGCGGCTGTCCTTGAATTCCCTACTCCTACCTCATACTCGCAAGTCAACTCCTTCCTTGGATTGGTCCAATTCTACGGCCAGTTCCTGAGAAACCTTTTCTCATCGCCACTCCTCTGCACGAATTGACGAGGAATAACGTGGACTTTACATGGTCTAAAGAAACAGAGGTAAGTTTCTTGACCATTAAAAAACTCCTCTCTAATGCTCCTGTCCTCACACACTATGACCCCCACATTGCCCTTGTAGCGCGAAGGAGGAGGAGGAATGACGACTTCGTTATGATGTGAAAGAGTGTGTTTATTAAGTTCTTGCCTGCTCCTTTTATAGTTGAAGACAAGAGTACTTAAGAGATTAAGAACCTGCTGAGGTGTGAGGAAGAATGGTAGCTTGACATGCTGTTAATAAGCAGGTCAATCCGCTACACCCTTGTTTCTCTCAACGGACGCCTCTCTGGTCGGGCTCGGGGTCATCCTATCACATGTAATCGATGGAGGAGACCGTCCCATAGCCTTCACTTCCAGGGAGCTATCAACCGCGAGAAGAATTACTCGCAAATCGACCGGGAAGCAAGGGTATAATGTTCGGTCTAAATCGCTTTGAACGTCATCTTCTGGGTCGCCAATTTATTATTCAAACGGACCATAAGCTCCTCGAGTACATCCTCAATCCTCAGAAGGAACTCCCTCTTTTAGTCACGGCTCGCCTCTCGCGTTTCGCCCTGCGCCTGGCGATGTTTGACTATAAAATAACGCATGTCAAAGGCAGCCTCAACCTCCACGCGGATGCGCTTTCCCGTGGCCCTTGGACGCTTATGATCCTACACATGATACAACGGACGAACTATTGTGTCTTGCATTGTCCTCCTACAGCACTGAGATGCGTGAACTACTGAAGGCCACTGAAGAGGATGAATCCCTATCAGCTGTAATCGAAGTTGCCCGTACTGACAATTGGTCCAAGGTGACTCAAAAATCCTTTCTGTCCAAACGTCATCAATTCTCTATCAAAGACAACATGCTATTTTGGGGAATTCGCTTCGTTGTCCCGTCCTCCCTTCATTCTAAATTCAGAGAGGAGCTTCATTATCACACCGGGCATAGTAAAATGAAAGCCATTTCCCGCTCCAAAGTATGGTGGCCCAATATCGACCAAGATATCGAAGACCTAGTGAATGCCTGTTCGACATGTCAAAGTAATGCTCTCTCTCCTCCTTCTAAGTTCGTACCCTTCTCACCTGCTTCTCCATGGGAGCAATAGTCACAACTAAAGCGTTAAAGGAAAGTAACGCATCGCCCCGGCTTGCCTGAAATATTTCACGCACCTCGCGTTGCATGTTTTCCTTCAAAGATGTCGCTCTGCAACAAATTTGCTACGTCACAAAGTTGTTGTTATCAATCTCATTCAAATATATCAATCTCATCCAAATATTACTATCATTCATCGATCCTTAAATTATATTTTTAGCAATACGGCTTTAATATAACTATTTCGCTTCAAAGAAATTCAAAGAAAATTATGGCAACGTTCAGCTCTTCCGGTTTCCATTTCCGAAAAGCCCCAACGAGATTACAAGAAGGAAACAATGGCTGTCCAGTCTAAAATATCCTTCTCATTGGAAACCAACTCCTACTTCAATGATTTGCAAAAAACATTTTGAAGCAAGCATGTTTCATCCAAATACAACAATGCGCAAGAAAATTCTAACACTTGAAGCAATTCCGAGGATTCAAGTTCTCTCTCAATCTGATCATACTTACAGCAAGAAAAATCAACGTTCCAAAAGAGGTGGTCTCCATCCCCCCTTCGTTTACTGAAGAGCAGGCGATGATTTCATTACCAAATAAAATGCAAAACCCTGAAGAAGTTACAGCCAATATTATATCCGATAAAATTGATTTAAAAGAGATCACTGTTCAAACTATATGTCATGATTGCCATACGTATTTGAAAGATATCAAACATAAAAAATCTGTCATATCTTCATTGGAAGAAACTATCAAAACTGTGCGCAAAAAAATATGCCGTCTTGAAGAGGAAAGTATTTTTCAGTTGAAAGGTTTTAACTCAGATTTATTGAAAAATTTAAAACATAAAAATTAAAAAAACCGAATCTTTTCTAATGAATCAATCAAGGATGCTCTGAAATTACGAATGGCTTGTGGAAAGTCAGGATATGAACTATTGAGAGAATATTTGCCCCTTCCCTGCATTAGAACTTTACAAAAAAACCGAGTTTTTTATGTTTAATGATGGAATTCCTTTGAAGTCTTCGAAATGTTAAAAATTAAAGTAAGGAGTATGTCCGATATTGACAGGAAGGCATCATTAACATTAGACGAATGCTCTGTCAAAGTTTCGTTGGATTACGACACTAAAAGTGGCTCCATAATGGGCGAATCAACTTTGCCTCATTCTACAGGTGATGCAACAAAAGCCCTTGTAGTCATGCTTTCGGGTGTTTCCTCTGTGAGATGGAAGCAAGTAGTGGGCTATTATTTTACTCCAAATGCATATGATGGCACAAGCTTAGGTCCAATTATCACTGAGATAATTCAGATGTCTCATAAAATAGGAATAGACATCATAAGCATTTCATCTGACATGGGGTCACAAAATTTGGCAATGTGGAAATGATTTGGTATAAATTGTGGAATAAAATCAAAATACATCAATAAAGTCAATCATCCAGTAGATCAATCTAAAAACATTCATTTTATTGCTGATCCGTCACACTTAATTAAAAATTGGCGAAATCTCCTTTTTTCCAATGATATCGTTTTATCTCAGGAGATTGTTCAATCAGAGAATCTAAGTTCAAATATAATAACTTTACAACATTTCGAAATGGTGGCTAATTTTCGAAGAGATTTTGTACTAAAACTCGCTTGCAAATTTGATTTGAGTACAATAAATGTTAGTCATTATGATAAAATGAAAGTTGGTCCGGCTTAGAATTTTTGGTCTAATGAGGTAAGCCGGACACTTAGATATATGGTTAAAGAAAGTATTTGTGACAAGTGCGTGCTAACCACCGCTTGGTTCATCGACACATTGAAAAAATGGTATGAACTTGTATGCTCAAGACGAATAGTATATGCATTTAGTCTTGAAAATGAAACTCATTATGAGAATGTAATCGTTTTTCTAATGGGTTTTATAAATATCATAAAAAAATTAAAATTATTTCAAAATCCAACAGTAGAGTTTGTTAGAAACCAACTCAAACTGGATCAATTCTAACGAGCATGCCAATTATTGACGTTCAAGATGAACTGCTTCGTGGAGGTCTTAAATTTGTCATGACCTCCCATTTATCATCGGACTGCTTGGAAAATGTTTTTAGCATGATAAGAGCCACAAACCCTTCTCCTTCTGCAAAAGAATTTAAATATATCCTAAGATTAATTTGTTTAAGCCAGTTCATGAAAGATATAAAATCGTGTAATTACAATTATGATGACTCATCTTTTTTAGCTGAGATATTTGACTTAAAAGATTCGTATGCTGAACAAAAGCATAATTTCTTGGATGCTGATTTTATTCCGCAATTTATACTAAACTTATCCAGTGCACCCCAACTGTCAAAAAGTGAAATTAATATTTTATATTACTTGTCGGGGTATATAATTTTTAAAGTCGAAAAATATGATTCACATTGTGAATCATGCTTATCGGTTTTAAAAAGCACCAATAATGAAAACTATGACGACGAATTAACCAAACTTATTAATTTATCTGATTACACAGGACAGAGTTTAGTCTATTGTTCAAATGATGTCTTCCAAAATGTTATATTACCTATAGAAAAATCCATAAGAAACATGAAAGAAGATTTATATAAAGCTCAAAAAAGAAACCTTTCGAATAAAATAAAAAATGCTTGTGATATTATCACTAAAGACTTCTATTTGATTCCGTCTTGCTATTCGTTAAAAGATAAGCTCATGAACCGATTCATTAGATTAAGATTGGTAATTTTCGCGAAAACTTTTTAAAAAGCGCAAGAGATCAAAAATTACGGCAAATACAACAGTCAACTAGGCTCCAAAAGTATGGCAAATAGATGACATTTAAATAATTGAACGTTTCTGTAAATATGTTTTTGTTGTTATCGTTAAAATGAATAGTCATAAATATTTTGCAAATAGTTTATTTCAAAACATGTATAATATAATTTATAAAATGCATAAAACTTGTAACACTTAATTTCAAATTATAGGTCTAGGTCTTAAATGATATGGGCGGAAACCCAAGGCAATTTAGTCAAACTATAGAAAAGAGGAGAGATGCACCAGATCCAAGAAACTTGGGAAGCATAAAACCGTTCTCCAGATTAATCACTATGGCAAGATGATAAATAGTCCGCAGACGACCTGAAAGAAACGCAAACATATAATATTCATTAATCAATATGAAAAAAATATTGTTTTCAACAAGGTAAGTTAAAAGTAGTTTTCAATTAAATTAAATGGATTTGATCATTATACACGCCTGTATTATATACCACATAGTTTTTTATATTTCAAATACTTTTCCTCCCATCCCACTCTAGTTGAATAAACTTATTTTGTCCTAAGGTTTAGGGAAGAATAAATATTGTCTCGCTGATTTCCCTCCGGAAGGAGAGTTTTGTCAAGTTGTTAGGCAAGGAGTTCGTTGATGAGTGTCGTGGAGATATACTGATCTGAGAAAATCGGAGATGTTTATGATTAATTTTGGCAATCGCATTTTGTGATTTATTTTTAGATTATTTTATCAGTGAAATTAAATACTCAAGTTCCTTAAAGTCGTTCTTTACGACAACGAGAATGTCAAGAACGTCATGAGTTCCTTTCAATTGTACCATTCCCGTAAAAGATGCCTAAAGCGAAGGCGACTTATATCATCCTCTCTTGATATAAAAGGCGCTGAGATGAATCATGAGGTCTGTAGTTCTCAAATAGTTATAAAACAATGAAGGAGAAAAAATGCAGAGATATTAAATTGAAGGAACAGATATATCATCATCGGTTGCTATGATTCTCGATCATAGAGCGACAGGAAATACATATCCTGACTATCTTCAGGGACAAAGCCTCCTTCATGATGGAGGTGTCTTGGGAGAGCTCCCTTTTCTTGTCGTTAGAAAGTATGATTACCGTTGGAGGAGGCACCCAGATCATGATCCCTTTCGAGCTCCGGCCTTCATGGATGTCGACAACTTATCTTCAACTCTTTAAGTGGTAAAGGACCTTGCAGCGTGGGACACGAAACCGGCGGTCTTGTCAACTGTCACATTTAGAAGGTCCAACGAAATATCTGCGATTGCACCGATCATTGGCACTTATAGATTATAGTTTATTGCATTTCAAAATATAATTGAATAAGATTACGTCATATATAAACAAATTTGTCATAACTATAGAGATGGATCAATCTTTCGATCCTTGGGCGTCCCTTTTATATAAGATAACATTAATAAATTATGTTAATGAAACAACCCTACTATTTCACCTAATCGCCTACAGCGCCTCTTGTGGAGAAAAATGCATTGAGGGTCTGATAAAAAAAAAGAAAAAATATGTTATTGTCTTCGATGCGCTACTTTCTTTAACGCTTTAGGCACAACAACCCACCGACGTTTTCAGACCAGTTCAAGTGAGAATATATGTAGAGTCTATAATGATGCGGACCACAAGGCTTGTAACGGAAACGCAAAATTGAAATAACATTCAATGAACAGACGGGAAGATTAATGTAAAAAAAAAAATGAAAGGAATTTTGGAAATACTCTTTCTAAAAGAAAACGTCATCACTTTTTGGAAATTCCTTTCTTTAAAAAAAAATTTCGCACTTTTTTTGGAGATTCTTTTCTAAAAAAATACATCATCACTTTTTATTTTTATCGCTATCGTATCGCTTACCGCAGGTTAGGTTTTTGAAATTTTTTAAACGTTTATAGTTATCGAGGTTGAGAAAAAAAAATTCGTTTTATCTTAACGCAAGTTGAAAAAAAAGTTATCGCAGAAACCACTGCTAATTTAGTTATGTACCTTGTCTGTTAGACTACAAGGAGAATATAAATATTGGAGAATATCAAATTCTCTGATTATAGAGATTTAAAGATATAAATCTGATTCCCTTCAATAGCCATGAGAAACAACGTTCAGATGTTTCTTTTGTCAAAAGTAAACAAAGTAATTTGTACTCCGTATCGTAAAGTTGATCATAGAGAACGATTCTATCTCTATGCCAGCTTCGATGACGCATTTCAAATTATTTTGAATCGTGGACATTAAAATACAGTTGAAGTGAAGAGCTCTCATATATCTTTTATCTCTTGTTATAATTGGGCTTTATTTTTCGATAATTTAATTTGTGCTTTATTTGTTCTTTTGTCGTTGTATTAATTTAAGATTAAAATGTCTTATTAGGTATTTTATACGCAATATCTAATTTATTAATTCAGTGACGTCCTTAACTATAAATCTGTGTATTATTCCTCAAGGTTATGGTAACCTTGTATTATAGTCACTCGGTGAATGAGTAAGCAATGATGTCTACATTGTAATATAAATATTAGGGAAAAGGATAAGAAAATCCAGCAATTAAAATACACTTATGTCAGAAAATGTTGATTGATTTAAAAAAATGAAATGTTATGTCCTTACCATTGCGAACGGTATTTTTTTCTTATATACTACAAGCTAATACTTCCTGCATTTCATATAGCAACTTGCATGGGGATATGTTCTCAAATCACTTATGTTTACAAATTTAAGTGTTGTGATGACGTCTCACCACAGGCTGCCAACTGCATCCTGGAAGTATTCTATATAGCCAAACTATCAAAGAAATGGAAAAGAAAGAGGAAAGAAGAGGAAAGAGTGATTGACGTCACAAATAAACTATCGAACTTTATCAACTAGACCGTTAAACATTATCGATACTCGTTGATCCAGTCATGGAGCGGTGCACCAAATGGGGTCGAGAATTACTGGAGAATGAGTGAAAAAGAGATTTGATCAGATGAATGGTACGACCACACCCAGCATGTACCCAGTCATTTGGATGAATTAATGTGGGGGGAGGCTTACGGCAAGACACCAGAGGAAGCGTGTAATAACATTTTACTGCATCGGTCTTCTGGTTTCGCGCGTTAACGAATAAGGTTAATTGTTAATTTTTAATACTTAGTTTCAACAAAATCTAACCTTATTTTATCCTCAGGCTTCATCTTT
>CP045899.1:13274734-13305315 GCA_013387185.1 Caligus rogercresseyi
TGGGGCTACATGGATTTTGACGGGTCTATAGCACCCCCTAGCCCCGGTGTAGCGCCGTCCCTGGAGTGCAGATGAAAATCTCGTGGTTAAAGGCCAACCGTTTCTAATAAAGAAAATAAGTAAATTCCTAAGACATGCTCAGAGGAAGAAAACTTTCAATTAAAAGTATTTTCAATTTTTTGAGACTCTCTATATTATGTGATTATCCAATATAAAATATATGTAATTGAAACAGTTGTGATTGTCATCATAGTGCACATACAATTTTGAATTTATTATTTTTGTAACATGAAGTACAAATAATAAAACTATAACACACATATTCCATGTTACTTTGATTACTAATAGTTTATCTTTTGTCATGTGTTTCTACCCAGGCTTGTGAGCGTTCGCTTTTTTTGCGTTCAGCGTTCAAAAAAAATTAGCGTTCCGTTCAGCGTTTCCGTTCAATGTTTTTGTGTTTCAGGCGTTCAATATTTAAAAGAATTCCCAAAAAACTGCGTAGTGATGACTTTTTTTTTTTTAGAAAAGAATTGTTCCCAAAAAAGTACTGCGTAGTGATGACGTTTTTTTTTATTTTAGAAAAGAATTTCCCAAAAAAGTAATGCGTAGTGATGACGTTTTTTTTTAATAAAAGAATTTCCAAAAAAAGTACTGCGTAGTGATGACGTTTTTTTTTTTAGAAAATAATTTCCAAAAAAGTACTGTGTAGTGATGACTTTTTTTTTTTAGAAAAGAATTTCCAAAAAAAAAGCTACTGCGTAGTGATGACGTTTTTTCCAAAAAAAGTCCAAGAAATGTTTGGAAAAATTGAACGCTGAACGCAAACTCTTTTTTTTGCGTTCAACGTTCAGTGTTCAAAAAAAAGTTGCGTTCCGTTCAGCGTTCCGTTCATTGAACGTGCGTTCAGCTGACGCCGTTCAATTTTGCGTTCCGTTCACAAGCCTGAGTTCTACCAGAATACAGCATAATTAAATTCAGATTTTTAAAGTTGTTATAAAAACGGTAATTAAAAGACTCGTAGAAATAGATAGATAATACTTTGCCATTCTTGGGCTTATAAGAAAGAACCTATGAATTTTATTGTATTAAAAAATATACTTTTTACAACAAGAGATAATGTAGGTATTTATTAAATGGCTTTGAGGATTAATAAGTAATTTAATTTTGAAAGAGAAGTGCCTCGGTTTCGTGTTTTTTTCTATCGCATATGTTCCGTACTATTAAAATGATACAACATTAATGATGAATTTCATCAAACAAGTTTCCTCATATAATAAATATCCAATGATCAGGAAATATTCTGCTCGGTATTTTCGGTCGAATTATTTATTTTTCAACGCACATTTTCCGGAACATTTTTATCCATTCTTCTTATTGTTGTATCAATTTTATATCTTTTATTATAAACATTGAAACGATTTATGCAGGAAGAAAAGTTTTATCGATATAACATTTTAAAACTACTATAAGTTCTTTGTATGCACGTCAAAAAATAGTCATAAAAGCTCTAAGCTATTTATAATGGTTTTTGAATTGGAATAAAATATATATGAACTTTCACGGATGCTCTTTAGCTATATAGAAATTTTAAATTATTATAGATAAAAAATATCAATACCATAAAATGTACTTGCGCCATTTTCCCCATGTGTCATCATTTTCCTTTTCTATCTTGGGTCATTTCTGTTTAGGCCATATCTTCCTCGGTTATTTCTTCCTAACATATTTTTAGCCTTAATGACACATTTGATAATTTGGCAAATTATTACTATGTGGTTTCCATCCTAGTATTATCATAAAAACTTTAAGCTTTCCAGGCATATGAAATGATATTAGGAAGAAATGACCGAGAAGATACGGCATAGGAAGAAATGGCCAGGAAGGGATGACTTAAGATATAAATTGAAATGCAGACCACATAATTTCTTATTTTTTAAGGACGCAGGTGTTGTATGTAAGTATATTAACTGAAATAAATAATACATAAATAATTTCTGTGAAGGTGTAAAAATCTTTTGAGAATATGAGAGTACACTGTGAAACACGATATAATTTTTGTCATGGAGACATGGAATCAGACAAGCCAGATTCATTTCAAAAGTGGGGAGAGGGGCAAAAAGTACTTCGTGTCTGACATGGCTTTGGTGGATTGAGAGTACATTTCACTATCAATACCGTGATTAGGCACGGGAGTGGTAATTACAATGAGCATTAATTTTTTCACATACAAAAAACTAGGCGGCTATTTTGAATAATGCAATCGCGGTGTTTAAATAATCGACCGAATACAAACCAAAGTCATCAAATATTCTTTGTGGAACAAGCTCTTCGAAGCAAAGGTCATCTGTTTCTTTGGCAAAACTATTCATTCGTCATCGCCATGTTTATTTTATTCGCCAAACAATTTTTGTCGATTTTTTTAAAATTTACAAGTTAGATTTTTGACCAAATTCACTGTGGATGAGTATGAGGTAGTAAGACGTTTTTTTTTTTGAGCGTTTACCAGAAAATTTGTTTTGCATATAATTACTTAAAAATAAGTTTCTTTCTGTCCAGTATGTCCCCCTATATTTAGGTTTTGTGGAAAATAACAACTTTATATAAATTCAACATGGCGCTATTCAAATTTTAATAATGCCAAGAGATGGAGAGTGATGTAAATACCCAACCTTAAGGAATGAACAGAAAAATGGCAATGACGAATCTTTAAGGATCTACTTTTCATAAGAAAATACCATAGGCACTCTATGAAATAACTTATAATACCTTCTTTTTACGATGTTTAAATTCCCAGCCTTAAGAACAAAAAACGGGAAAAATGGCAATGGAGACCCAAAACAACTTTTAAGGAACTACTTTTAAATGAAAAATCACATATGATGATATCACTAGAATTAATCGTATGATCTTTTTTCTATTTCAAAGACGTTGTGAAGTTGGAAAATCCCGAGCGGCGCCGGGTAACATCCGCTAGTATACTAATAAAAAAGAATTCCGTTCGTTCGTTTCCCTGTATCTCCCGAACGGTTCATTATATCTTAACGAAATTATCAGTGAACAGTTTTGAGAACTCGGGAGTGTTTTAGTAGGGTTGTAATCTCCTGGAAAATTCGTCATCGCCATGATTATTTATTCGCCAAAACGTTTTTTGTGGATTTTTTAAATTACCAAGTTAGATTTGACCCTGTCTTTCCCCCCAAATTTAAAGTTTGTGGAAAATAACAACTTTATAATATTGCAACGTCGTGTTAATCAAATTTTGATAATAAGATGGAGAGTGATGTCAATCACTCTCAACTTTTCTTGATTAAGATATGAAGTTGCACTCCTATTTAAGTTTTTTCTTTTGCTGTTTTCCTCCACCAACGGAGATCCAACTAATACTCTTATATTCAGCGCTTGCCATACATATATTCGGCACTTTATGACTTAAATAAAATCAATTAGTTATTGACCCACTAATAAAGAATACAAAACGGAAAAATGGCAATGAGGACCCAATGATGACTTTTTTAGGAACTGATTAAAATATAGGCATTTGGCGTTCTGTACCATCCTTAACGATCGGAGGGTGCAGAGTTGTTGAATCACTCAATATTTTGGGAATTAAATGGGAGTCGAATCGACCTTCGCCCTGCAATTTTGAAAGCCTGAATGGTCAGGCATACAGATGGTGTCAAGCGGGGAGGGGTTTTAATCTACAAAAATGCATGACCTTTATAACACAAAATTGATCTCCCAAGTAATTTACACCTCAACTGCATTGCCAACAGTCGGAGAAAAACTCATAGAGGAGGAAATAAATGGTTATGCCTTTTGTTCGACAGGAAGTAGATACCTACCTTAAAAAAAAATATCACAGCTTGGAGGAGGTCTAGTACTGCTCCAAAAAGTTTTACCAGGATTTTTTTCAAAAAAATTAATGACCTCGTTTTAAACCCTGAAATGAAGTGGTGCGAATATTTTACAGACTCTTTTATTTAAAAAAACTTATGTTTGGCACAGATTTGTCAAATAGTGAAATATCTAAGCATTCGGAGGAATGGGGAGCTATTCAGAGAATAATATGGAGCATTCAGCCTCTTTTTGACTTTATTAGCACGACGGACATTATTCGGCAAAATATAAAAATAAAACTTTCTTTAAATCGTTATTATATCAACCAAAAGAATTGGAAAATATTGCCCTGGAAAAAAATATCTTAACATACAGAGACCTGGACCAAACAACTATTTTTCAAACAGGAAGGTTTTATTTTCCCTTAAAAGGGATCCAAGAAACATATTCCTTTGACTCCCTGGCATTTGAAATTCTCCGCCAATGAACCTAAATCGGGAGACACGATGGAGATTGTCAAAAAGCACTTAGACAATTTTAAATTACCTAAGGAATGGGCAAAAAGAGTAATAGCGTCATTGATGGGCATAAATGATGGGGAAAAGCTCACTGCACAACTACAAATCTCCGCCAACTTAATTAGTTTCTCACAACATTGCAAGGATTGTGGAAGAATGTATGTGAACATAAGACACGATCTCTGTGATTGCCCATCATTGGCAATTATCAAAAGGTTCATTCATTTGAATTCTGGATTTATTTCCGATTATGAAGATATATATATATAGAAGTGACTATTCTTTTTGGCTTCCCGACCAAAGGAGAAGGCTATAAAGAAGAGGAAAAAGCCATTAGTTCATCTTTGAGTAATTGCAAGGTATACATAGCTAAGCAGCTTACAGAAGGAAAACTGATCGAGGAAACGAACTAAGAGAATATTAATATCCAACGCCACTCGATACGCGGCTTTTTCTCTGAGAATCCCAAAACCGCAAAGTTTGCTCTGGAACCACGCAGCCGAAGTTGTGAAGTATTTTCCATCCTTGTCACCAAAATATGCGAAATCGCTCAGAATAATCATTAAACAGTTTAAAAAGTTCAAGAAGATATTTTTTTTTGTTTCTTAATTTATATTATATGGAATTTTGTATTTAATCTTTGATATTTTAATATGTATGTCTATTTACGTTTTTATAAGAATTTGTGGTCTTTAAGGGGTAATAATTTTAAACTAGAATGTTTATTTATGTTTTATTAAACACAATTTTCCTTTTATAATGTTTAATTTATATATGAGTTGTATATATTTAGACCTTGCTGATGAAAAAAAAATGAAAAATCATATGCAATGACGTCACTAAAATTATTGTGTAAATTTTTTTCTTCATTCCAGACTATTCTCATGTTGGAAAATCCCGGCCCGCGCGGGTAACATTCACTAGTATATATATATATATATAGACCTCCCAAAAAAACCCCACTTTTTTAGTTCTTTTACATATACCCAGCGATTCTGGTTCATTTTTTGATGCTGAAAACGAGTATCTAAATAAAAAATCTCTAGCATTGTTAGAAATCGGACGTCACTGGTGTCAAAGGTTTCGTTATGAAGCAAAACTTTTTTGTTCTTACTTTTTTTGAAAAATTTAGTTTTACAGAATTTAGCTATGATCAATTGATGACTTTGTTATTTTTGCAAATTTTCGTCAAATAATATTTAGTGCCAATAAATGAACATAAGTGCTGACGCACCAACCATTTTTTAAATAACAGCTCCTACTAGGGTTCTTTATAGTTTCAAGAAGGAAAAAGAAAAAGAGGGTACTCATGTTGATGTTTTAAGTTATCTTTTTAATACGTTTTTAAAACGACTAATGATAGTAGATTTTCCCCATCGAATCCCAATCTACTCCCTCTGAATCCCTCTCATCAGTATTGATACCAATTCTTTTAATTTTTGTTTTTCTCAAAATGCAGTTTTTCAATGGAAATGTCATTATGGTAATCTCGTGAATTCGCCAATAGACATTTTGTTCAACATATATTATTATATAAATAATATAAATATATATATATATATATATATATATATATATATATATATATGCTCATATTTGACAATCAAAAAATTATGGATTGAACTATGAATTCCGTAAATGAATCTAACGGGCGTCATAACCAGACGATACCATCAGCTCAATCACAGAGCTGGTAGCGTTGACACGATTGAAACACTTTCGGGTTGCGTGAGGAAACGCACGACGTGAAAGTTCAACAGCCTGAAGAATGTTCTGACGCTGTTTCTCGCTCTTGGTCAGCACTTTAGTAAAGTCAGACCCGAACTTGACGGCCCTCTCTGCCGCGTCATTGACAACTTGAAGAGAGGTGACGATGCCGCTTAACTCAATGAATGTTGAATCAGAAGCCCATTGTGTGACCGGAAGCTCCAAGAAGGTTGGATGGATGTTTGTAAGCTGAAGGTAGAAACACTCAATGAGATATAGGTGGTGGCATTTGGTATAAAAATTCTTGTTATTCTTTGGTAAATTAATCATAGCCTATTACAATTATTAAAGGAATGTTTACCCGGCTAAGATTCCAAGTTTCACTGTCAACGAAGTCTTCAAGATTGCTCTCAGGAGAAATCTTCGGTAGGTTTGGTTTACCCGTCGGAACTTCACAAGCTGCGTTCTCCGGCATAATCATTGCGTCGGCAATCTTTCTTTTGGAAACATCGTCAACGAGGTTGGAAAACAGTGCGTAGAAGACATTCCGACCGGTGAGGTACCAAGTGTGGCGGTCGAGGATGGGAAGGAGTTTAGCGGAAAGACGAGGATCGCGGGCAGACCACTTTTGTAGGTCGTTCCAAAGAGAGAGCGTCAGGAACGGTGCATTAGCGGCGGTAGGAGCGGCAAACCAGTACCGACTGTAGAGGTAGATGATGAAGTTGGCCACATCTAAAAGTCCTTTGGCCTGCCTTCGACCCATCTGGACGCGATCTTCTCCACAGATGGTCATCTTGAGGACGTAGATTGCTGCGGCCATCCACCGCCCGTGGTGAATTACGCCTACTTTGTCCGTCCACTCCAGCTCCGCCTCCATTCCAAGAAGGAACTGGTAAAATAAAATCCCAAAATGATAACAGTTTATATTAACAGAGACGTCATCATAAGTTGCTAAAGAAGCCTTTCCCCTCAGGTACCTTGACAAGTCGAGCAAACTCCTTGTAGTCGCCCCGCTGATACGAATCACCATAGTTGGCGAAAAAAGATTTTGTCGCTTCCAAAAACTCGTGGGTGACGGCATCTTCCGCAGAAACGAAGGCAATGCGATCGTGGGCTTCAGTCTTGATGACTTCCTTCTCTTCCTTGGTCAAGCCATTAAATAGGAAGCAAACCTCGAAAAATACTTTTCGGTCGGACCTGATGTTGGACCGAGTTTCTCGATGATCAAGGCCTCGATCAAAAGTTCCAACACGTGATGCAAACATGCATTCCATTGCAGTGGGCGTTGAGCGTTTTGTTGAATCAGGACGTTTGCGCCTACAAAAAATGAACATAATATTGCGTTTTCTCTCTCTCTCTCGCAAATACACTTACCATTCATGGGACCTGTGCATGTTCCTGTAGTGTCGAAGTTGACAGCGATGAGTCTGACCAATGGAATATTCCACTCTGCGAATGACCGCATACAGCAGCTGACATGTTGAAGCCAGATCCTTTGGGCATAGGTATGTCACCCAGTATCTTTTCCTTTGCCAAGCCTTTCCCTGTTACGCATAGTGCCATGTAGTCACTTTTGACTTTTCCCCAGCTTTCCCGAATTTTCCCGTCGTAATGAGCACTCACGAAGAGCGGAAAGATGAAATTTTCCTGAGTAAATTCAAATTAGTACTCGGTTAGGCTATCACCTGTAGTCGCATTCTCGAATCTTTTACCATAACAAAATATTTAATGTAAAACACCTGGTAAGAAAATATTTGGTTCCCACCTTGATCGTCCTAGCTGTCGCCTCATCAAGCTCAATGCCTTTCTTTCGAATTCCTTCCTCAGAGAGAGGAAACGACTTCAAGTCACCGCCGCCACTCTGAATGGTTGCCGCGCAGAAACGGAACATCTCGGCAGGAGTCGTCTTTCCACGGCGGTTATGAAGATGGAGATTCTCTAGCCATAAATCACGATTGAGTGTGATGGTGATGTCGTCGCATTTCTTCGCAACCTTTGGTGGTTTAGGCCCGATAAAATATGGATCGTCGCTGCCAGATTCCATTTCCATGATAGAGGCTGGCGCAGCGGATGACGAGGCTGGCGCAGCAGTGACAAATGGAAGAGTAGTAGACCGTGCTTGACATGTACATGGACAAGTACAAGCAGATGTTCGTGTTGTAAGGGATGACCGTCTTGAAGGCGATGTTGGTTGCGGTTCTAGGAACTGTTCAATTATTTCCGAGGAGACAATGGCGTGGTGAAATAAAGTAGAAACATAAGAATATTAAATGATAAATGGAACCTGATAATCGGACATTTAGATATATGGTTATATATTTATATTCGTTTTCACCAATATAATCACCTCTTGGCGTTTTCTCTCTTTGTCAGCTTTAGTTGCGGCGATTCGTTCCCTTTCCGCTGTGCGCTCGAATCGTTTTATTCTCTTGACATCAAGGGAACCAAGAGAATGGGGACGGTTGTCTCGAATGGCAAGAAGGAAAGATTGGTCTTCTTCTTTCTCTTCTGCAGAAAGAGTTTTGTCGGCTTCGATGATGTCCAAAGCACTTTCGGCACTGACATCGAAACGAGTTTGCAATTCCTTGAGAAAGAGCTCCTTCTTCTCCTCGGCGTTTTTTCGCTTCCGTCGCAGTGAATCCACCACCCACGAAATAGATCATGGAGGCGATGGAGCTTCTTAATTAAGTTTTTCCTCGCCATGAGTGGCAAATAAGACGGTGCCCAGAGACGAAGTAGGGAATCGGCGGTGCTACGGGCAGCTAGCTGCGCGTCCGGTCTACCCAAAGACCAAAGATGAAAATAAAAGTGCCGTAGCACCTCTTCGGTTAACGGGAATGGACCTGGTTTGAAAATTTCTAGAGTATAACCAATACCCAGTGCCTCGCTTAAGCACTTCTTCAGTTTCCGAGTTTCCATTTTATGTTAAAGACACTTGACTGATAGATCAAAGAGTGAAATTGAATCTGATACGGTGTTTAGATCACGTGTTTATAAATAAAAACAGGTTTTGATGAAATAAGATTAACTGGTTATTGTATTGTATTTAAAAGATAACTTAAAAACATCAACATAAGTACCCTGTTTTTTTTTCCTTCTTGAAACTATAAAGAACCCTAGTAGGAGCTGTTATTAAAAAATGGTTGGTGCGTCAGCACTCATGTTCATTTATTGGCACTAAATATTATTTGACGAAAATTTGCAAAAAATAACAAAGTCATCAATTGATCATAGCTAAATTCTGTATAACTATTTTTTCAAAATAAGTAATAACAAAAAAGTTTTGCTTCATAACGAAACCTTTGACACCAGTGACGTCCGATTTCTAACAATGCTAGAGATTTTTTATTTAGATACTCGTTTTCAGCATCACAAAATGAACAGAATCGCTGGGTATAGATAAAAGAACTAAAAAAGTGGTTTTTTTTGGGAGGTTTTTGAATATATATATATATATATATATATATATATACAGAGTGGTACACCAAAAATTAGAAAATGACAAAGGCCAATTTGAAGGCTGAAATAGTTTTATTTTAGAGCCATTTTAATGGTAAATTCCTGAAACAAAATATGTTAAGGATACAGTAAGTTACAATTTTTATTCAAAGTGTCCTCCATTATTCCTGATGATGGCTTCAATACGTGGACGAACGGAGGCACAGCTGGTCTTGATGAAGTCCTCCGACATGTTGTCCCACTCCTTGGTGATGGTGGCCTTCAGGGCCTCGACACTGGTGTGTGAGGTTTGTTGGTCTAGAGGGTTCACATCCGGCGATGAGGAGGGCCAGAAGTCCGCCGGCCAGAAGGAGGCCATGTTCCCCTTGCAGAACTCCTGAACCTTCTTGAACGTGTGAGCCGGGCTCCGTCCTGGGTGAACACATAATTGTTCATTGGGAATGTGCTCTTTAGCTATGGCAAGACCTTGTACCTAAGGACCTTGTAGTAGACATCAGAGTTGACCTTCTCATTGGGCCTGAAGAAGTGTGGGGGCATCTTGTTGCCGTCGGAGGCCACGATACCCAGGACCATGACTTGGGCTGGATGTTTGGTCCTGTAATACCCCTCCACCTGACCTCTTGTTTCTGCCAAGAATCGATCATTTCTTCTGTTCAGCACTGCGTCCACTGTGAAGATCTTCTTGTCGGAGTAGATCTTGACCGTGTCGCCGTTGTGCTTGAAGAAGTTGAGGACTTTTTTGGCTCTCTCTAACCTTCTGGCCTTCATAGTGGCCGCCAACAGATGCCTTGGTGTCCTGACGAAGCTCTTGAGGCCCAAGACCTCGTGGACGGCCCTGGTGACGGTGATGAGAGCAACGTTTCTCTCGGCGGCCATCTTCCTCATGGACTTGGTGGGTCCTTCTTGATGTTCTCCTGCAGGAGGTTCAGGAACTCACCACTTCGTTTTTTGTTGTGTCCCCCAGTCCCAGGCTTCCTGGAGATCGGATCCATGCCCTCCATGGCCTTCCTGATGTTGTAGACCGTGGCCAAGGATACCTTGATCTGGGTCGTGATCACCTTGGGTCGACTTGGGCGCAGAGGAGATCAATCGCCCTTTGCCTTTTCATCTCTTGCTCAGACATTTTTGGTTATACAAAAACACAACAGATACCAGTTTGTAGGATTTTGTTTACTCTTTCGAATGGCACCAAGCTCAAGATCATACAACAAATAACAATGGAGCTAGGGCCTTTAAAAGTCCATTCTAATTTTTGCTGTACCACTCTGTATATATATATATGACTCAGACAAATATATTCCAAACATCAAACATGTTAGAAAATTTATATTAATTACCACTTTTATCAATATTAACTACTAGTATAAAATCATAAAAAGTGACACTTTTTTTAAAATGACAAATAAAATATTTACTAGTGATTTAAAATATATTTTTTAAGTGACTAGCTCTCGCAAAATAACTTTGATATGACTAGTAGACAATAAAACTAGCGTAGTAATAAGTACACTATATGCGAGTCGAAAATAATAGCAAAAAGCTTTTGGACTTTATGCATGATGAGAACTGTCCATAATGGGACATCTCGTTTCTGTAAAACCGCTCGAAGTAAGCTGATGATTTGAAATAAGAGGATCGTTCATAGTGTGATGCTAACTTGATTATGGGTGAGGCCGATAAGTAGATTGTGTTTTAGTGGTAAGGGCAAGTAAAGTTCCAAAGACGGACATCTGAAGTTGGGAAATATATGTCCTTTATTTAGATAAATGTCTTTTTACATAGTCACGGAAACAGATAGGAGTCATAGTACGGATTTTCCAGAATAAGAACCCATCCTCGAGGGATAGTCCCTCATTCATACGAGTAAAAGCACAATCCATCCAAAACCAATTCCTCTTTTTGCCACATTCAAGGCTTTAGTAAGATGGAGGTCTTCCTCCAAGACTTGAAGGATCTCAATTGTTAAGGACTGAGTGGTTACGATGGCTGAATCCTGTACGCTTCCCGACGCATCCCCGTACCTGCCTTTACGCGATTAATGGAGTACATTAAGTACGAAAGTGTCATGGTGTAGCGAAGCGGTCTATCCTTTTGAGGGTTATAGATTATTAGGAGTGGCTAGTGGTTCGTTTAATTTGCTTTCAGCTGTTCCAGAAGAAATTTATCGATTTTTTACCCATATATTATTCCTATGGCCACATTGTCTCTCTGGGCATAGTTGTTGTCAACTTTCTCGCGTTTTCCTTGATAAATCTTGAACCCATGGGTAATTCCTCCGTATCTTCATCTTGCATTAGCGTTTCTTTTCCCTCAGAGAGGTATGTAACCGGTGGCTTGAAGAGTTTAACGAAACTCAACTCGATACAGTCCTTGAATCCGAAGATCGGCCGTACCATCGAGGTGATGTGGAACTTCTTCCTCACGAAGTTCCCCTCATCTACAAAGATTTGGTCTGAGGTATAACCCAGAGTTCAGATCTTGGCTTCCTCAAACGGGTCCCAAAGCCGCATTATGGCCTGCTTCAACTCAAAGAAGCGAAATAGTTCATAGAGACAGCTTCGAAAATAGTCATAGAGTATCCCTCGACGGCTTTTCCAACTGACTGCAGGGTCCTACTGTCTGTATTGTACATCGGAGCATGAGAGCCTCCTTCCTTTTCGATAACAAGTCGCCAAGGATGGCCAAACACTTAAAATTATTCCCACCAAGACAATCACCGATGTTCACGACGCAGATCATTCCTCTTTAATAGAAAAGGGTAAACAGTCTGTGAAGACTCTTTGGACAGAAGTTATACAGCCTCTCCGAGACTCTATGCTCTTGGACTTTTGACTTCACAACACAACAGGTGGTCCTTGATCCTAGCTTCGGCTACGCTTTCTTCTTGTCCGTCATTGCTTCCCGATTATCAGCCAAGCTTGAGCTCAATACTACATATAATATGACACCTAACCCACTCCACTGTATCCTCTTTGCGATCCAATCTGTCATTATGCAAAGATTAAAAATAGACCAGAATAAGACAAAACTTGAAGAGAAAAATAATACTTATCATTTTTCTCTCACTGACTTTGTGGAGACTTCCAAGTCCAAGAACTAAAATCAAATGTATTTATATTGTGATCATTGAGTTGATCCCAAAAAGAAGAAAATGATACATAATTAATGCCAGTGGCTAAGATTTTTACGCAATTTATCACTACGCTTATTGGAAGCAGTCTATTATTATACCAACTGCAAAGGAAAATCCTTTTGGGCTATGAAAAAAGAGAATTCATTTTAGGGATCATATCAGAGTAATTTGAAACCAGTACCATGTAACAATTAGCTTCAATAAAAATAAAATTTTGCTTGCTTTTCTAAATGAAAATGGCATTCTTGGGTAAAGAGGTGAGAAATTGATCCCAAAATACTTCTGAAGTATTTCAGCGTCATTTTTATGGAGTAAAACCCCCAAAAATGTGTTTTCTCCATTTCATTATTATATATGAGAATTGCTTTAACGCTGATTCAACTCATATGTTAAACGATATTCTTAAGAACAGAGTTCAAATGTAGAGTCTATTTTGATAAAGTCACTAACGTGCAACTAATATAAAACATTCCTTTGAATACTTTTTTATCATTATCCGTTAGCTGTTTGAGTGATTTGTGAAGTTATTTCATTTCTATGAAAGGCAGCGTTCAAGTATTGCCAAAGAAATAAGTTTATTATTAAATAATCTAGTGTTCTAAATATTCCATGAGCTTTCACAAGATTCGTCCTCACCTCTACCTATCTTATTTAAAAGTATAATTCGACTATAATCCCTTTAGAGTTCCGAAAGGCTTTTTACTTTAATAATCCATATTATTCGATACCATATAAAATGATCGCCTATAAATTTAGATGCCTGTTGATCACTCTTATTTTGAAATATATTGAAAACATGGATTACTTCCTCCATATATTCGGCGGGTGAGACCCTCAACGTTCACATTAGTTATTATATAAAGGCCGAAAATTCTTATCGGCTTATTGAATTTTAAAATATTGGAAAAATCTCCTATCATACAGTATTTTTTTTTCTCTCCATCTCCAATTATTTTTGGAGAAACCATAAAGTTATGTATCTTACAGGGCCAAAAACGATTGCTCATGGCTCGAATCTCCTCACAACCAAACTAGTGCTAGACGTCTTCAATTGTCAGGTCTGATAAAATCATGGCAATTATCAAATCTTTATAGAGAGTACTTAAGTCTCCTATCACAGAGGACAGTCTTAAGCGACAAAGGAAGCCTTGAATAAGAATTTAGTTTGTACTTTAATATTCTTAAGGTTTAATTGAGAAGTTGATCGAGGCATAATTTTAAAAGACCAATATAATAACGATTGTTTGGAACGTAGAAAAGTGATAGCCAATTAATCGGCATATATCTCCTTCCGAAAGAACAAACATTTACATCTATTGGAAATTAATATTTCATTTGTAGCAATAAAGTCACAAAGTGGTAGAAGATCCAACTTAAAGTTATACGCGGCTTAAGATCTCAAAATACCCTTTATCATCGATGGAAAGTGGAGTTGGGCGGCCGAATAAGTTTATTACTTCTCATTGTAATAAAAGGAAGGACTATTGTAAAACTTTTATTATAATTTATTCATTTCTACTTGTGCAAGTTATGTTAAAAGATATATGTGGGTTTGTATTTATATTCTATATTAAGTTAAACAAATTAATGTTATATGAATTAATTTAATTTATTTATATGCTTATACATTGTTTATGATCTGTAGAATTAAAAATAATATATCCATCTGGATATCAGAACATGTGTGTGAGAAGGGCATCCTCACCCGACGGAGAGCAGCGCTGGGCAGAGGTAGTTGTTCATGGCGCTGCAATAAAACCCTGCAGCCATCAACCACTAGCACACACCAAAAAAATGTTTTTTTTAGGGAAGTCTTATTTGTTTATTATGCATTGCATTGAAGAAAATAAACACCTGGTGGCCAAGAACCAAATATAGGACCCAAGATCGCCGAGTAAAAGATCCTATCGTTGAGGATTCATGGGCATAACCAAATAATCTGTCAACATATAGTTTAATGACCATTGGCTTTCATTTATAATTCCGTTACATTAGACCTCGGCTGTTGCTGATATATGTAAAATATATAATTATAATTTTTTATCCTACATTTTAAATAACACAATATTAACTAGAGGCATATATACTCAGAGAGTGCAAACCTCCACCGTCACGGGGTCCTTATGAGCCTCCGAGGCGGATTTTTCTCGAATAAGGCGGCGTAGAGGGACGGGAGAGGGTTCCCCTCGACGGAAATTCCGAGAGGAAGACGCTCCCGGCACCTGATTTCACAGCACAGCGACATCTATTGGAAGAGTTAGCTAACTTGAAATATTTATTAGTATTTAGCTCATTTTGCATCTTAATTCTGCACTCAGAGATGCCAAAATTTAATCACTTGTTCCTTTTGGCACTTCTAACAACCCCACAAAGTTTCATCCGAATCCGTTCCATACTTTTTGAGTTATTCTGCTGACAAACAAACCAACCAACAACTAACTAACCAACAAACCACGCCAGTGAAAACAATACCTCCTTTGGCGGAGGTAATAACATTTTGAATAATTGATAATATTCCTTGGTAGTCATTATTTTAATATAAAAGCAAAATCATCGAGTAAACCTATTACAATATATCGGTTTGCCAATTAATAGGCACCATAAGAAATTTTTCAAACAATCAATATCAGCAAATGTTGATATCAATATATGATTAAATATTTATTTTTGAATATTTGCTTTAAAATATTTATAGTATTGGTTGGCTTTCAAATATATGTATGTTACTTTATATAAAACTCCACTTATTTAAAAAAGAAGAAAAAGGCTAATTTTCTTTTCCGGATGTCATAATAATCAAAGAAAGCTCAAACACAGTAAGCTTGTAAAACCTAACGTTCATTTTTCATTTGAAAAATGACCAGAATATGTTTTATACAACATATAAAGTTAGTTATTTAATCCTTTTGGTGTAAATATATATATATATATATATGAAAAGCTATCATCCGACAAAAAGCTACTAGCTTTTTTTATCAAAAAAAACTATCAATAATTCATCGTCCCTTTAAATGAACTATCGACCAACCTCCAAACTGTTTATAAGTAGTATATTTTATATATATTATAATAAATTTATTATTCCCTTTCCATATCAAAATTTTATTCTAGAAATATTCTACCAGGGAGCATTGCCTCCATTATGTAAGCCCCATCATCGATAGTACTCTAAAGGCCTATCATCTAGGAAATAAAAAGTACCAGGCCTTCCCTCTTTTTAGGAGGAAGTAATCAAAAAAGCTCTTAGTCTCTCCTCCTTTTCATCTTCTTAGAAAGTGTTTTCACATTACCATTTGTAAGAAAAAGGTTTTTGGCAAATTGTGAGAAGAGGAGAAGACTAAGAAGGCAGGGTTAGTTTTTTTCTCTGAGACTTGGCAACAGAGGTTCTCTTCCTCTTACCCCCCCCCCCCCTCCTTATATAAATTGGTAGAAACCTAACTGACTGAAGGGCAATGCCCTTAGTTTTTCAGAGAAAATACTTTCTTCTCCCTCAGAGTTCACTGAAACCTAGGAGAATGATAAGAAATAATAAGAAAGAACATTGATGTAAGAAGCTTATTTTTGGCTGTTGCTTCTACGTCTTTTTACATTCTTTATCATCGTAATGGATAAGGGATGTCCTTTCCATGAAAAGTATTAACTATCTACAAAAAATTCTATGCACGCTTTTTGTCCCCTGAAGCATCAACAAAATTAAACTACTCCATTTTAAATTGAACGTCGCATTTTAAAATTATATTATGATGATAATGCCTCCATTTATTTATTTTGCTCTCGCTTTCCAGTTTTGAGTATTCAAAGTATTGTCTTGTGAGCCCTTTAATAATAATATGTTAGTCTGTTTGTGTAAGCAATGCCTCTGTAAGTAAATTAAATACTTTATTTGTAACAAACTAATTAATAACCCGCTGATCTACTCCTAATTATATTTATTGTTGTCTTGTGTGCTTTTCAATTTTTTCCAAAAATGCTTGTATCTAAAAAATAATTTCAATTAAGTAGAATCGATAATGAATGAACTATCTCAAAAAAGGCTTACGTATAAAATAATATATATAATAAATGGTTTTTTAGTCATATTCTTTTGTCTATGGAAAAAAATATATTTGATATATATACATAAAAATCCCTCAAATAACGCCATTTAAACATAACATTATTTTTACCTCCGCCGAAGGAGGTATTGTTTTCACTGGCGTTGGTTTGTTGGTTGGTTTGTTTGTCAGCATTATAACTCAAAAAGTACGTAACGGATTCCGATGAAACCTTGTGGAGTTGTTGGAAATGCCAAAAGGAACAAGTGATTAAATTTTGGCATCTCTGAGTGCAGAATTTAGATGCCAAATGAGCTAAATACTAATAAATATTTCAAGTTAGCCTACTCTGCCATAGATGTCGCTTTGCTGTGAAATCGGGTGCCGGGAGCGTCTTCCTATCGGAATTTCCATTGAGGGGAACCCTCCCCGTCCCTCTACGCCGCCCCAGTCGTGAAAAATCCGCCTCGGAAGGCTCATAAGGACCCCGTGACGGTGGAGGTTTGCACTCTCTGAGTGTATATATGCCTCTAGTTATTATTACATTTTAGATATGCAACTTGATTTTGCCTTTAATACAATAAAAAGTTCACTTTTTTCTATGTGGTCATTTATGCATTGTAAATTTACTTTTCCCATAATCATTATTAAAGAAATAATGCAAATAGTCAATACCTGATAGCAAACTGAACAATATGGTTTGTGATACAAACATTTATAAACAATATGAAAATGCTAAACAAATATTCAATCGATGTACTCATTGTATTACCTTCTTAACATTGGATTAGCACCCGTGAACACTAAACCTAACTTATTAAGGACTTTTGAATTCTTTGTAAATTTATTGTTTACAGTGCTAATGAAATAAAAATAAAGTACAGAAAAGTACTTTTTGTGGTTGACAGAAAAAAAAGTTTTAAAATGATTTACTATATTTGCTCGTATATATATATATATATATATATATAATAATAATAATATAATATCCAAATATGCAATTTTTTATATCCATAGGATCCCATTTTGTTAATTTAACTATTGATTAAAATGTATTATTTTCGAATCACAAAACTTTGAATGAAACACCAAGCAGCATTTGAATTCTACATTTGCAGTATTAAAAAAATACTCGTATTTGTACTTAACATTGGAACCTAATTCATAAAATAATAATATTAAAATATAACATATTTTCAAAAAAGAATAATATGTATTTATTATAAATCATATATTTTGCATCCTTACAGCAGTTGTATTTTTCGGACTTTCGAAGAGGAAAACCACCTGTCAGTGATACCGAAGGCAATTAAGTTTGCGATCTGAAAGGCATAAGCTCGAATAGCTTAAAAACTTTCTATCAATGGCATTTTCACTTTCGAAGATCTTTGTACAATAATCTTAGCAGCTGCCGCCAAATATGGAACTCTTTCTTTTAAAATCCATTCCCTAACCAACGACTCTTGATTTCTTGCACCAAAAGAAATAAAGTATTTCAAACGGAGGCGTATTGTCATTTTAAAAATACTTCAGAAAATGTAAAATTTTATTTAATATAAAAAATTTGATATATAGTTTTTTTTCATCCTTTTAAGACTTTATTGAAATTTAGTGTAAATGCATATATACAATATATAAATAAACATTATAGTTTAAAATCTATACACTAAATAAAGTCAATACAAAACATTAAACGCTCACATAAAAGTACAATCACTTCATAAAACAAAGTTCAAATAATTGGATATTAAATAAAAATAACATGATTTGGAACAATAGGTTTCATTTAATTCAAAACTAGACTGTTTTTGTAAAATCGTAGTAAAACTTTAGATGGTGAGAGGACCTCTCGGAACACGAGGGGAAGAACCGAACGATGTCACTCGCGAATCTCCAGCTTGAATCCTCTGGAATCTTGATGGAGAGCGCCATGTACCGAGCTGCTGCTGATAGGACAATGGATTTTAGGTCTCCCTCTTGAATAGGATCCCCCGAAGATAAACGCTCTGCGATATAGTTTTGCAACTTGAAAGTGCAAAACTCAATTGCTTTTGTTTTCGGAGATGTTGTCCGCAGATTAGAATTTAATCCGAAGATAATTATGGGTGCGATCAGTTTTCCAGTTATTCCAGGAACATTTAGAAAAACAAAGTCTCTTAAGATACGTAGAACAGGACAAAGGGAGAAGGCATGGATGATTGAATTAAATAATCTTCCACAATCCTTGCACGGAGCATCAAAGAACAACCATCTGGTAGAAATTTGAAATTGGGCAGTAAAGTGTTTACCGTGAATTATTTTGGATAGTAGAAGACAAAATCTCTTTTTCCACGATGAAGGCATTCCAAGTCTTTTAAATACAAGTCAGCAATTTTTCTGCCTCAATTTTTGTGTTATTGCCAAAGTTCATTCTGAGGTGCCATGGGACAGGAACAAAGTGTTTGTCTGCCGATCGTTTAAGAGGAAACAAGAATCTTCCACACATAAAAATGACTCCGAAGATAGGTCATGTATAGTAAGGGTGCCAGACGATAATGCTAATTGTTCCAATCTTTTTGGGAGGTCCAGGTTTTGGAAAAATAACTTCTTTTTATAGTTCTGGCGTATAATGTCGATTGTTGTCGAACAGGGATAACAAGGAAGTTATACAAATCAATTCTTCTTTGGATGTGAATTTTCTCCAAAGATAAATTTGTCTGATCACACGGTTTTGTAACGAAGTCCAATTGTGACTTACTAGGACCATTTCGACTCCAAGTTATACCCAAATTTCAACGGTGTCTTTTACTCATAAGTCAGCTACCCTTTGACCATTGAATGGCCTCCAATTCCCCAGTGGAATGATAACATACTTTTTTTATTATACCTAATCTTTTGCTATATTTTAGAAATATTTGATCACAATGTCTATGCGTTTTAAAAGTTGTGATTCTGAATTCGCTTCCAAGAAAAGGGTAATGTCATCTGCGTACATGTCAATAATATGTCTATCGGAACCAAAATCAATGCCAAAACCTTTATATCTGTTGATTATACCTTCACTAAGATCTTAAGGCCTGCCACAAAAAGCAGAGGTGCTGTAGGGCACCCTTGGCGACAGCTCCTGTTTAACGTAATGGGATCACTGTTCATATTCCCCATAGCTATCGTTGACGTTGGATTGAATAAAAGAGCTCTAATGGGATTGAATAACTTTTTTGGTAATATTATTTTTATGTCTTTAAAATATGCCCATGCATTATTGTCAAACGCCTTTGAAAAATCAATAGCCATTATCGCACCATAAGTCCCTCTCAAATTGACCATTTCTGTCGCACATTAGATATTTCTAGAGATATCTGAGATTTTTCTTTTTGAGGAAGCCTTTTTGATGGAGCCCAAGCTCTTATTAAAAAAGGCTCCATTTCTCTAGCAAAAATGCCTTAAAGAATACGGTAGCTTTCATTTAGGACAGTTATGGGCCTCCAATTATTCGGGTCGGAACGAACACCTTTCTTTGGTATTAACACTATTCGACCCTTTGTCATAGCTTTGGGAGAGTTCCATAAACCTCCATACCCTGTCCTAGTTTGAGCAAGTACGGTGTCACTCCTTGTATACAGAGGGTAAAGACGCTGCCCCTATTCCGCTTATTATTAATGTGAAACTTTTTAATATAAGTGGCAATGAAAAAAAAAATTGACGCTCCTCTCTTCTTGGGACACGGAAAACTAGGTCTATCGACCGCTAATAATTGTGAACCGTCTATGGAAGCAAGCCAAAATAGCCTTCGGATCACTTAGTACTTGTCCATTTTCAACAATTCGACGAATGACAGAAGTGTGGCGTTGTTCTTTCATAATATTAGCCTTCACAGTTATTTACTAAGTTTTCCGAATCACTTTTTCTTTCATTTCTGTTTCTGATATCCGCAAACCGAACGAAATTCGTGGTATCCGTGGAGAGGCGAGCAAAGAGGGATCCCTGGCTTAGAACTTTTTCAAGATTTTTTGATATATAATATTTTTTTTTTTTTTTATGAATAATTCAAGGTCGTAGATTTTACAACTGTTGTAAAAATATTTTCAGTTTTTTATAGCTGGAGGTCGGACTAAAATGTTCTAAAAGATTAAAACGGAGTTGATTAAAAAAGGGCCCTCATTAAAAATCCATTTGGAGTCTTAAAACTTTGTTTGGCTTAAAATACCACAGTTCAATAAAAATTAATTATGGTCAGAACTAGGATGTGGTATATAGTTTTTTATTGAATGTTTTTATTTAGGTAATTTTTTTGGATGTTTTTTTTTATTTTCATTTTTAGTTCTTTATAAATAAAAGATTTGTTTTATTTGTATATGTACTAACGGTTACGAAATTGCAACATAGTTTTTTTTGTCTTAGTGAAATAACGTGAAGAAGAGTAGGTAGGTAGGTAGATAGATCTTCTTTATTATACGGTCAGCACGCAAGTATGATAAAGGAAAAGAAAAGAATATACAAAGTGTAGCTGACAATAAACACCGCGTCAAACAAAAGGTACGAACTAAAAGGCTACTATACTCCTCCATACTAAATGTTATATATAAATATATATACACTTTAATAGGTGATTTTAAAATCTCACTTGAAGGCGTTCAGGAGGCATTGAAACTCTGTTCGATTGTCTCAATCTTTCCGGTTCTTCCACCTTCTCAGGAGAAGAACAATAATGGGATCTGGAGGCAATGATTTGGTCAGTATGTCGCCGAACCACTTCCCCTCCGTCAGTCTGGCATTTATAGGAAAGCAGGTCGACCCCATGGACTCTACCAGCGAACTATTTCCATTGAGTCCTCTTACGGCCTTCTATAAGTTGCCCCCCCCCCCCCCACTCAAAGCTATTTCTGACTGCTTCGAGGAGAACTGTGAAAGAGAGATGTCGTTCTCAATCGACACTTGAGGATCATTCGCCGACAAGCACGAGAGCAACATCCACGAACCAAGGAGGATCTGGTCCTCTGACCCGACACCAATGAATCAAAACTGATGATCAAACGATATTATATGCTTCATTAAGTGCGATTATTCTTTTTGTCTTCTTTTGCCGAAAGTCACATTTTATACAATAAAGTCTAATTATGTCCTTTAATTCTGTAATTACTTTGCATTTTAAGAATTGAAAATATTAAAAAACATATATTTTAAATCCCATTATTTTGATATGTATTTATTTATTGTATCGGACCATACATGCCCATTAAAGCTTACGCATATTTTGGTTAATTAAATAAGCTGTCCACTAGAAAGCTCCGCAAGTTTTGAAATATATGATCCAATTGCACAAGTTCTCTATGAACCTTTTTAATAAAAGGACTAAAAGTACATAGCTACTAAATAAGCTAATGCATTTTATACTTTTTTCTTTTCTATATATTGCATAGAGTTTGTTCTAGATTAAAGGAATTTGTTTTGCCAAATGCGGTATGATCGTTGCAATACGTTTTTATTCTCTCATAATTAATTACAAAAACAATATGCAAATTCAGATTTAAAAACGGCGTCTAGTTGGAAATAATAAGAATGTACTATTTATGTTATACAGATATCTTATGTCTTTATTTAAAGGCCTCTAATTTAAAATTAAGGCATGATTACATAATTTATCAAAGCATATAAACCATAATCATTCAATCATTAAAAATATTTGGGACACACATTTAATTCAATTCCGATCTCTTTAAGAGACCTGTCTCAGATCCAACTTGGGACACCAATTTACACAACATAATTTAGGTATGAATTAGGAAATATTTTATCGAATTTATTCAAAGAATAACAACGTTTGCATTATATCAGCATTTCGTATTACAACTAATATGTTGCAGATAACAGAGGTTGTTATATGAAATAAGCTTGAACTTAAAAATATATATTTTATATGGGTCAAAGTTTTTTTTTTTTTTGCTGTAATGAAAAAATAGGATATCAAGGGTGGAAGAATCTCCAAATCAAATTAATTTATGAAAGTACATTTCCATTTGCAAAATTAAACAGTTGATCAAGACCTTTTGTACTTAAGCTATTCTGTAGAAAAACTCTGTGAATGTATTTTTTTTAAAGTCGCATTAAACCAATGATAGAAGCTTTCTAATATATGCATATTGAAATTTTCTAACATGTTTATGTATATATCTTCAAATATCAATGATTTTTCGTTATTGAAGGTAATAAAATCGATCATACATATATATAAATCTTTTTACATAACAAGCTTATTAACAATTTGTCTGACGCAAAAGGGTATTATTGCCAAAACTAAGAGAACCAAAAAGAATGATGATCAATTTATAATTAGATTGAGAAATTGTGCTCATATTTATTTTTTTTATTATTTGCTGTGCAAAATTTATGTACAGCAAACTGTTATTAAGTTTTTATGAGAAATTTGTCTTAAAGATTGGAGATATCTTATTGCGGAAATGAATAAAATTAAAAACATTATGAAACACTTACATTGTGATTTTCAATCATTGCAATATTGTGTCTGTTATTTTCGTTAAATTTTTTTAATTATTTGATTCTTAATCGATATTCAAAAAACTAACTATATATGTATGTACATTTAAACGTTCTTTGTATTTTTTATGTTTAATTTGATAAACATATAATCTGAATTGTTTGACTCAAATAATGAAAAAATGAGTATACATAATTTATAAATCAACTTTGTAAGTAATTGAAAAAAAAAATTAGAGCCTACAGATATATCATCTCAGTGTTCATAAAATTTGGATAGCAATAACTTTTTTAAATATATAAATAATATAAAAAATGTTTATACGTATCCTGTTTCTTTTATTTATTAACGTTTGATCATATACCTGTCACTGTGTTCCCTTACGCAATTTCTTCATAACCGTATGACCCCTTTATCCCTACGGAGGCAGGCATATGCTACTCACATATTAAAATATGACAGTAATCTCAGTGGAGGGTAAGTGGCCCTTGTAAATTAAATTATGTATTATGTTGACTGTATGAAATTTCCGTATATAGAGAAACAATATTATACAATTAAATGTTAAGCTTATTTGTACGTCATGTACAATTACTCACACAAAACGAAGCAATCTCAAGCATAGAGAAGTCCAGATTATATTTTTTACAACAGCTTATAATTCTTACAAAATTTTACAATGCTTAACAATATATTTATATATCTACATATATATATAATATATGTATAATTAATATATATATGTATCTATTTATATAAATAATATACCGTGCAATATCGTATTGGGTTAACTTTTTGCGAAATTATATCAAAGATATAACTAAAGCTATATAAAATACATTAAGTAATTTTTAATTTTCCAATAAAAATTATGAATATTACGTTTAAAAATCAATTAAATTATTAATTGAATGAAATAATTTTGTACATTTCAATACGTTTTGACAAAAATGCCATTTTTGGCCTTAGGTATAGTTTTTTTACACATCTTATCACAATTCGAGATCAGTCTATTTTTTTCTACTTTACGTATATTATATATATTTTAGCCTTATTTGTAAACTAGATATTTTTACATTTTTTTAGTATGGCAAACATATTTTGAAGATACTTACTTCTTCCATTCATATCTGTCAAAATTAAGTTGATTTATTCTTAGAAACGCCGCTTACATCCATCACTGCCTCAAACTATTATGAGTATAATCAGCTCATGAATCAACATTCAATTCCTCCTCGACATTTTGTATCAATCTATTCAATAGTTTGTACATGGATAAAAGGAAAGAAAAAACAGTTTTCCCTCATAAAATATGAGTCCTATAGATCACATATATTTACAAATGTCGATGCATATTAGTAGGAGGATTCTCAAAGCTGAAGTTTGAGATAGCAAAAGAGTTACAGCCCGGAAACATATTATATGAATTGATTGTAATACATATATTTTATCCCCCAAATAAACACTTTAAATTTCTTGAAAAAGTGAAGTGTAGACTAATTGAGTAAGTTATAAATTAAACTAGAGGCATATATACACTCAGAGAGTGCAAACCTCCGCCGTCATGAGCCTTCCGAGGCGGATTTTTTCACGACTGGGGAGGCGTAGAGAGACGGGGGAGGGTTCCCCTAGACGGAAATTCCGAGAGGAAGACGCTCCCGGCACCCAATTTCACAGCACAGCGACATCTATTGGCAGAGTAGGCTAACTTGAAAAATTTAGTAGTATTTAGCTCATTTGGCGCCTTAATTCTGCACTCAGAGATGCCAAAATTAATCACTTCTTCCTTTTGGCACTTCCAACAACTCCACAAAATTTCATCCAAATCCGTTCAGTACTTTTTGAGTTATCCTGCTGACAAACCAACAAACTAACAAACCAACAAACGCCAGTGAAAACAATACCTCCTTCGGCGGAGGTAACAATATAAGTTTTGTCTATTAATACGAAGAAAAATTTTTTTTTTGGGATGCTTTACTTTATTAAAACAAAGTTAAGAGCTAATTTTCTTTTCTGTTGTTCTTAGTAGTCTTTATATGCATTGTTAGTTCAAAACAGGTAGACTTGTAAAATTTGCTTTGATTGAATGACGTAACATATGACAACACAAGTTTCCCTCAAAATCCTTTATCAACGAGCATTTCTTTTCAAGGAGACTTTTACGTAAACTTTTACGGAGTTTTCACGTTTGTTATATTAAGCTTATATACCCACTAAAGGGTTTAACATGTAGAAGATATCTATGGGTGCATGGATAAAAATAATTATGAGCTAAGTAATGGTTTGATTTTTCCTAAATGTATTCATTAGAATTTATAAGACAGTTAGAAACCCACAGTAAGAAATATTTATTGCAAAATGAAAAATGAAAAAAAACACAATAAAGATATTGATGAGGTTTTTCATGAGGACATTTATAAAAACAGTCATATAACAATGTAAACAAAACAACTTATAAATGTAGCAGACTTTTAAACAACGAAAGTTTTAGATAATATTATTTTTTGTTGATAAATTAATAAAATATTTATTTTGAATTTAAAAATATATATAGTATAACAAAAAATCAACACGCAAGAAAATGACCACACAATCTTAAATAGAATCTAAAAAAATAATTCATTAAGCTCGGTGATTGTCATAGATTGATGGGGGTCGGTCCTCTTGAATCTTGTTATGGCAATCATAGTTTGGAGTTTTGCAATGCACTTGGAGGCAATCCTATGGGCAGTGGATCCGGATAACATCAAATATAATTTTTGCTTTGCAGATATTTTTTCTTATTAGGACCTCCTCAAAACCCTCGTTCATCAAATCCCATATCTATTCAGACGAGAGCAATCTTTGAAAATGTGTTCTGAGGCTTTCTTCTTTGTTTTCAATACGCATTTCGCATATTTCTCCTCACACACATAATAGATAGGAATGGAAATCTGGAGCTTAGCCTTGGTGCTTACAGATTCACTGACTGTTTTGGCCGTGAAAAAGAGAGAGGGGTAAGTGAGAGATAGAAGGAAAGAGGGAGGGAGAGAGAAAAGTTTCTCTCTCACTTTTCTTTCTCCCTCTCTTTCCTCCTCTCTCTCTCTCTCCCTCTCTCTTTTTCACGGCCAAAAACAGTCAGTGAATCTTTAAGCACCAAGGCTAAGCACCAGATTTCCATTCCTAATAATATAATCCAAAGGAGATTCTGTATTTTAGATAAGCTTGTTTCGATGTTAGTAGGGGATCAAAGATTGGCGTCATTATGAATTGATGTTTTTTTTGTAAATACACATAAGCGCCTTCATCTCGTGTGTGAGGCTGAATGAGTCGATGATTTTTCCTCATTCCTTCCTGGAGGACAAGATTTGCACATTGGAGACCTCTTTTAGCGGGAGAATACTTTTAAAGATATGTCTCAATGCTTACAAATAAAGATTACCCCATGGGTGAGAGTTGTGTCTCTCAGCGTAAGTACGTCGTTTATTTGAATCCCCAATAAACAAACCTTGTGATTGTTGAAACCCAAGGGACCATTATTGGTTGTGGTATTAAAACCCCCCATCTAATATAGCTGTAACCGGGTGAACCCAAGGGCCCCTGGGTAGTTGGATTTAAACATCATTTATGGATCAACAGAAACCCAGGGCCATTGGCGGTGGGTATAAAACAACAATATGCTATATTTGTAATCAGCAGGAATCCCAGGGCCCATTGGCTGTGGGTTTGAAACCTCAATATCCCATGGGAGTGATTGATAGAACCTGAGGCCCCATTAGACATGGATTTTAAATCCCAATATGACATGGATTGATGGACAGAATCTGAGGACCCATGGGATGAGTGTTTTAAACCCCCAATATGCTATAGTTTTAATAGGTGGAGCCCCTAAAATTTATTTTCCAAGCTTCAATGGTCAAGTTTGGGCGGGATCAGAACCCCATTCTGGAGTCCTCTTCAATGTTATAACAAGCATTATGGATTTTATACCGTAAATTGTGGGCTATTTTTCTGTGGACAAATTTTCTAGCACCATATTTAAGGATTATATATGGTGACCGTAATAAATTCTAACCTAATTTACCTATTAAGTCAGCGGTAGATGATCACATTGGCGACAACTCAGAAGGCAGTGTATATTTCAAAGATGGAAACAGTTTAAAAGATGGAGTTCTAAGAATCAGGCAGCTTTTTTAAATTATTGTTCCAACATTCATCAACAACATCGGTGTTTTATATTTGGAAATAAAGATTCATTTGAATCGGTTAATTAACTCTTCTTGCCCATGATTCTAGAAGTGATTCAATTATTACACTATGTAACAAATTAAGGTCTTTGTTTGCCCCTGTGCTGAAATTTCAAATTGAGTCCCATTTTTTACGTAGTTTCCAAAAATGCCACGTCAAATATCGTCCGAAAAAGGTTTGACTTTATGGTCTTTTTTTGAAAATCAAGATTTCATCATTTCTAATGGTTCAGGCCCAGTTATCTTCGTGCAAAGTAAGAATAACCACAAATGTCAGTGCTATTTATTTTTTTACTATATCTCTGCATTTCAAATCATTTTTATAATTTATATATCTTTCGTACAATTCGAAATAATCGGCTTTATATTTAAGAAAAGATCAATTTAGTAGGACGACAAACAAAGACGTTAAGTTTTACGTAGTGTAGTTCGTCCTACTAAATTGATCTTTCTTTACTTTCATGCCAGTATATCGAAATTGTATAAAAACTGTTCTGAATGTATGGACATATACCAAAAATATTTACATATTGATTATAGTCATAGACGCGAAACAAAAAAAATATAGCCGCTTAAAGACCTAAAAATATGGATCAACTTTTTGAAATATAAAGCCGATTATTTCGAATTGTACTAAAGATATATTAATTATAAAAACTGATTTGAAATGCAGAGATATAGTAAAAAATATAGCACTGACATTTGTGGTTATTCTTACTTTGCACGAAGATAACGGCCTGAACCATTAGAAATGATGAAATCTTGATTTTCAAAAAAAGGCCATAAAGTCCAACCTTTTTTCGGACGATATTTTGAGTGGCATTTTTTGGAATCTACGTAAACAATGGTACTCATTTAGAAATTTCAGCCCAGTGGCAAATCCTGTTACATAGTGTTATCAAATAGGCTTCCAAAGTATGTCGACTCAAATTCAATTTTCTGAATCTCTGATTCATTTTTTGAAAGAGAAAACCATGCCTTGTTTTTTTTCATTGTAGTGATCTATATATATATATTTACCCTTCTAATCAATAACATTTATGTTCATTCAATGACTGTGTCTAGATTATTATATTGGGGACCAAATACATTTACTTGATGCAAATACTTACTTTTCAATCATGAATAGCCTATGAGACAAAGATTTGCCTTACTATGGAGAGAAGGAATATTTATATATATATATAATAAACATATATAGATCAGCAGCCACTGTCTAGAGAACAAATACAGCATTATATAATATCAATGATTGTCATAACATGGGCTGTACAATCTTTATCACCCTTCTCACATGCATTTCATATATTATACTTCTTGAGCAGTTGATCCGAGTCATAGTCATTTATTCTGTATTCATTTAAATACTCTTAGAGCTCTCCTATTAGTACAACTTACACGTTGCCATTTTTTAATTTATTATTCATATGTATTTCGATATATATAAATATATCACCTACGTTGGAGGCATCGTAATCTTCGACAATTTGATTGAAGCCTTAGAAAGTAGTTTTTTAATCTTGCTGGAAAATACTTTGAAGAATATAAAATATTTTCGATCATAAATCCTCATTATTGGGGCATATATATATATATATATCTATGTATATATCGGTCCCGATAATATTACAGTATATCTATTTATAATTGAATATATAAGATATATGCATAGATAACAAGTATGATTTCTCTTCAACTATTTTTGTTTCGTATTATTAAAAGTAGTCTTATATTTTTTACTTCTCATTAATAAAATTTAGAAAGTACAAAATAACATCCAATAAATATAATAAGTGTTGGAAGCCATCAAATTTATTTTTAGTAACACAAAAACTGATTGTATTAAATACAAGAGTCTTTTAAACCTTGTATATCTTCGTATAAAATAACTAGATGCTGATATCATATATATCTGAAAAATTAGCAAGCACTAAAATAACGTTTACGTAACATTTTCTAATTGTTACAATAGGTATAGTTAGTATTAAAATTAATAAATATTCTTTTAAAAAATAGTACAAAAAAGGTAATTTACTTATCACCAAATATTGTTTTCTTGTATCTCATCTATATATAATCACCAATCTCTGTCCGCTGTATATCCCTACGCTATCTCCTCCCCATTTATGGCAGATTTGAACTTTGAAGTACCTATGAATCATTGGGTCAAGACGGACCTAATAAAACTATTTGAAAAGTGTGTGACCAGAATGTAAAAAAATATTCAGACCTTGTCTGATTTTGCTACCCTACTTTTCAAGGTTAAGAGAGGAAAAAAGAGAAAAAAGGAGAGGAGAGAGTTAGAGAATGAAAAAGAAAAATCATCTCAGTGACTAAAAACATATTCTTTGTATAAAGTCAAACTTTTTATGAGGAATGTTTGTACAAAAAAACTAACTGCGGTGAGTCCTTTTTGTCCTCCAAGAGTATTTCATGCAAACATTCCTACAATTTAATACAGTAAACCCATGTAACATATATACCAGGCTTTCATATATTTCATTCTACTTTGTGCTATTATTTGGCTTACATTAACACCTCAAAGTCATCTAGAGAAAATATGGTCCAAACTAACTTGTCCGAGTTTAAGTAGTTTAAAACAAACGCTTTAGAAAAATAAAAATAAAATGGCGAGACTTATTTTCTGGAAGGTTTCCACAGCCACTATAAAACAATCCATGACTCCTCATAATATTTCACTGGAATTTGGATCTAATGAATCGTTGGAGAAGTCAGAACAGCGAACAATAGACGAACGGAACTCTTATGCTCTTAGAATAGATAATTTTACGCTATGTTTTTTTATAGATAATATAAAGAGCTGCATTTAATAAAAATTTTGACTTCTATAAAAAAAGAGCAAGATGGCCCTTGTCAATTTTCTCAATATATTAGCATTAATTACTTTTCTGAATCAGACCAATATTAAATAAGATATTGATCTTTCATAAGAGAAAAAACTATAATATATATATAAACTAAGAAAGACGCAATTAACCCAATTCATTGAAATATTTGCCAGTAAGATCGAAGCTCTACATAAAGACTATCCAAATATTTTAAGAACATCGTGAATTTGACAACCATTTCATAAATGATTTGTCCTTTTATATCAGGATTATTCTTCTGGTAGTAATGGAACAAAATGTCCATTTATGTATTTTCGCAACTTCCCTGATAGTTTTACTC
>CP045899.1:13305415-13346899 GCA_013387185.1 Caligus rogercresseyi
TTCGACCATAGCTTATGGAAGTTATTTTATAAATTTTGATTTGTTATGCTCATCAGCAGAAAACGTATATTATCAGCTGTATTTTAAACCCCTTACTTCCGAAAAACCGACTTGTTTTGTGCGCCATGGAGGTCAAAAGGCTGGAGGTTTCATTTTTATACGCGCGCAAATGACCAATTCAAACAATTCTATGACTGTTGGGGTCTCCCTCCACCTATTTATTGAAAAAACCATCTTGAAGATTGGAAGAAAAAATCAAGGATGGCAAAGTAGTTGGAGATAAAAGAATATCACCTTTGAATATGAAGGGGAGACATTAACAAGCAATCCCGCCATAAAAATGACTGTCTTGATCAATATAAAGAAAGTGGGCGCCTCCAATGTGTCATAAGCCGTCAAGCTGTTGGGGGAAGGTCTCAGAGATGTTTGGAAAAGTCTCTATTGACTCAGAGACATCGATATGATCGTGTAAAGCGATGCCGGCTCATTTGAAATTCTCTTAAAAGGATTGGTGATGGGACAAATTATATTTCTACAAAAATGCTTTCACAGGGAATCTGGTAAATGATAACCAGAATGATCGAGTCATAACATTCGAGAATACTCACTAGGAACTTCTGTGCGTTTACAAAGAGTAGGCATCTGGCTTCAGAGATTATGCTGGGTGTTTTTGCTTCCAGAAGGGGAAGATGTTTCCAATTTGGATCCCTTCTAGGTACCGGCTCACAACCACTGATTACTTAAAAATATCGAAGACCACGGTGCTCCCATAAGTCAACAAGGTCTCCAAGCAGTCCAATTAGTCATATTATGTATTCAAGTAGGATGGTACTCAAATCACTTCAAGGCGTTCAAGGACAGCCTAAGATGACCATGGACGAGCTCGCCGAGATGAAATCTGTGGCCATGACTACAATCTCCAATGCTCAAGGCTGCTAGAGGAAAGTCCAAAAAGTGTTTGGAGAGGCCAATTCTCACCCAGAGACAACAGGATCGTTCAGACCCTGATGGAGGAGAACATGAAGTTTTGCCCGAGGATTTCTGGACGCTACAGAGTCCGGGTCTCAGCCGCTGGATTACAATGTTGGTGGCAAGTGGAGTCCAGGCCTGCGGAGTCCACCATGGCAATTTCAAGGATATTAAGGCCTCCGTCGACAAGGAGTTGGATGCCATGAGTGAGTGCTACGTGGCCAACGTGTGTACAGCCTTCGAACGCCGCGTGGAGACCGCCATCAAGGCCGAAGAAGGCCATATTCAAAAATAATATGGAAAATATATGGAGAATAAAATCTTTTTTTACTAAACTACCCTGTCGGACTTAATCCTGATCAATTCCGTTAATAAATGATTTAATAATCAAAAGGTGGTGCAAGACTTTTTGGCGCCCCGGCATATATATATAATATATATAGATACAAACACCTACACTATTCCTATAGCTCTATAGATTCCTTCTCAAAAACCCTCATGCTCTCCAGCAACAAAATTCAAAGAAACGTATAGGCACATTATCGATTAACCAACAGCAATTGTAATACTTTCAGCTCCCGGATGCAATTATCAATATTCCACTTAAGGCCATTCATTAACAACCTAAAAAACCTCAGTCAACACACATGAAATATTCATAGCCCTTTAGTAAAAAAAACAAAAACTTAATGAAGCTATATAAACTTATCAGCGAAAAAACTTATTTTGTGTTTTAGGATTTAAAATCGGGAGGCCCTTAACATTATTTCGATTTAGTTCAAACTTTCACAAGGTAATCATTGTGCACAAAAGAAAAATCGAAGGGTTTTTTCAACTCTTACAAAACTCGTAAAAAACTAATAAGAAACATTCTACTATAGATATATATACACATTTAATCCTTTTGATGCCACCCTCCCCCTTGCTAAAAGACAATAAAAAGGAAATAAGGAATATAGTTAGCAATAAAGCGTCAAAATGCATTCAGGAAGAAGAAATGCCTGTGTGCATATATTTATATATAATGTATATAAACACACCCTGCGTCACTTTTTTGCCTTCATGGGCATTTATTTTATTAGCATCCAAATTATTATTATTATTATCATATTACCAACATCATCATCATCATCATGTATACATATATATAAAATATAATTCTACTCTCAGATGCATTCTTTCCTTTACGCAAGGGAAACACGGAAAAAGATCGGTTTAATGGGAAAAGGAGAAGAAGCAAAAGAAGAAAATTGCGTATGCATTTATTTATGCGAGTTGCAAATGTTTTATGTGTGTGTGCTGCTTGAAATGAATGTATATATATATATATATATATAAAGAAAGAAGGAGGGTGCATTTTATAATCTATATAAAAGGGAAACTTATGGTTAATACTTATACATGTTAAAGCAAAAAGCGGGGGAAAGGGGGGAAAATAGAGAGAAAGAGAGAGATAAATAAATGGCAGCCAAGTATACATAGACGAAGAAAGAAGGAAGTATATATAGTATATATATATATATATATATATATATATAAGGCTATTTTCCATAAAAAGACTACTTCAAAAACTTTTTATCTCGTTTAATTTGAATGTACATAAAACATAAAAATTACTTTTAAATCCTTGCAATCATATTAACGGCGATTGAATGGGAAATAATTACTACATAAGTTTACAACATAACTTTTGGATCCGTTGAGTGACACTTCCCATTATTCGAATTCGTTCAAATTTTCAAAAGATGACAACTATGTACTAAGGTCCAATCCTAAGAGGAACTCAACTCTCAAATCCAATAATATATGTATATAATAAATCACTATATATATATATATATATATATATATAATATATATATATATATATATATATATATCTATATATATATTCAGACTTCTCTAATGCACTTCTGCAATACCTCCACTTACTTCTTTGTTCTTCTGTTTTCTTTTATTAGAAAATAAATATTATATATATATATATATGTATGTTTATGTATATATATTTTTTAGTAAAGTCTCTACATACCCACTACAGTGTATAGAGTTATGTAAAGAAGAAGAAAACTTTGGGTCTAATTGTTACTAAGGGCAGGAGAGGGGGTTGCATGCAAAGTTGTGGCTATTCAGTTTGAAATATTATATTATATTTGTGAGCAGTCGTTGGGTTGAGAGATTTATATCGGCTTAAACCCTTCCAAAAATGATCACTGACTGACGTTTCATTGTTACTAATGCTGTACAATGCAATTTGAATACAATTATAAGTTTTAGAGGCCGAAGTTTCTTTTTGTTGATTTGCTTAGATTGATGCAATGGTTTAGACAATGAGATTTATCTTTTATGGTTGAGGGTTTTGACGACCCCGATTTTAAAGGACAGTCTCCGTGTATGTTTGTAATCAACTGTATAATTGTCTATTTTACTTTCATTTACAAAGAGAAATAGCAAAAAATCCTCTCAATTTCTTATGTTTGTCACTACTAAGATTATATCATAGATATATAAAATCATAAGTAGAGAGCCGATTTCCTTCAATATTAGAGCTATATTTGTACATCCATGAGTTGTCCAAGAAACAAATTAATCTAATTTTTCTTCCTATTGGAATGGATTTATGACTTTTGTGTTTTATGTACTTGATCCCTTTAGACTAATCCAAGGTTGGATAAAAAACAAAAATTGCTTTAGAACTACTTACACGATCGCAGCCAAACTTTATCTTTATGGCTACAGAAACATTTATCACATTGCAATTTTAAGCCAAATGTTTCACTATTTACTCGGCAACAATTTAAAGAACATATCTTAACTGCTCTGCTCTGGCCTAGATTGGTCTCATTAAAATCTAATATAGGAGAGTTTAAGTACATTAGTTTCGATGGCTACTGGATTTACTGGAGCGAAAAGATATCACTTTGTCAACTTAAACAAAACAGTATTAAAAAGATGGCTTAAATATAGCTAGCATTTGTGGGGAAGGAATTATGACTCAGATACTTAATTTATGACAATACCAGACAGCATTTAATGGTTACTCTCCAATGTATGACGTAATTGATATTGAGAAAGTGGAAGCAATATTAGGATGTACTTTCTTAATTAACGAAATCCTAGGTTTTTAGAAAGTTTATGTAGAAAGGATATCTATTATTTGTTTCTTACATATATATATATATATACTATAACTATATCTATAATTAACAACTTGAACCTTCAGCAGAATCGCAAAATTATGCAATAGAACGTTATATGGGAAAATATAATTTTAAAATTATCAGACTCCACTAAATGACGAGAATATAGATTACATAGCTGTAATATTTTACAATTATGCAAGGCTATAACTAGTGATGGGTCACGAGCTTAAATTTACTACTCGAGCTGGGCGAGTAGCAAGAAAAAATACTCGAGTATTTACGAGTTTTTACTCGTAACTCGGATAAAATTTAAAACTCGTAAAAAACTTGTTACTTTTAATTGCTCATTTCTATTTAATATATATTAAAAAGGAAATTTGTTAATCATGAAAAAGTTGATACCCCTAGGAATACTTGTATTTTTTATAACCTCCCTTAACATCCAAATTGATGTGATATGATCATAAGTTCTTTGCAGTTCGGAATTTTTTGTTCTTAATTTTATAAAAGTCAAAAAATGGGGGTTCAGGGCTTCATTTAGTAAAATTCTAAAATTTATCCTTGGGGTAAATTTTTAATTTAATGGATAAGCTTTTGTTAGTAATATGTATCCGATTTAGAGCTTTTTATCTAGAAGTAATACTTTTTCTTAATCTTGATTTAGACTTTGATATCAAATAATTTAAGTTCTTCAAAAAACATAAATTCATCTCAGCAATATTTTTTTTTCATTTACAAGACCGTACGAGTCAACCAGCAAATATTTGATCCTTGACATTTCAAGATGTTACAAAATAAACTTTGTAACATAATATTAAAAACAAAGGTATCATAAGGAAGAACAAACATTTTAAATGCTATATAACAGATATATAAATAGATAAAATACAACTTATAGTTTATAATAACATATAACTCTTTGAAAAAAAAATGTTATATAATTTTTTAGCAAATCGAGAATGATTAACGTAAATTGGCATTTAATTTGTGCAATTGTTCAGCATGAACATCCGTGAGCTATATTACGATGATTAGTTAGAATTTTACCCGCCGCAGAGAAAAGTCTTTCGGAGGGAACAAATGTTCCTTGTATAATCAAATATGAATAACCACGCATGAAAGAGTTGGCATTTGACATTTCCGTTACCACCACTACAGTAACGGATTTTCATTTACGCCAACTTTTGGTTCGTTAAATACTTGTTCTATTTTTTTGTACATTTTGAACAAAATTGTCTTGATTTAGAATAGTGGATTGGAAAAAAATCTCCCTATAAACTAGATTGAGGCTTTTTGAAAGAATTATGTTTTTAATCATTGATTGGTCGTTTTTATTTAAAGCAGTGCTTCCCAAACTTGTTGGTATCACGTACCCCTTACAATCTGTATGTATGTATTTGCTAATATAAATGTATATTTGGAATGTTTGTATGTAATTTGGTAAAACAGCAATAAATACTTAACTAACTAACCCCTTGCAGTCACATCACCATAGTTTGGGAAAGGATGATTTAAAGGAATTGCGAAGGCTTTTGAATAATCTTTAAAACGTGGATCAAGAAAAGTGGCCTTACACAATGCTTCTGTAGTTTCTATTTCATAATTTTTATTATTATTCCAAATACAAGTCATGGATGAGTATCCCGACTATAGAGTGAGCAGGAAATCGACTAACCTCAGAAAATTATTTGTACTGCTTAACAAAAGTTTGGAAAGAGGAATTATCTTGGAGGAAGTTACTTTTTCTTTGAGCTGATTTCCGTTGTCACATAGTATAGGTATACATACTTTGATGAAGGCAAGAAGAATAAACACTTTAAAAATTGTTTTGGACTTATAGATGATATATTTTATGAAGCTAGGCTGATCAGTAGAGAAACGATTTAATGTATTTAAAAACAATACTCAGTACACAAAGAACATTAATAAACCTGTCCCATTACTATTTTTTTATTACGAGTCAATTCCTTTTGAGGCTCTTGATTGGTCCAGACGTATTATTTGAAGGGACGAGTTTTTCGTTGAATAAGAAAATTCCACGTGTGTAACGAGTTTTCTCCGAGTAACGAGTTTTTCTCCGAGTAGCGAGTTTTCCCCCGAGTAACGAGTAAAAACTCGTCGATCTCATGCACGAGTCGAGTTTTTGAAGACTTTTTTAACTTACTAAATAAAACTCGAGTATTAAAAAACGAGTTTTACTCGTGACCCATCACTAGCTAACGTATTCAAAGTTCGTTAAAATATCCATTGAATAAAATATATAATTATTTGTTGTTTCACTTTGTAACTACCAAAAGACAACTCGACATTAATTTAAGAGATAAAATACATTTCATTAGTTTAATCCAATTGGATGTTTCGCACAATACCCAAATGATTTCTTGGGCATTGAATGGAATGCATGAATTGATGTATCCGCCTGTCAAAATAGTTAAAATACTGTGAAGAAATCACTCCACCTTTATTCTTAACACAGGGCATACTTATCTTTATATTTGATTGAGCAGTAGAGGTCAACATGTAATCAAACGTATGACTAATTTATTGTAACGGAAAAAGACAAAGAAATATTTATTATATAAATTTGACAACAAATTTTTGAATACGAATATAAAAATCAATGAGCTTAACCATTGCAAAATCTTTCTATTCCCGCACAAAGAATTAATCACCCCCGATCATATTGAGGGTGAAATCATTCGCCTGAACAATTAATATTATCAATGGTTTAATAAAAAGATCCAATAGCAGTCTAATATAGCTCATTTTATATACTATAACAATAAAGCATTTGCAACGGGAATTCCATCTCTTCACAACGAGAACTGCCCTCTTGCTAAAGAAGAAATAAAAAATATTTTACTTCAAGTTCTTGTCGCAATTAAATTTCTTTCACAAGATTATTTAAAAAAACATAATTAATGTTTTAACGGGAAATTGTTTAAAATACAACGTAGTATGTAATATGAATTTTTATTGCTGAGGACATTTTGAACGTTCGTTTTATTGTTTATGTTAGTTGTCGTCATTTTAGCCCCAAGTGTCTATTTTTTAAATTAAATTGGTCATTTTAAAAGAGCAATAAAATATGAATATTTGAAATCATTATCAAACTGTGATAGTAAGACTCATGATCTTCATTCAATTACAGTTTCTTTCGGGTTAAGAGACCACAACTCTTTATAGTGCTACTGCTACTACTTGGTTTGGGAAGTACTCTTTCTTTGTTAGCGAAAGCTCTGTTTTGTTTTTTGCAGTGTACCAACTAAAATATGAGAGTATGCTTTCCTTTTTATTCCTTCTCTTGGAGTATTTTGCAGTGTGACTTATAAACACATACTCTCTCTCTCTCTTTTTAGGATCCACATATGAAATTATATATGAAAAGGGAAGAGGTCATGGGAATTCAATCACCTCTACGCTGATACATTCTTCTACGAGTCCTGCTTCTCTTGATGATTATTTTGGGTATACATAAGTGTCTATACAGGTGTCTTTAAAAGAAAAAACACAAATTATATGGTGCCAAAATTACGTAATCCTTAATAGCTTTTGAGATTTTATATAATATCCCAAAAAATTACTTTCTATCAACTACAACTATGACTTTTTTTTTCAAACCAGTTCGTTTATTTTGTAAATAAATAAAAATGAGACATTTACATAAAACCCAAAGCAAATGTGTTACAAAAACATAAATAAACATTATAGTTTAATTATTTTTTTTGCTCTGGGGAGGAACACAAACAATAAAATATTATATAAATTAAAATAAATCGTCTTTAGAAATCATTTTACAATCAATTACACAACTATTAAATATTTTAAAACTCTGAACACAAATGTTCAAAATAAAACATAGAAATATTCAGAAGGCTATATATTACTATAACTTCTTGGAATAATTTTTATCAGTTTTTGATGTTGGAGGGAGAGACTTGGGAAATACTTAATGATTCTTCCGGCAGACGTCCACGTTGCACCTTCTGTCCAGCGAGGGGATTTTCAAAGATAAAGCTGCATATCTTGCTACTGCCGACAAAATATGTTCCACAGCTCGAAGGGATGTTCGTTGAATGACAGCTTTTGACATTCAGGGCTTTGAGTTTAAAATACTAAAGGTAAATACTAATGGAATGATTTGTTTAAAATAGTAAACAAATATTGTTTGAATGTGCTGAAGTAATACAATATATAAGCTAAAGCTTATGTGTGTGTGTGATCCAATTTATTTATAACTATTACAAATGGACTGTTCAGCTAGAAAAAAAATATAGTTTATAATATATATATAAAGAAATTAAAAAGTGGATAAAATAGTGTACCTAAAAAAGAAAACAACTAAAAGTTGTTCAAATTGGTACATGTAAAATAGATAAAAAAGGACTTGCTGTTGTGGCCTGTTTCAAGCAACTTCTCCTGCCTTTCTCAGACTCTGGGTAGATCTCAGTTCTAGGGAATACTCTAGCTGTCGCAGATGCTAATGTGTTATGTAGTATTTGTCAAGAAACATGGCCGGCTGCTCTATTTCTAGTCATAATGGTAAGATGTAATATTTACAGGCTTGTAATGTTTCCAAACGCTCCCGTTCTGTGAAGCGTTTCTTGAGGCAAAACATTTATTCTTTATATTTTAAACATTTTACAAATATATTTTCATAGAAAGGAATAACAATGACAAAAATGAAGATTGGAAAAGAATTTTAAAAAGGAGTAATACAATGATAAGTACACTAAAAATAAGTAGTACCCTTCTATTTGGTTGTTTATGTAATATATGACATAATTACTTTCTCTCTTTTATATATATTTATATATATTATATATATTTCAGTGCATAAAATGAAAAATGGTCTAAATGTTAGAGTAGAATGGGTTACAAGGGATACCATGTAATCATTGTGAAGATCAGTTTCCGGAGACCAAATTTATAGTATATTGAGGGTCCAAACCTATCGCCAATTAACCTCGGGTTCACCAGCCATAACTACGGGCTGTTCGGGTTAAACCAGGCACCTCTGGCCTGATTAGTGCAGTGAAGGGTGTCAAATCTACCTCTAATATTCATATGGTCTCACAACCATGTGTTATTTTTTTTATAAGGCGCAAAAAATGTCCTCAGAATTCAAATTACATAAATATGGCAAATTTGGAGTTCAAATCAAGCACCATTGAATTTCAATTTTAAGTATTCACTTATTACTTGTTCTTACTGTAGTTTACATAAATGTAGAAATAAAATCAAATCTTTATTTACGTTCGACCGTATAAAAAAAAATACACTATAATCCTAGATAACTATAAACAAAGAAAAAAACATTCTTGACTGTTACATTATCTAAATAACATAAATCAAACATTTTAGAATATTCTAGTTACTTTCAAGAAATAATAACCTCATATACAAGAACGAAGCTACATTTATTTATTCTTTAAAAATAACCGATGAGTCCTTAGAACTCTCATCAAAGCCTTGTTGTATAATGCTGAAGGAGATGGCACAAATAGAATAATTTCTCCTACCCATTTCCAAGAAAAATATCCTGAGGGAAGAATTTTAGTCGAGAGAGCCAAATAATACGTGTCGCTGCTCCATGGATGATTGTATAAGGGTCCTCAGCTCTTCAACATAAGAGTTTGACGGTATTTATCTGGTTATTAATTATTTATTATTACCTAACACAGGGTTTATTACCATTTTATTAGAGGGGGGATAATACTTTAATTTGTAGGCTCCAAATAAAATATAAGCCTTAAAAATACCAGGAGAAAAGGGTACCTTTTCACATATATAAAGTTTTAAAGATTGTTTCACCATGAAGAGCACCGGGCAGTAAAATGTTATTGATAAGCAACCCCAATCTTTGCAGGGATAAATAAATTTTATTATTTGTCCTGAAATTTGTAATTGTGCCGTAAACTGTAACCCGTCTACAATGCCCTGGGCAGAGCGGAGAGTTCTTTTTTCTAACCAAGCATATTGATAAAATCTGCAATAGAATTTGCATGATTAACACTTCCTGTGAAAATATTAATTTTGTAAAATCAAGACAAGAATGACAATGATTATGAATGACACGAAATAGAGGAAAATACAGTAATATTTGGGACAATATTCTGCAGGTGACACATACCCCCACCGATATAGTTTTTTGGGACGTTTTATTACGGAGACTTATGAAAGAGGGACTTCAGCCAATGCTTTTTTCTTCTATGACTAGCTCAGCTAGAGTAGATATAAATGTAGCATTGTATGAAACCAGTACAATAAATCTTAAATGCCAAGATCATTTTTAAAAACCTGTCGTACTTTATATAACTTATTGATTTCATTGGAAAAACATATTACGAAAAAAGTCGTAACAAATCCTTTAAAATAGAGAATGAGTCGAAGCAATAAGTAAAGCGCATATCCTTAGAATTTCAAAATATATTCGAAAATACTTTGGTTGGTGAGCTTGTTACTTTTGTTATGTGTATATATATATATATATTATATATAAGTGCGTGTGTGTTTATTTAACGTTAATATATATTTATTTATTTGTACTTTTTTGAGTTCTTTATTTTGTGAGCTGTATCCTATTGATAATATTTTAACCATAATATTATATTTTATACCTCATCTGTCGTATGCAGAGTAATTTTCTTTTTTCCTCCTTGCAAATCCCAGATGAATGTTTATCAAACACTTCTTTTTGAGCAAACATATTTGTTATGATGATTCATGGAGTCTAGACACTTTACCCGACACAAAGAAAAAAGAGCTTCTGTCTGAAAAGTCTGAGACTGGGAGTTTATATATAAACATATATATATATATGCCAAGCATATATTACAAAGCTCTTTCACATCCTCACAAAAAAATTCCAACATCCCTTCCATCTAATTTTTCACATTTGACTTTGAATATTATTTGCTAAAAAATAAGTGTTTTCCTTCAATTGGAAAATAAATATTGCAGTATAGTGTACATATATCAACACCTTCTCAGTATGAGACGCATGTGATGCTCTTCGCAGAGCGCTCACAAAGACAACTCTTCTATATAAAAAAATTGGATCGATTTTTAGTTAAAAAATATTGCATTAGTTTTACCAATATTTTTTATGAAATGTTGTTTGTTTGTTAAGCTCCTAGATCCTCAACTAAAAACGTCGAGATTGTCAACGTCATTCAACCGAGACCCACAAGTGACCAAGTTTAGTGGAGATACTACTGAGGACTGCGCCACAGATGAATTGGGCAAACAACATGAAATTTTCCAAGGAGCTACTCAAGTGCCAGTTGGCTCCGGGGAATATCCTTCAAATCAATTTACAGACGATGTAGAAGATTATTTAAAAACTAAACACCATAAGAAAAAATCCAAGCCAAGGAAACAATCTACAATAGATATGTTTTTCAACAGGGTTGCTGATGACCTAAAGAAGAAAAACAAAAGTTATAATAATTCATCAGCTTATAAGTTCATTTTATCTATATATTTTATATTTATTTCAGTTGCTTGATATTTAAGAAGGAACTCCACATTACTGTTGTAGCGCATATACCCCTTTGTGTGGTCGCGCTCTTTATCTTATGCATTTATTGTACAATTATATTAGGTCTTTGTAATATTATATGTATATATGTATGTATACGGTATACAGTAATTAACCTTTAAACTAAAAAAAAAAAAAAAAAAAAAGCTCCTAGATCAGCCCCACCACACCGGAATTTAATCCGGTATCAGCAGGTTTTTATTTATATACTAATTTTATTTGATTTTGAAATGTTATTTTGACCAGTTAATTTAAATTATAAGTGTTATTTAATGTTTAAATTTAACAATTACGCTGGAAAAAAAATAATTGATGATAATTGGATATTGTCAATAAAATTTTATCTGTATGGATATTAATACGCATTGTATCATTAAAACGAGTTTTTTAACCTTCTATCTCTTCTTTTAGGTTGGTCAAATTGATCATAATCCTCTCGGGGGAGTCAAAGCTGCACTTTCATCATGAAGCGGTTTAATGTTATTGAGGGAGTTATCGTCCATCAAATAACAATATAAAATTTTAAAATTTATAACACCACTTGGACTTCGGCTATAGCTCCATCAAGCCATATATACAAAAAGGTATTAATATAATAATTTCTATATCGTCTAATGTTATCATATAATTGATTTTAATGTTAAATACTGTCAGTTGTAGTGGCCTTCTAGATATTTGAATTTTATGTCTTTGAAATATTAAGTTTATAAATAATAATTATAATAATATTGTGGTTATAATTAGGAAAAAAATATAACCTGTTTTTAATGCTTAAAAACATATTTCATGTTTATGTGTCTAAAATACGTAAAATATGAGAGAATATTTTTTTAAATCAGTAAAAAAATATGTAACAAAAATGACCTTAAGAGTTTTATTCAATTATTACCTCCGCCGAAGGAGGTATTGTTTTCACTGGTGTTGGTTTGTTTGTTGGTTTGTCAGCAAGATAACTCAAAAAGTACTGCACGGATTCGGATGAAATTTTGTGGAGTTGTTGAAAATGCCAAAATAAACAAGTGATTAAATTTTGGCATCTCTGAGTGCAGAATTAAGATGCAAAATGAGCTAAATACTAATAAATATTTCAAGTTAGCCTACTCTACCAATAGATGTCGCTGTGCTGTGAAATCGGGTGCCGGGAGCGTCTTCCTCTCGGAATTTCCGTCGAGGGGAACCCTCCCCCGTCCCTCTACCCGCACCAGTCGTGAAAAATTCGCCTCGGAAGGCTCATAAGGACCCCGTGACGGCGGAGGTTTGCACTCTCTGAGTGTATATATGCCTCTAGTTTTCTTTATCCATAATTTCTTATGTAAGCGTGAAAGCCAGCCTTGGACAGAAATAGCCGGATTTATTTATTTGCGTTAACATTTATACCAATTATTTTCTTGGGTGCCGTTTGCAAGGAAAGAAATGTGTCATCATAAACTCCAAGAAAACGAACGAAAAAAATAATAACATTACAAAAATTTATAAGGTATTAGCATCACTTTATAAAATAAATGGGTAATTAAATACTGACATAAAAAGTCTTTAAGACGCTTAAAAAGCCATTGACAAACACTCTTTTTTATAGGATTATTTTTTGTATGAGATAAAAATAGCATATTCAATGATAAACCTGGAAACTTGCCAACGCTTCTACGTAAACTGCAAAAAAGTTAATTTTTTCGACGATATTTATATTATAGATTGATTAATATCAATGATGAAACTTCAATATAGATTATTGCCGAGTGATGAATATTAGGAAAAAGTTTATTTTTAATGGATTATTCGGAAACTTATCACACTTTGCATACATTTATTTGTTATGTTTGTTTATCGTATTTTAATTCACTTTTAATCATTGAAATTTGTTTTTGTTTCTAACAAAAATAACTTTAAAAATATAAGATAACTAGAGGCATATATACACTCAGAGAGTGCAAACCTCCGCCGTCACGGGGTCCTTATGAGCCTTCCGAGGCGGATTTTTCACGACTGGGGCGGCGTAGAGGGACGGGGGAGGGTTCCCCTAGACGGAAATTCCGAGAGGAAGACGCTCCCGGCACCCGATTTATCAGCACAGCGACATCTATTGGCAGAGTAGGCTAACTTGAAATATTTATTAGTATTTAGCTCATTTTGCATCTTAATTCTGCACTCAGAGATGCCAAAATTAATCACTTGTTCCTTTTGGCACTTCTAACAACTCCACAAAGTTTCATCCGATCCGTTCGGTACTTTTTGAGTTATCCTACTGACAAACCAACAAACCAACACCAGTGAAAACAATACCTCCTTCGGCGGAGGTAAATATTCTAAGTAGAAGGCTATAGTTTCTACTAAAAAAATACACTTTTACATCATCGTTCATTTAAATTATAAAATCAAAGTGGTAATCAATCTAGAATATTACCAATGTGATGTGTCTATACAAATTGTACCAGAAACTAAAATACTGGGTACCACGATAGCCATCGAAGAGAATATGAATCTGACAATCTGAAGGAAATCGATTAAAAATCGAATTTTTCCCCTATACAATTTTCTAGTAAGGAATAACCTTCCTACTATAATATGATTATCTCCTGTGCTTCCCAAGTAAAGTACTTGTTGAGAGTTGAGACTACCTTTTATGAGAAAAGTGTGCACAAATTTTCTGAGGGTGGTTGATAAAAAAACGTTAAATGGAAGCAAGTCTTTTACCTAAAAAAGAGCAGTAGATTGAGTCTTATTAGTATAATGTTTATTTATGTTTTTACCCAACACAAATCTCCCTCTTTTTTATATCTATTTTATTTTAAGTTATTGTATAATATGAATAGAATAAAGACCTTTGCCTAAAAATAATAATGTGGAAACTGCTATTGTTTTCTTGGTTCTCATAATTAATCGATGAAGAAGCTTCCTGAAACATAAAAATACAGTGTGTTTCATCAGAAATGTAATTTTTTTCATTGCGAATTAGAAGTACTTATAATGCTTAAAATTCCCTCATACATATATTATTTTAAGCAAAAGAATGGATTTATGATTATTTAAAGATTTATAGTCTTATATGCAAGAGGCACATCTTCTGAAGCCTTACAAAAGTTGCTGAAAACGACCCCCTCTAGCCTGAAGACAGAACGACGAACGCTTCAGGACATTCTTGCATTTTTGATCGTCTCCTGGCTATATATTTCAGCAAACACATTGTAAAAAGACTCAATAGAATCTTGTTTTTTCATAAATAATCAAGTTTATGCTGCAGTCCAGAAGTGGAAGTCTATAGGATTGAAATCTGGACTGTGAGCTGGCCAAGGAATTTCCGTCCTTCTGCTGATGACTCGTCAGCGAAACTTTTTTTTAGAAATGCTAAGGCTGCATTTGTGTACTGTGGTGGAGCGCCGTCTGCCATACACCAAAATGAGGAACGAGTTGCAGAGTGGCACAGCCTGTGCCAAATTATGTACTGGAGCATGTCGAAACATGGAACACCATTAACCAATGAAAATGGCCATCATCGTCAAGGAATGCATGAACGATTGGAAATATTCCATTAATAATGGCAACGAAGTCAACATAATTCTATTATTTTTTTCTCATAAATTCATGGATTTTCAATTATGGGTGTTCCATGTTTCGTTATGCTCAAGTACATAATTTGGGCACAGGCTGTGCCACTCTGCAACTCGTTCTTCATTTTGGTGTATGATAGACGGCGCTCCACCACATTACACAAATTTAGCCTTAGCATTTCTAAAAAAAAGTTTTTGTTGACGAGTCATCAGCAGAAGGACGGAAATTCCTTGGCCAGCTCACAGTCCAGATTTGCAGCCGTTTCTTCAATGTGGTTTTTGATGGAAACAAAGAAAACTTCTCGTCAGTACAAATGATTCTATCGACAATGTTGGGTAATTACTGCAGAATCCACTGACAAAACTGTCTTCTTTGCACTTCGTGGACATCAGTTAATGGTTGAAATGAAATTTAATGATAAAATGTAATCGAAGATCATGTCTTACGATCCTCCACAACTTTGTTTTCATGGGTGACATTTGCTGAGAAGCTTTTCTATTTGAGCAACCGTTTTTTTTAAAAGAAAGTCTTCACCTTCTTAATCACTCTGCTTTTGATCATTTGATTTTGTTTTCATATGTTTTTTCTAGTCTCATTTAAATGATCAAGAACCCTTGTCAACTGGATCAGCTGGTAAGATTACGCCGCCTGTCTACTGATCTTGAAGTGAAGTATAAATTCTCAACGAATTGTAGAAGGAGAAGGTGTTTTCCAAACATTTTCAGGTTGCAGATTGTTAATTATCAATGCAAATTTTTATCTATTGATAAAAATCCCCTCTTTATAAACACAATGATGTATCCATAATACGATTTGGATAATTTGAAGTGCTTCAAATTCACACTTTAAAAATGACATTTCTGATGGAACACACTGTACTTTTTTACATTGAATAGGAGAACGTAATAAATTCGTAGTGTTTGGATCATCAAGAAGAAACTTGATTTTACTGGAATTTTTTAAAATCGTTAATAAAGAATCTTTCATCAAAGAATTAGAGGGATAGATAATAATAAAAACGTACTAATTAGAAACACAAGGATGTGCCCAAGGGATTTCTGTTTATTTACTTTTTAAAGCTTCACGAAAAAGAATGCAAATATACGAAAACACGAAATGACAATACTTATGTTAAATCCACCGAAAAAAAGAAAATTTTAATGAATCTGCAACAATTCAAAATTTGAAAACCAATGAAAAAAATCTCTTTGATAATACTCTATGTAGACTAGTTTAAATAGAGAATTCTTACAAACAAGCTGACAATTGGAAGTATTCACAAAATAACTAGTAAGGAGAGACTTTGTTTCTCCAGAGAAACTGTGGTTCACCAAAGGATACAGTGATGCACTTTAAGAAATTGTAGAAGAAAATTATATTATTTGTAAAAGAACATTGTCTTTATATACCTTCATTCTGATCAAAATGAAATTAATTTTATGACCAGTAAAAAAATTATATTTGTCAAAAATTCAAGTGCTCAAAAACTCAACACCTACAAAACATATTAAAATATGTGAAATATATTTTTTAATGTTTCCCCAAGTATTAGACTAATAATGTTTGTTGCTTTAAAATATGACATATATTTACATAGGTATATATGTGTCTTATAACTAAGGTTGGGCAAGTCTAGAGTAAAAAAAATAGCATTTAAAGCCCAAATGTATAAACATTACTACGAAATATGCAAAAAAAATGATAAAATATGCGAATAAAATTTCTTTTACATTTTTTATAAAATTTGGTAAAATGTTACTAATGTTACTAAGGCTTTATATACTTTTTGTTAAGCACATAATACTTAAAGTAACAATAAAGATAATGTGTGATTAATGAACCATAAAATACATAAAAATAAATTTCAATACAAGAGTTGCAGGCTTACAGGAAACGATTCCATTGGCGAATCAAAATATAGCGTACGTGGTCATCCGTCAAACTGGTGCGCTGATCTATCAATGTTTTGTTAAGCTTAGAAAATGCCTTCTCACAGTCCAAAGGGGCGCACTTAAACAGATTATTTGACGCTAGATCATGGAGTTCAGGGAGGATCCAATGAGAATTCCAACAATGTCTCCATGATACTATAGCCAGGGTTCTTCTTTAAAACCTGGCCCGACTTAAAGACAAAGGACTCCATCCTCAGTTCCCCTCTCACTTTCTCTACGATTCCCAGGCTCTTACGTAGGGGAAGCCTTTCTTCAAGTGCAGCAATGGTAGCCGCCAGTACTGTGAAGTTGGCCTTGATAAGAGCCAGTTCTTCCATGTTGAGGAGATTCTTGGCCTTAACGATATCAATGCTGTCGTCACTGAGGTCGTCCAAAGGCAGCCTCTAACCAGGTTCCCTACCTGGTAAGCACAGGCTCTAGAACAGGGGGAGCCAAGCCGGAGGCTGCCAGGCCCCTTTTCTTCCTTGGAGACCTCACAAATACATTTTTAACCTCTGAGACCAATGGGTTCACAAGGAGAAAAGTCCTCCCGTACGAACTCCACCACCCTGATTAAACCATGGCATAGGCAGGTGACATGGATAAGATTGGGGAGCATATTTTGCAACCCTCGGCCAGCCTTGAGATAGTAAGGTGGAAGCATTGGTGAGCAGAAGACGGATTTTACTATCGTCAAGGTCCTCTGCAAGGATCTCGAAAACTCTACCTGTCACTGCCTGTTGGAGCTCGGTGTTGTTGACCGTATTCATGTCGATCATGTCCACCAGGTAGGGCATGTCCAAAAACTCTCCGTCCAGGGGGCTGCAGAGAAAAAAGGTCATGGATCTGCCGCAGCGATCGATTGTCTCATCCACACATACGCAGAGTTGTTTTTGCGAAGTCTAGTAAGCAAGATGAACTGGATTAAATTTAGTATCAAATGGAAACTCCAAGTTCTTGATGGAATGTAAATAAGTTTACTTCACTTATAGATCCACACTAAATACTGCAGAGTATGAGTACAAGCAACATCGTTACTTATACAATGTTTCCGTACGTATTTGTACGGGTACTAGATCACTAACTGGCGTTGCAGATCATATCATTTAATGTTGTGCCACATATTTTGGACACTATGTTCTGTGTTACAAAGTTGCTATCTTGGTCCAATCATGTTCGTACTTGTAAAGGGCCGGCACGAATTTCCTTGGTTTTCGGTCTCCATGTGGCGTGTAAGAATCCTCCTGCTGGGCACCTCGTCGGAGTAATAATTAAGCATGAACGTCTTAAAGTTTGGCAGCTGAGCCTTGGCGAGAGGGATATCACAAGAGACCATCATATTCGTCAAATCCTTGGCAATCCGTAACAAGTCTTGCTACTGGCTTCTCCTTGATTCACAACATTGCACAAAGTCAGGGTACCCTGGGCCTTCAGCTTCCTCCTCTCCAGCAAACTCTCTAGGGGAGATACCTTTTAGTTCTTACATACTGATCAACAGAGCAGCGGCGTGCCACAAGAATGGACGTGCAGCAGAGGTTGCATAAAATAAATTTAGTCCTGGCATTGAAGCTCCACTCGGCTGGGCCACCAAATTCGTCCATCATCGCAGAAGGGTTAAAACTTTTGACATTTTGGCTCTCAAGGTTGGGGAAACGTAGGAAGGAAGGAGCGTAGGAGTTTTTTTTCGTTGCCTCTTTTATGAATGATTCATAGAATGGATCAGCAGTTAGTAATAATTGTATAAGCACTTAGCAACAGCTATATAAGATAAAATCATGTAGTATTTGAAGAGGACCCACGTGTACGCAATTATGAAAGGAACGCAAACAATAAAATGCACACGGGTCGACTGTCCATTCTTCCCTACATTTGTCAACCAGTGAGGCTAAAAACGTCGTCGTCCCAACATTTTAGGGGACAAGTTGGTAGGGAGGAAAATTTGGGCCACGATGAAGTTGAAAGGACAGAACTTTCGAATGAGGATATAGAGGTAGTTCATTCTGAGGATTTAGATGAAGCTGGAGAAAGCGAGCCTCTCTCGGGATCAGTGGAGGTTCACACAAACCCTGATGGAGTTGTTTCTGGGGGAGATACCCCCCCCCCCCCTCAAGTCTCAAGGGAAGAGTCCATAGAAAGTGAAGGTCTTCCTATTATTCAATCTCAAAATGTAAACGCCGACCTCGATAGTTCTCCTCCCAATAGTGAGGAATTTTCCAAACCGCACTCTAAACCCAAAAAACCCATATAAACTCGGAACTAATTTTGGTGTCAAGAACCAGATCCAGTTCTTTATCCAAAAGAACCTCTCCTTCTACAGGGTTATCCCCACAGAAAGAACAAACCCCAGCAAGGTTAATAAAAAATAGTGGTCTTTTTTTCTTTACTTTGTTTCACTTATGCCTTGGAAAACACAAACAAAAATTGATTTTTTTTTACTTCTCGAATGAATAGGTGTCAGAAACTGGACATGGAAATAGGAAAATACTCTCCCTAAACACGAGAGGTGGCAAGGATCGAATTGGTCGACACGCCTTGATGAAGAGTTTTTTAAAGGAAAACCAGATGTAATATGTCTCCAAGATGTAAGGACTCCGTTGCTTCATCGTGTTCCTTTTCCTGTCCTTTCTGCATTCCAAAAAACTATGAACACTTCTTCACTGGTGACGGAACACGTCGCGGAATAATTCGTTCGTCTGCAAAAGGATGGAGCGTGCCGAGCTTGTGAAAGATTATAATAGTGATAGTGAATGGCATAATTTTTTATTCCAACCAAGACCGAGGGGTTTTACCCCAATAAACACATACGGCCCTAATAAGCTATAGAATTCTTTCGGGGATAATCTCTAAAAAATCGAACCCATTTTGAATCTAAACTTGGTTTAGGCAAAAGGGTTCCTAAAGGGAAGGAAAATCTCAGACATCACCCGAAATATACAGAGCGTATGCGAAATAGTCAATGCCAGGGTTCCTATGGTGCCCTAATTGCAGTAGGCTTTTCCAAGGCATTCGATACGATTCTGCCACTCACATCTTGAAAGCAATAAAAAAGTTACTGCCTAAGGAGTTCTTTAATCCCATCAGAGCTTTATTGTTAAATGATACCTCCTCCTTATCTGTAGGGGATGTAGAGAGTGAGGCATTTTTTTTAAAGAGGAGTTGTCGTCAGGGTTGCCCCACAGCAACCTCTATTATTCGCTGCTGGACTAAAAGAACTCAGTGATAACATCATTAAAGAATATGGAGGCTTTGGTTTGAGTTTGACAAATTCAAAGCATATTATAGACATGTATGCGATGATATAACGCTTTTCTTAGAAGCTAATTCAGAAAAACAACTGTTAAAGCGCATTCAAGTTGTACTGAATTTCTTCAGAAAATTTGGCCTAAGATCCGTTTACAAATAAACGTCAAAAAAACTGTTGCTTTGCCGATTGGAAAGTGGTTTCCACACAAGGATTGTAAGCTCCCTAGTTTAATAATAAAAGAAACCGTGGACATATTAGGAATTACCTGGGACGTTATGGTCCTACAAGTAATAACTGGTTCCACTCTTAAAACTTTATGGATGGAAAAATTCCTCATTGGAGGAAATTCAATATGCAAAAAAGAATTGACCTGTACAATTACCGGGTAGTTCCTGCTGTTTTGTATAGATCTACAGCCGTTCCTTGGATCGCGGAGAAGGCTCTACAGGAGGAAAGCATCTGGCTGAATAATCTATTTCATCGAATCTATTTACCGGCTCTTAAACGTCCGAAATCAGATTTGGGGGGAGGATTATCCCTGTTATCTAAGATAATTCCCGAAATTTATGGAAAGTTTTAATTGACCTCTCTAAAAACCCAAATTTGGAATGGAGGAAACATATCGCTTCTAGCCCGGCCTATAATTGGATTATGTTAGGGACGGCCGCATCAAATGAACTCCTAGAAGATTTTTCCACTCATTGGCTGTGATTCAGAGAATAATATGGAGAAGAATACCAAGTTTTTATAATTCCTCAACTATTGATATTAGTCGTCAAATCGAGAAAATATGCTCTTTTTTAAGAATCTGGACGACCCGAAAAATTTGGAAAGAATAGCCTTATCCTCCAATATCCTCACAATACATGATCTCACGGATGACTCTATCTTCAAGTCCGGAAAATTTGTATTTAAACTTCATAGGACGGCAAAAAAGCACATAGTACCCGTTCCGTGGCATCTAACATGTGTTTCTCCCCTGATACGAAGGCAGAGGTGGAAAAAAATTGTCGACATAAAGGACTTGGATTTGAAGATATCGTGGAGGAGTAGAATTTTGAGCTCGATTTCCAAATTTAGCCATGAAAAACGCTTCTCGGCCTAATTTCAAATATCCACGGTTTGTATTTATTTCAACGCTCCATGTAAAGACTGTGGCAAATTTATAACTCAATTATTATTGCCTTTTCGCAATGTACTGTTCTTAAATCGTGAGGGACTTGATCAGCCTCATCATTCATCGAATCGACGACAAAAATATTTCCCCCATTCTTCTTTTCGGTCTCACGTCTAACCTGCGATCTGCGTCGGAGAAAACAAGTTTGCTCTATCAAGCTCTAGAAGCTACGTAGCGAGCACCTTGTGTCGGGGAAACATCGAAACGGAGGAATTGAGATCTATTCAAATTTCCGCTTCTGCACAATATTCTGCACTGGATATAAGATTCCAGGACGCATTGATTCCCAGTTGAGGTTCGCAGGAGACTTGGTACGTTACTTCCCCTCATTCTCCGAGAAAACAGCGAACGACCTTAAAAAACTCTAACGAATATATAGAGGTTTTGTTAAAAGACATTTGCTTGATTAATTTATATGTTTGTTTTATTTGGCACTGTGCAGTTTTTGTTTCATTTTTACCGCTCTAATTTTTACGAAAAAAATCCTTTTTTAACTAATAGAATGTTGTATATTGAAATTGACTTTTACATTTTGCGATTTAATTTGAAATTATAATGTTTATTTATATATATGTAATTATATAACTTCGCTAAATAGAAAAAGGTAAAAAAATGAGCTAAATTTGGATGAAATTTAGTAAATAACAAATATGCTAATAAACTAGAAATTGCTAAATATGCGAATAAAAAATGTGATTTAGTTCAAGATTTTAATTTGCATATTTTTGCCCAGCCCTACTTACAACACTTACAATTATCTGAGGTGAATTAATACAGAAACAAAGTTTGTTGTACGTGAGTAAAGAAGAAAGATTCAATTTGAGGTCACACTTTTTAGAATATTTACTTTTATGTAAATAATTCATAAAGATGATGACTCATAGGTAGACCTCTATCGGATAATACCAAATACCTTTTGGATAGTCAAGGAGTAGTAAAGACTATGCTTAAAAGAAGAGTTTTTCTTTGTATCCAAATGAATATTGACAAAGTACAAAACGTTCAATATAATTTGTTAAAACTCTTCGATTTAAAAGTTTACAATATATATTTTTTTGTAATGGAAAGACAGTGTGTATCTTTTCACACACTCAAATGTTTACACACATGGATGCTACTTTTGTGTGAAATATGTTTGGAGGTTATAAATGAGCGGAAGCTCAATTTAATTTGCGAATATATGTTAGGCCATCATTGTGGGAGCTATTACGCTTATTGTTTCCATTTTGTTCTCCAAAGGACAATAAAGAACGATATATATCTATCAAGGAAGAAATGAGGAGGGAGGATGCATGCCATAAATATTTGCAACAGTTGACGCTGTTGTGGTGGTGAAAGTTATTACCTTAGGGGAAAGAAGCCATGCTTGAAGACAGTCTACATATATATATTTCATAAATAATGCCTTTGGGCTTTACAATGCTTCAAGCTGACGCCTTAAAGGCATTTCCTCGAGGCTTTTTTGTGTCCTGCTATGCTCGACAAAGGCGAAAAACTTTGCGTGCAATTTGATGAGCTTCAGAGCAACACAGTGGTGTATGCCTAAATGCGAACACTAAGAAACTACAGTACATACAAATGAGGTAAAAAAATAGTTAAAATATTGTGGGTAAAACAGAATAAACAAAAAAAGGTCAGAAAAAATTAATATATAATACCCTTTATTGCTTTTCAGATCCGGATCCATGGGCCTCCGTAAGTGTAGCATCATTATTATTTTCTTAATATCCTTTGAGGATAAACAAATATATATAAATGAGTATTCTTTCGGAGGAATAAATACTTATTATATCGTCTGCTCTTCCATCGCAGGATACTTTCCATTTATGATCATGCCTGTAATACCAGCCACCGGATCATATTCTTCTATTAACAATTTTAATTACAGGGGGTGTTAATTATAAATATGTATATAATTTGTGTATTGTATTGATCAGCGGGATCAGTTTGTATTTATTATATTCTTGTTGATCTCATGTCTTATATTTGTAGTATTAACAGAGGCGCGGGAAGACATTTTTTGCAGGGGGTGCTGTTGGTGGGGGACGAACTTTTGAACGGGGATCTGGGGGCCCTCCCCCAGAAATGTTTTTTTATAGATGCAACTTCCTGCATTCTAATCAATTTTAGGGCATGGCAAATCCCATCTGACTCACTCTTTCAGAATCTACCAAAGAGTTGGTACACACAACACAATCATTTCTGTAGCAATCAGAATCAATGGTAGCAACTCATGCACTCGCTCTTGCCAGCACTACCTACGGCACTGAAAATAGCAATTAAACACAAAGCACTCGGCGGCGCTGTACATGAAAATAGCATAACCCAATGACTTGCCAATTCCCCCTTTGTTGCGGAAGAGTTACTGCATTGCTTTTCAGTGCAGCTGATAAATACATTATCACATTATATTATTATTATTATTATTAAGACCTATTAGGCCTCTATTACAATGTGGCACACAGCACGCAGCCTTCCATTTTGAGTGAACCAATAAACCACAGGCACACTGGTTTTATTGATTGACAGTTTAAGTGCAGACAAACTCCTTTATTGGAGTCAAATAGGTGGTTGTAAAATAAAAATAAAAACACATATCCCATATATCATGTTTAAAAAAATAGGCCTAAACAAAACAATACATTAATCAATCATTAAGGTGTATTACTTCACGGTAGTTAAAAAAACATTAAAGAAACATTCAGGTAAGCATTCAAGTAAACATCATTTACTCACTCCAAACGTAGATTTGCGCTCTGGAGTGCGGTGGATAAATTCTCCAATTACATCCTGAAGATTTAAATCGTCCAAGATATCTTTGTGGACGTGGAGTAGGGCCATGTGGGTCAGTCTGCACTGACTGACCTTGCTGCGGAGCCAGGTTTTCAGGCGGCGCAGAGCTGAAAATGATCTTTCCGAGCATGCAGTTGACACAGGTAAACAGAGGCACAGATGGATAAGCTTCTCCACTTCTGAAAAGAGGCCTCTAGTTTGGGGATGAAGCGCTGCCATGAAGCGACCCAGGTCGTTCACTGTGTGAAATGCTTGGTCCTTGGTCAGGCCACCCAGCATTTTCAGTTGCAAGGCGATAGACTCAAAATCCTGCATTGGCAGCTGAAGGGCACTGACATCATCACTGTCAGACACGAGGCCCCTGGTAGAATCCAGCAGCACCTTCTCTCTCCTTGCCGCTGTTGACATTCCTGCTTGGTCAAAACGGCGATCACGCTCGGAATCCATCAGGTCCACCGCCTCGAAAAATTACCGTCTCCATTTCGCCTCTGCTGCACAATCTGCTACATCCTCCACCGCGGCGGTATCCTGAAAACGGGACGGTGTTCTGCAGACCCTGGATTCGTTAGGCCACTCTAGGCTGTGAGCAGCTTCGAATGCTTTGGCCTTCACAAATATTGTGTCCACAGCTCTATCTCCCCTCAGTGCACCTACAAGTATAATAACAAAGAATGTGTCATATATACAGTATTTATATATAGCTTAGGCCAGGGATGTCAAACTCAGGCCAGAATGATTTATAAATACCATATCTTAGTAGGCCTATTTATTGGCCTATATTTTGTTTGGTCATGAAAACACAAATATAATTGTAGGCTTATACAATGAAGGAATCGGATTCTTACTCATGCGCTCCTTGAGAACGAGGATGCACTCAAGTGCGCCGGACACACTCGCGTTGTCACCCTGCAGACTCTTTGCCACTGTCTCGCATGGCCCAAACATCGCTTCACAGCAAAGCAGACCGTATGCTGTTCTGGCTTTCTGCGCTTGCTTCAGGAGTCCAAATATTTTTTGGCGAGTCTCGCCACGAACAGTTCTGTCCTCCTGTAGAGTGCGTAGGGTCTGGAGGAGCGGCCCGTAACCCTGTAGCAGTCTGCTTATAGCCCTGGTCCTCACACACCACCTTGTGGCACACAGCGCTGCTAGGTTGGTGACAGGTTCCCCCTCTGAGAACAGGCTCTGGTAGAGACTCATTCGTTTCGCAGACTCCCGGATGACAGTGGAGACGCTTTGTACAAAGTTGAAGATTTCCGCTATCAGAGAAACATCCCGCGCCACCTCTTGCAATGCCAGGTCTAACGAGTGGTTACAGCAATGGACAAACAATGAGCCAGGGCAAAGTTCAGCCAGACGCACTCCACTTATTCTTCCGGCAATGTTGCTTGCCCCGTCAAAGCAGTAGCCCTGCAGCTTTTCAATAGGCAGGTTCAGTCGCAAAAATATGTCAACAATGCACCTGAACAGACTGTCTGCCGTGGAGTCTGGTGCACTGTAGAACCCCAAAAAAACACTTTGTTTGCCCATTTGAGAATCCACGTAATGTAGATGGCAGGAAAACTGTTCCGATGAGCTGATGTCTGTGGTGCCATCAGCTGTCAACCGAAGTAACTTGAACAATTTGCCTCCTGTACCAACTTTCGCTGCACAGCATGTGCAAGCTGCTCAATCATTTCGTTTTGGATCGTATCCGAGAGCCAATTATCTCTCCGCAGCATCCATTGGCGAGCTTCAGGAAGAGACTCGGTGCGATCCAGCATCATTAGCCAAAAATTGCCGTCCCGATGGTCGTGGCCACGGAGTGGTAAGCCCTGTCGGAGCAAATAGCGCACCGACTTGAACGCCTCGTTCAGAACGACCCTGGCAGTTTTCTGATCTTTTGCCACCACGTCGGAGAGTAAAGCGCTGATTGGGGTGTTATTAAGTGCAGCAACTTTATTCACGGCGCCCAGATGAAATGTCGATCTCTCATGCTCCCTGAATTTGTTGGTGGCTTTACGCCAATTCGAAAAGCCCCCTCTAATGAACACCGCGTCTGCTCTCTTCTTCTCCTCCTGTATAAGACCTTTCTCGACCGCAGACACGCAGGTGTAACACAAAGCTTTGTCCACATCCTTTAGGTAATGCAGCCACTTCCATTTTCCAAACCATGCTGATTTGAAGGATCTGGTAAAAGTTTCAGTCCCGAATTGTTTTGCTGGAAAATCCAAAGCTTGCGGCTGAAACGGCTCTGATGGCAGAGGTGATGTTCCTGTTTCCACGACACTCTCCTCAGTATCTTGCGAAGGGCTAGCAGCAGTGCTAACAGGGATCACATCAGCAGCAGTACCAACCTTGTCCTGACGCTCCAGTGCTTGATAATATTCTTGGTCCAATGCGTTGGGCTGTGGATTACTATTCTTCAAAAGTTTGTTTTTGGGGAGGCTTTGAAAAAAAGACGACATCCTCTTCTGCGACATGTTTTTCGACTCTTTGCTTATTTTAACACAGCGGGCTCGCGGGTTTTGTTTCGAGGAATCTCAATCACGTCAGGACAAAAGAAAATCTGATTGGCCACACAACAAATTGTATTATTTTTTTTAAATACATTCGTACAACATTTATTCTTGAGTTTAAATATTTATTTATTACTAGGCCCTCCGGCGGGTGGGTGGCCTACGGCCACAGCATTTATACATGGTAACATATCTATGGATAATATGTTGAGGCAAGGATTGAACCTTGCATCAAACAATGAAGTTTTTTAAGCTTGTTTAGATGATGATGGAGACGTCGTATAGAAAGTAGTTATATGATAGAGAATGATGTGAATATTTTTTATAAAAAGGAGAGGGAAAAATATATATTATCCAGTAAATCCTGATTAAGTTCCTCTCCTTATAACTACAAAAATATATGTATTTATTTTTCTTTTTTTCCCCTTTTCATACTTTACAAATAACTTTATCGTCTCTTTAAAAATATCAGTGTCGAAGCTCCGCTACCAGGGGGTGCTGCCGCACCTCCCGCACCCCCACTTCCCGCGCCCCTGAGTATTAATGTATATTTACACGTGTTTTTTGTTCTTCCTTTTTGGTTATTATTATTTGTTGTAAATAGTTCACTTTGGAACGCCTTCGAATATAGAAGGGGGACTGATGTCTCCCAAAATTATAGATACAGTCATAGAATACTAGACACATGGAAAGGAAGATAAAAAACACACGCCTAATTTTCAACAGCATGCGGGCTTCATTTTTAGTATTGCTTAGTCATCACATCGTGTATACGTGCTTGATCTTGCTCCAATAGACAATCATGGTGAACATGTGTTGCGCCCCTGGATGCAAGCAGGGATACAAGAGCACCCCAAAAGATCCTTCGGTGACTTTTCACACGTTCCCCAAGAAGACTCCATCCTTTCGGAGTGGATCAAAGCCATTCCTAGGGATACATCTAATTAGACACCAACATCGAGTTCAAGAATATGTAGTCTCCATTTCCTTCATTCGGACTTCGTAACAGCTTTTGAGGATCCTACTCGAAATATAGGGAGAACCCTCCAAAAAAGGTATGGACTTATTTTGGCTTGCTTTTTATATTTTTTTATTAATTGAACTTTTGTTAATTTCTAGACGTTTGAAGGATGGTGTCATTCCCTCAAAATGGCCTAATCTCCCCACTTATCTCTCCTCGAAAAGGCAACTCCCGAGGCCAACGCAAGCAGCTACCACTAGCAAGAGAAGTGTCCTCATCAATGAGAGACAAGAGGCTCTCCGTAAAGAACTCTCCATGAAGGAATCCGTCAAGACTGCCCAGGAACTTTATCATAAGTTGACATCAGAGACTTTGCCTTCGGGATTCACTCTACTTCAACTTCCAAAGGTGTCACTTGTGAAGATGGTTTCAACAGAGAACGGAATGGACATTTCTTTAAGTTTGGAAGTTGATGAAGATCTATCCTTTCAAATGTATCACCGTCACTCCCTTCTGGAAAAGAGCTTAGTATCCCACTGTATGACGTCGATTAAAAAGATCCGTTCAATCACTGAGGCTCTTAATATAGCTGCTTATTTGGGGTCGAGGGATCAACTTCCGGACAAAGAAATGTTCGAGGATATTCGTGCTCGGCTTGAGAGATACATAAATCTGCTGAATTAGAAGAAGTTCATTATTCAAAGCTCTCATTCATTTTTGAGCAAATGAATCTTCTTTTCAAACTGCGAAGTGGAAGAAGATATTCTCCTGGACTCCTTCTTCTTGTTTGATGTGACAAAATATCAATTCCGGCCTCTATGAACAACTTCATTCCTCTAATGCAATGTCGCTTCCCTCTCCAAGATACCTGAGATCAATTGCATGCTCTGTTACTGTGGAAGCAGGACTATCATCATCGACAATCCGATACCTCCAATCACGAATCCAGACCTTTGCACAAGAGAAAAAAACGTCACATTGATCATTGATGAAGTTTACTCTGCTCAACGAATTGAATTCGTCAGAGGAAAGTTTCTGGGCAACGAAATAATCAGGCCACGAAGACCGTTCTCACATTTATTATCAAATCGGCTGGTGGAAATACATGGACGTCGTCGCACTAGTTCCAGTAGTGAAATTAACAGCTGAACTATTATTTAATCAGTATACACGGATCATGAAAACCCTTTGGGAAATCGACTTCACCGTCGTGGCCTTGTCTGTTGATAATCACACCGTAATAGAAGATTTTACACCCAATTTCTATGTGAAGATAATCTACAGACATGGATTCCTCATCCCCACGACAGTTCCAAACGCGTTCATCTCCTCATCGATTCAGTCCACAATTTCAAAATATTTACAACTGCTTTTTAAGGAAAGACTACCTAGAATGCCCTAATATCTTCTTCCCGGACTCACCCCCTCTTCGTCCAAACTTCGCTCACATTCGAGAAGTTCACAAGATTGAATCCACATTCAAGTGAGATTAGCTCATAAGTGTGTCTCTTAAGATCTTCAAATCCAGGGCCACTTTTACCGGACATTCGTTGAAAAAATGTTTGACAGCACGGAGGTGGTCATCAAGACCATGCTCAACAGCCAATGTGAAAAAGGGCATAAATGGGGTGGTCATCTTAAAAAATATGTCAAATAATTTTCAATGTCTCCAGTAAAAATTTGGTTGCTCAATTAACGACGAGATTCATGATCAAAGTCGCAAAAGAGCAGCCATAAATTGAATCTTAAGGAAAGAAAGATTGCTAAGCTTCTTTCAAAAGCTTAATTATTTTATTGAACTCTTTTTTGGTGTCCTTTTTATATGTATGCACTAATGTATTAATAACTATTATTCATATTTGTTCCGACTCATTTATTTCATTTACATATAAATTTAAACCTTCATCAAAGCATTAGAACAGTTCATTTATTATAATATTTAACATTATACGTCTATAAAAGAAGAATAATGCCCGCATCATGTGCGCGTAAAATTCTTTCTTCCTTTCCATGTGTCTAGTATTCTATGATACAGTCCATTTTTATTGAGGCCCGTCCCTGCCTTTAAAGGGAAGGAGTTCATTGGGAACTTTTCAGGGGGATAAATATTCTATGAGAACATTAGCTACTTCAATAATATATATATATCACAATAGAGAAAAAAATCTATATTATTAGCTTATATTTAAAGCTTAAATATCGTTTAAAATTAATGATGATATTAAGATATCTACCTTTATTATTGAAATTGGGCTCCTACAATTGTATTAGCAGAAGTGCGTTCCTAATCCACGGCAATCTTTGAAGCATTAATATTCCGATCTAAATACAAGCTATTATTAAGAGGATACTTTACTAATTGCTCTAATTAGTTAGAATAATGAATAAATTATGCGACAAGTAATAAAAGTTTTAAATTAAAGCTTTGAATTGCAGCAATCATCTGAGCCTTTGAGAATGTTGATAACTTAATGGAATGCACGGTACGCATCAGTTTCTTTTTAATCATATTTTTCACTTCCCCATTAAGTATTGTATTCCATTGGAATACAATATTTTTACAATATATATATATATATACTAATAAAAAAATCCGTTCGACTATTGATTTGTTTCTCTTTATTTCTCAAACGATTTATTAGATTTTTACGAAAAAAGGGGGCCTGGCAAGTGCTTTTTTTTTTGCTTATTTTTTTGCCAAAGCGGATCTTTGCAATTTCTTAAAATTGTCTAGCTAGATATTGACACAATTTTCAGTGAATGCCTTTGAGGTGTTAAGATGTGGTTTGAACCATTTGGTTATTCCTGGAAAATATTTTTTCTATATGGCTATTTTATGCGGAAAAACGCTTTTATATGATTATTTGATCATGAGAAGTTAAATTTAGTAATATAATTTTATGTAAAAGTTTTTTTTGGTTGCTTTGAATTTTATTTGTGGATGATTGCATCCGGAAAAAAATATAAATACTAATACAAAATTGTTTATTCAGTTCTATGTGTCTCCTAAACTTATAATTATATATTAATCAACTTATCTATGTGTCAAGGAAATATAAGGCTAAATGTTAAATAAGGTGGATTGAATGTTCTTGATCGTGATGCTTATTCAACTCTCAATGTTGAGGGATCAGGTTCGATGTCTCCCGAGAGGGAAAGGTCATTTTTTGCTCAACTTCATTGATAAGCGTATCTTAGGTTCGGTTAGACTAATTTACACGCTAGTATGCTTATTTATATACAGTTGGATGCAATTCTATAGAAAAATCCGGGGACCCGGGTAGCATTAGCTAGTTTTTAAAATAAATGTTTATTAATGATTTTTTTCAAGTGAATTATATTTGAAGAATGCTTTGAGGTTAAAATACATACAAGAACCATGCGCCTCCTTGTTTCAGATTGCATGGAAGTCCAAGCTGATGTATGTACCTTGGTGATGATGATATTGTCGTTATTTATTGTTTGGTTATATACTTTTTTCAAGATGTATATAAACGTGGATTCATATGCATATGACTATGAATAATACATAACTTATAAGAAAATAAATAATAGCAGTACTCCTGTCTGCCTATGAAAAAGTAAATAAATATTTTATGTTTGAGAATAACTTTGTTTGATTTACAAAAAAAATGTTGGAAAGGAACTTGCATGCTTTCGCAAAATAAACAAGCAGGTCTAAACAAAAGAATAACAATGGTTTTAAAGGAAAGAAAGGACTCATTTTTAATAGGGGGAAGTTGTTTTACGTAAATTATGTACATTTATTGCTTGAAATATCAATGTCTTTTGGTTCCTGGATTTATGTAATAGCCGATTTTCTGTATCTTACAAAAATATGAAAGGCTTGATTTTACTGTCTCAATGGATGTTTAATCTCTCGCTTTAACATGATCAGTCGGCACAATAGTTTTATGAAGCATCTATTGAAAAGGCTATAAATTAATCTGCAGACTCTTAAAAGACGACAAAGATAAAAAGTGATGGGGCTTGTTGATGAGACCGTAGTTATTCCGTGAGGACTTCTATTTTGAAGTATTCAAGTGTTGATGTACGTCTACATATATTATTTATAATAGAGATCTTATATTCTTATTACGTTAACTATCTGCTGATACTATATTTTTCTTGCCTATGTGTTTTGATAGAATTGTATCCTGTAGATATAAATGAGCATACTAGCGTGGAAATGAGCCACTCGAACATAAGATTTTATAAAAGAGGTTAACCAAAAACTGGTATTGCTCTAGTCAACCTGCGCCCACAACATTAGGAGTTGAACATGCGTTAACATACTGAGTTAATCCTTGAATCTGGATTACGTTCCATGAGATATGTCCTATTTGGGGAATAAAGTTAATATATATAATGGTCGTAGGCACCCAAAAAGTGGAATGTGAGCGCTCTCACACATCAATTCAAGCCCACGCCTTTTTAACCCGCCAAAACGCCAAACTGATGGGTCATCCGCCGTACAGACTTGACATCCAATGACTTCTTTTTATTCCCGCATAGTATGGAAAAAATATTTTTTTCTACGATTTTCGTCTCCAAAGGAGGCTGTTGAAGCATTTAAGAACTATGTAGTGGTGATGTCTTCATGGGAGTCCAAAAAAACTTTGACAATAAGCTTAATTGCATGCAAAAAAGTATTAAAAAGTTCTTTATAAACACCTTGACCTTTAAATACAGGGCCGTAATAAAAGGTGATTGTATCTATAAAAAAATTCTATATTCCAAGACTTTGTTAAGTGAACTAAAAACAATAATAACAAGAAAGAGAAAGGACAAAACATGTATAAATAGGAATAATAATATATATATATATGTGACGTTATGATATGAACAAGAGAACAATAACACTAATGGGATGTTGATTAATATATTAAGCCAATTATATATGCGTATTAACATATATAATTTTAATTTAACGTTTTATGAAACAGTTTTAAACGGTTGGATATTTCCCAGAATACGCCTCTGATGGAAAATTTGTTTTAATACCCAAGAAGGAAAGAGCCCCCATTTTATAAATGTATAAAAATATCTCTTATCTGATTTTTTTTTGTTGGCTAATTGGTTCGATAGCATTGCATCCGACTGTATATAAATAAGCATTAGAGCATTAAAATTAGTCTATTGAACCTTGGATCTTATCAATGAGGTAGACCAAAAAGGACCATATCCTCTTGGGATTCAAACTTGCACCACCCACCATTGAGAGTGGAACACGCTTTATCTCTTTATCTGAATTTAAATTTAAAAGTAAAAATATATTACTCCAAAAATGTATTATTATTATTTCTGCAACAGTTAAACTGTTTCTACTTCTTTTATATTTTTTAGTATGAAACATCTGACAATTGATTTTCCCCGATTCATACCTTATTACGAGGCAGCTAAGAGCCGATTCCTTGTCAAGCTTGATGGTCTTCATTGAGAGGAAGTATATATTTTTGGGTTGCAACGTCTCACTTTTAATGCTTGCATCAAATGACCGTATTCCCTTCCTTCCCTTTATTATGATATCGGTAATATTATTAATACCATTAATGGATTTAGTTCATCTGGTTTAAAAGCATTATTCCCTTTTCATGGACCATTAATTCAGTTCCAATCATAAATTTCATACTTTTTACATCCATTTACGGAAGAATAATATAATTACGCGTCTGCTTGAAAAAAAAATTGCTATATAGATTGAAGTAAGAGACTTTAAAAGGCAATAATATGTACAGTGTGCACAAGCAAATCGCAGACAAATCTATGCCCCTCAAACATGATCAACTTCTGTCCGAACCTTAAGGATTGCAATATCCTACCTTTACTAACTTTTATAGGTGTGTTCTAATTGTGTTTAAATTTCTAAGTGGCTGCCCTCTGCCCCGATAATGGCCTCCACACGGCACCTGAAGGCAGCGCCGACCTTGACCACGTAGTCCATGGACATGTTGGTCCACTCCTCGTCAACAGCGGACTTTAAGTTTGCCACATTAGGATGGGGTTTGCTATAAGCCTTCCTCTCCAGATTGCCCTGGATCCCATAGTCCAGAGGTGAACAGTCTGGTGAAGAAGGGGGCCACATTCCCCACGGCCAGAAGTTGGCCAAGGTATCACTGCACAACTTCTGGGTTTTGATGGCCTTATGCCCAGGTACACTATCTTGCTGGAAAACATAGTTGCCCTCAGGGTAGGTGGAGTCCATCCAGGGCTTGACTACAGTCTTGAGGACATCCAGGTACTCATTGGTCGCCACCTTGAGGCCAGAAGGGGGGCATGGAATTCCGTCGCTGGCCACCACACCTAACATCATGGCAACCTGAGGGTGCTTAGTGGCATTGATGGGAGGGACCATACTGGCACTGGTAGCTATGTATGGTCGTTCCTGGCATTTCTGGCCATGTCCACAGTCCAGAACTTCTCATCTAAAAAAACACGTAACAGTCCAGGATTCTTCCAAATCCAGTTCATCAATTTATTCCCCTTTTTGATCTTGATCAGCTTGGTTGAGCTTGAAAGCAGTTGGCGCTTTCTCTTGACATAGCTGGTCATACCCAAGTTCCTGATGGCAATCTTGGCCGTCGTGGGGGAAACCTCCATGACCTTGGCCAGCTTCCTCATACTGATTGTGGGATCCTGCCCAATTTTGGCCTTGATATCCCCTAATTTGCCCACGATTTGCTTGTACACACAGTATTTTAAAGGACTAAATAAATATTTATACTTAGGTATGGTTAGAAGCAAAAAGCTAATTCTTTATTGTACAAGTCAAGCAAACAAAAAATGTTTAGATATTTATATTTCAAAAACATATCGCATAAATTGTATGATATCTGACACGATTAAGTATATTTTTAATGCTAAATTTTTACAAAATGTATCATGAAATTAGTTAAATATAATTATCCATTGTTAAAAAGTTAACCCTAACTATGAATTTAATAAAAAAACCTTCATTCTTTTGAAAATGGTTTTTATAAGACTTGAGTGTATGACACTTTATTCATTCATTCAATCATACTTACTCAGTTAATTAACAATTGAGTAGATGTTTTATAGATGTTATAACTTGTTTATACGTCGTGATTTTCTGAGACCCCCAATCTTATTTGTTTATAATTGGTTCCATTGAGTTGTGTCTGTGTAGACATGGGTAAGCATTGCAGCTAAAAAATTACAGAGACAAACCTTATGAGCGAGGCTCATCGGGAATACCTTCCTCTCTAGAAAGGAAAAGAATTTGCACCCTCAAAATTAATAGTGGAGCACGCTCATCCCCTGGGCTAACAGGGCACCCTACTTCGCAAAACCCTTTAATATATTGAAAAATAGAGTATTTGTATTATTAAAAAAATGAACTAAATCCAGAATGACCTGAAAATAGAAAGCACTTGTGAAAAAACTTAACCTAATAAAGAAGAAAAAAAGTTTGTAGGATTTCCAGCAATTGAGTTAATTAATTCTTTATTTTCTTTGCCGGCTTCTATCATTTTCGTCACTTGGGTGTATCAAGTAAGCTAATATGCTTAAGTAGAATTATTTATTTTGTTTATTTTTTTGGGGGGGGAAATGTATTTCGTTTTCCCATGATATTCAACTTTGTCTTATTTTTGTTTTATAAAAAAAATAAAAAGATGTATATTTATTTGAACAAACTTTCTTGAGACTCATAGAAGCTAGTCTGGGGACTTTTTTGTCTTATTTTATTTCACTGTTGCTTGAGGAGCTTGCCTGTGTTTTAAAAAGACACAGAATACATAAAATGCATGCATGCATGTTGTATTCACTTGAGAAATGGTTCTTCCTTCTATTGTAATTTCACGGCTTATAATAAGTGATGAAGTCTACTGCTTTTTTTTTTGCCGGGCATAAATGAAGAAGGACATGTGTAAGAGTTCAACACCAATGAAGCTTCTTATCTGGGGGGATGGGCATTGAACCTCTGTCCTTCATATGACAGAAAAGCGAGTATCTGAAGCAACACTGATGCATTTACGTATTACGTCTATAATATATATATACCTACATATTAAATATATATATATATACAAAATTGAAAAGAAGTACTTACACATTCCATAAATTAAATTTCTATATTAAAGTTAATTTCAAAGGAGTATTTATTTTCTTAAACCATACATTTATATTCAAAAAATTAAAAATATTAAAAATTAAAAATTCTTGCGTCAGAGTAATACATATATTGATATATATATATATTTGAGTGAACCATATGCCATGCTCAAAGCGGTTGAAAGATTAATATTGGGAGTATATGGGGTGATGCTAACCCCTTCGGACTGGCTTGTGTAAATCTCGCCTACCTATCAGGAAGCATATGAGATAGAGCATCTGGTATCCGCGGTTCAAAGGGTCCTCTATGCCTCAAGAGCGGACGGAACTGGACTCCCTGTGGGTCTCTATCGCCTCGTCCGAAGACATATGGAAACTATTCTTTCGGAATCCAATGCGTCAAACGACAACAAGAAAAAATATTAACATAAGCAAACTATTTCCCCTTCATGTGGACCAAGAAGATCAAGCTGCCACTATTTTATTAACCAGATCTTTTAAGTTCTTTTTTGTTTTTTATTGTCATTACTCTTATTTTGTTCCATTATTGATGTGTTTTTATGTATTTATTATCTGTAAAAATTAACACTTAATCGTTGATAAAAAAAAGATATTTCAAAAAAATATGCCATGTATTAATTTAAGCTTCGCCTACTTTTTACGGAAAATAAAGTGACAAAGCAAACCTCTACCAATTCAAAATTACTTGCCATTCAAAACATAAGATTTTTTTTGGGGGGGATAAGAATTAAAATGAGTCACAGGATAGAATAGCACCCCCTCTTTCTTTCTTATATATATATATATATATACCATGCAAGAAGAAAGAAAGAAAATAGCTAAAGGGATATGTGTAAGAGAAGGGACCCAGACGCACTCTTTTGTGCCTAAGAACTCATCCATCTTATTGTTTCTGATAATAGAAAAACTCGTTTTTTTCGTGTGTGTGTGTGTGAGCATTTTAATGCATTTTTTTGATTGATGAAAGTAAAGGGAAAAAGTACTACCAACACAAATTGATGGTCTACTAATGACTTGCTCAATAAACAGCGCACAAAATACACATATATGCTTGCATGTATGTTTGTGTATACAAGAAATACTCAGGCTCCCCCCCCCCCTGTGTGATAAAGAATAAGGAAAGGACCCGAAAAATACCTTCATTCTTTTGTGTTTAAATATTTTGTACAAGAATACAATGGCGGCATGGAGGATATATCAAACAATAAAAGAGGCTCCGATAGGACCATATACAATACATTGCTATTACTTGTCTCCATAATTGGATTGAAGAGCCAAACTAATTAGTATTGATGAATAATTTTATATGCGTTTTCATAATAAAACAAGCTAATATATAATACATTCAAATGATAGTACATTTTTGAAGAATTTCAATATTCCATTGAATATTTAAATATTTAAGTAAAAATATTTAAATATTTATTTATAAATAAATATCATATATATATATCATATATTATTTATATATATATATATAGCACGCACGGCTATCGAGCTCCCTTAAGAGCCATATTTTTCTAACACTTAATATTTTCTTCCTTAATTCTTTCCATTTATCTGATACTTTTTCTAAAGTAAAACTTTAATGACTAAATAAATTTATATTTGCCCATTTTTGTTTAGGAAATATAAAATATGGAAGTAATATTTATTTTCAGCTGTTGTAAGTTACATTATTATATTCCTACGCCATATACATATATATATAATCTACATTTAAACTCAAATCAATATAGTCTTAAAAAAGGAAATTTATATAAACTAAAAAAGTAAATCAAAATGAGAAAACATTGATACATAAGAAACCTGGTACCATAAAATTATTAAAATTGTTTGACTTATGTTTAGAGTTCTAATTTTAAACTATAATGTTTATTTATGTATTCTTATATATAACTACTCTAAGCAAATAAAGTTAAAAAAAATATATATATATATTCAATAAACTACATAATGATTGTGCCTTTCATGGAAGGGATAAGGTGTATAAAATTTCATACAAAGCTTTCAAAATAAGATAGATCTACTACATACATTTTAAAAAGTCTAATAAAAACAAATACAGTGTGTTCCATCAGAAATGGAATTTTTAGATTGCAAATTAAAAGTACTTAAAATTTGTCAAATTATCTCTTAGATACATCAATTTAAAGGAAAAGAATGAATTTTTATGATTATAAAAATTTATTGTCCTAAATCATAAGAGGCACATCTGAAACCTTACAAAAGTTGCTGGAAATGATCCCCTCCAGCCTGAAGACAGAATAATGCACGCTTCAGGACATTCTTGCAAACGTTTTTGATCGTCTCCTGGCTATATCCTTTAGCAAAGGCTTGGACACATTGTATGAGAGACTCAATGGAATCTGGTTTTTCCCTATAAATTCGAGTTTGTACTGCAGCCCAGAAGTGGAAGTCTAAAGGGTTGAGATCTGGACTGTGAGCTGGCCAGGGATTTTCCGTCCTTCTGCTGATGACTCGGCTTCGAAACTTTTCCTTTAGAAATTCTAAAGCTGCATTTGTGCAATGTGGTGGAGCACCGTCTTGCATCCACCAAAGTGAAGAACGAGTTGCAGAATGGCGCAACCTGGGCCAAATTATACCCTGGAGCAATCTGAGATATGAAACACCATTAACCGACGACAAATGGCCATCATCTTCAAGGAATGCATGAACGATTGGAATCATTCCATTAATAATGGCAACGAAGATCATTACCTTAACATCATTCCTATCATTTGTTTCGCAGATATTTCAAGGATTTTCATTTGTCCACACTCCGTCGTTTTTTGAAGTGTTTTTGATGGAGGCAAAAGAACTTCTCGTCAGTCCAAATGATTCTATCGACAATGTTGGATTTTTGCTGCAGAATCCACTGACAAAACTGCTTTCTCTGCGCTTTGTGGTTATCAGTTAATGATTGAACTGAAGTGTAATGATAAAAACGGAATCGAAGATCATGTCTTACGATCATCCACAACGTTGTTTTGGTGGGTGAAATTAGCTGTGAAGCTTTTATGAGTGAGCAACTGGGGTTTTCTGTTCTTTTTGATTTTTTTTCATTCGTTTTTTCTTGTGGATGGAACCAGTCTTATTGAAATGATCAAGAACTCTTGTGAACTGGATCAGCTGGTAAGATTTCGCCGCCCTCCCACTGATCTTGAAGTGAAGTATAATTCTCGACGTACTGTGGAAGGAGAAAGTGTTTTACCAAACTGCAGGATGATCCGTTTCTTCTCAAGTTCAGAAAATATTTTTCAGGTTGACAATATTTGGATATTTATATTTATATTGATAAAAATCCCCTCTTTATGAACAAAATAGCGTATCAATAATACGATTTGAATTATTTTAAATACTTCTAATTCGCAATATAAAAATTTCATTTGCTGATGGAACACACTTAAACAACAATTAATATGTCTTTAAAAAGAAAAAGTATAAAACAAAGAAAGTCTTTTAATCTAATTATTTAGATTGTTTATTATTATTTTACTCAGAATCCCACAATTAACACAGAAATATCGTGTGCTTTAATTTATTTGAATATGCAATTTTGTGTGTACAGCTATTGTAATCTAATAATATACGTCTTTTCAATCAAAAAACACATTTTGTTCTTCTTAAAAAAATGAACGTTTTTAGTGTCTGTTAAGTATTTTTATAGGCAACTAAATCTATTATCATCCATGATATCTAAGTACTATAGCTGAGTCTCACTTCATAAGCATTGCCAATATTCCACATATATAATGATAGGCCTAACTTACCAAAGAAAGTCAATCAACACGTTTTATTTTAGTTGCTAATTATTGTAATGTATTTAGCTTCGTTTAAGATTTTAAACCCATGTCATAATGTTTTAGTTAATTGCTTGAATAATTACCTATGCATTCAAAAACGACATAAATCTTATTCATTTATTAATGTTGACTTAAAGGGCGCCTATATATTGTGCAAAAGTTTTCTAATAATCATGTTTCAGTCATTGTTTCAGGCAGAAGAAAAACTATTTCATTTAAACACCTATATCTATAAATATTCTTACATTCAAAAATGTCAAGCATGGCTTATTATTATATTTTTGAAGATTATTTCAACAACACAGCACATATGTTATATACCTTAGACATACTGATTTTACGAAATAATGTTATATCGTATTATTTTGTAAGATAGTAAAAAAATTAGGCTTTAGTAGTAAAAATTAAATTTGTTTATTTTTTAATTCTTTCTCTATAATAAAGCAGCTTTTTAAAATCACAATCAGCTTTTGTTCTTGAAAATTGCCTTCATTCAGTTATATATATATATATATCTATATATATATAGAGAGAGAGAAGAGAGAGACAGAGAGAGATAGCACTCAACCACGTGGTTCATCTCCGGGTCCATCTCATGCTCAAGAAGTCCTCCGACTTACTCTCTCCTTCTGCTACACCTCTCACGAGATCATCATCAACGAGTAGGTCCCGGTACCGCCCATCAATCCGCATGGACTGCAGTAGTAGTTTCGAACGCCTCGCCCTACAATGTAAAACGTTCTTCATTCATGATAATAATATCGCATAAAAAACTGTCATATTGTGTCATCATCATTTTAACTGTTTTTAAATGTTCTTTTTTTTTGCCTATATGGTTCGATAGAATTGCATCCAAACAGGATATAAATAGCACTATAGCATTAAAATAGTCACTCAAACCTAGTATCTTATCAATGAGGTAGACCAAAAATGACCATCCCCTCTCGGGATTCGAACCTGCGCCCCCAACATTGAGAGTTGAACACGCCTTAGCACACCCCCCCTTATTCTTTAAAAATGTTTCTTACTCTAATGACTCCATGATTGTCGAAATGAAAGAATTGAATAAAGCTTGCCTTTTTGCCAAAAAAAAACTATCTATGAAAATTCAACAAATATATCTTGTATTTTATATATGTATTATAATTCCATATGTATAAAAATTTACCATCAAGCTTTAGTAAGAAGTTCCAACGCCGTTGGCCTTGTGGTGTTTCTCTTTGACTTGTTATATATTTTTACACACTCATGGTATTTGCATTTTTCTCCAATTCTTTATTGTATGGTGTTTTTAAGATCTTTATTCATAACAAGAGTTTTTTAAATATTATCAAAAAAGACATAGACAAATAATAATATTTATTAAGATAATAATAAAAAAACAAATTATATAAAAGTTAAACATGGATTGTGGTGCCTATGGTGTGGAGTTGAAGAATTGGGGAACCCAGAATGGATCAGAGCCAGAAGAGCGATTTTCGGTGGTATATACTTCCATCAAATCTGAGGCGAGGGAGTATGAACTGTAGTTTTATAACGATGGTCTATGTGGAACGTTCAGGAGTTGTGTCTGTTCGTACATCTCTTATACATGTGATTTTTTCCTTTTTTTATCGTTGAGACTATTAATTTTAAAATGTAGGCAGTCTCTGAATTCATGACACAAATATATTTCTTTTATCATAGATTGCACACTTCTCTCTTATACCTCCGTAAAAGTGATTAGTGCTAAAGGACGCAGATGAAATCCGAGTTTTTAGATACATTTGGAGTGGCGTAAGT
>CP045899.1:13346999-13397616 GCA_013387185.1 Caligus rogercresseyi
CAAAAAATTGTAGGTGTTTATTTATTGTTTTTTAAGTAGGGAATTCAAAATGAAAGATTTTTTAAGATAGGATTATTCTATTCTAGATCAATTTCCATTTAAAAATAGGTACATTTTCGAATTATCAGTCATTTTTCCAGATAATTCAACTTATATGGGATACTTTTTTGGGTGTTTTTTTTCTGTACCTTTCTTGGGAAAGTTGCTTGGGATTATATTTGCTTCAGTTATAGATACTAGATGCAACTAGAGGTCATCTTGGTTTCAATACATTTGTCATCCTAATCCATCAGTTTTCTACCGTTTTATGGGAATTTGACTTTGTGGTACCACAGCCCTGCAATCTTCAAAGGAATAATATTCATACACATATTGACAACATAATATCACAGTATTACATTAACATATTTATTAACCTGAACCATGAACAAAACTTGCACATCATTTGAAAAAGAGTTTGAGCTCTGAAATGTCACCTTCCATTTCACCTACTTCCTATACTTAATCAGGTTGAACAAGTCCTGCTTGGAGTCATTCTTTGCCATCAGCCTCCTGCTGGCCTCCTGTGCCCTGATGGCACCATCCCTCTTTTCCTGGAATAATACTTGGCTGAAGCCTCTGTCCACCATTTTTACTACCCTTTCGATGCTTTGAGTGTGGCATGGCCAGTTGGGCACCTTCATTGGACTGTTGATAAAGCCCTTTACCTCCAAGGTGCTTAAGGAGCAGGTAAGGGGTGGCTCTAATACTCCATCTGACCAGCTGATGAGGTCATTGATGCTGGTGGCCTCTGTATTGATCTCCGGTGTCTTCCTCATTCTGACCGAGGAGTCCCCAAGTTGGCTATTTGGATCCCCCTCTCCTCTGATTGTCAGGATCTTCTCCACCCCATTGATCCTGTCCTTCTGGTCCTCAGAGCACAGCAGTGCCTGGATGAGCATCTCACTGTGAGCATACCAGGCAGATCTTCTCACAGTTGGCATTACGAGGTCAAGCACCTCCTTTTTCTGTGACTTGAGGCAGTCCAGCTGGAATAAAATGTGCCTAGGCCCTTTGATCCAGCAATGCTTGACCTTGGCATTGAACCAGCAGGGATAGTACACACCGATGATGAATTCCACTATGAGCTGCAGATTTTTCAGGTTCTTTCCTCTAAGTCCATGCTTTGACACCCACAGTCTGAGAATCTGTTAGCTGTGGTGAGCCAGCGGCTGTGATTCACTGGGCCAATCTCCAACAGAGCCAGTTTTGCAGGAGTACTCCTTCCCTGACCGCACAGACTATTTTGTAGCCATAGTGTTGGTCTGTTGAGAGATCCTGGATGACCTCATCAGGCAGTTTGATAAGTGGAGGGCCAACACAGATGCAGTTGAAGTTTGGATTGATATCCAAGTCTGTAACTGAATCAAGCATCTTTCCGATCGGCCCAGACAATTTGTTGTCAGAGAGAGTCGGGCCATCAAGCTCAATGATGAGACGGCGAAGGGGAAGTTCATTGGTGTGCAAGTTGCACACCAACCAGACCAGTTTTCTCCCGAGGTGTAACTCCAGCTTTCGCATCACTCCAGCTCTGACACCAGTGTTTACATTAGTCGAGTCCCCTCCAATGGCCCACACAGTCTTGTCAAAACCCCTCTCCTTCAGCCATTCAAAGATAACCTTAGCTATCTGTTCAGCATGGGATTCTTCTTGGGTTGCCTTTTCTGGAGTGAAGTGGAACAAGTAGTTGCTCCCAGGCTCACTTGCGACACTGTAGTGCTCTTCTTTGATCTTTCCCATATAGGACTGTTCACTGCCCTCAGCCTCCATGATCACATTTGTCATGTCAATCCGTCCATCAAAGAGGATGCAGGAGATCGACCCCTCCTCTCTACATTTCTTCTCAAAGTCCTCCCCAATCTCTTTCATTAACTTCTCCTGTGCTCTCCCAACCTTGTTCTTGTCTATCACCTTACTAGGGTTATCCTCAGTGATAACTCCAGCATCAAGAAGTGCAGCAGTTGCAATTGCTGCCGTTGCCCTTAGTCCAGTGCCATACCTTATGCTAGCCAAGGCAATATTTGTTATGTCATCGTAGTTTCTGTGTACTTTGGCTGATGCTCCTGATTCATGGCTGGTGCCAGGAAGAAACTCGTCAGCAACACTGCTGTCTAATTCTAGGTCCTCTTCATCATCTGGCAGAAATCTCTTCACATCCTCCATGATCTCCCTTTGTGCTCTTCTTTTCTCCAACTTCTTTTCCTTCTCCTTCCTCTCTAATTTCTTCACAAGTTTCTTGTGCTCAGTCGCGTCAGGAGTCCCGAGTTGGTGTGGTCCTTTACTACCAACTTTCTCTCTCTGACCCTTAATGTAGACCAGATCAATCTGAGGAATCTTCTTTTCTCTCGGACAAGAACACTGGATATGGGCTTCTCTCTCACAGCCCTCGCAGCCTGCCTCAACACAGCTTGTTATAGGACACTGGCAATTCAAAATGTCAAATAATTTGTCCAATTTTACATTGAACCGTTCCTTGGAATCTGGAGTTCCCTTCCCAAAGGAAAAATTATTTGCCTGGATCCAGATCCTCTTCAATTTAAGGAGAATGGTAATCTTGGCATTAATCACAGGTGGCATGAAAAGAGCATTAGCCTTACTCCACTGACGAATCACACCATCATATATGTTGTCCACCAGTTGGCTTAGTGTGTAGTTCCTTCTGTCCTTGTCATTCTGCTCCCTCAACCAGATTCCATACCTTAGAATGTCTCTCAAAGTAGGTAATTCTGATACCAACAGCTCCTGTCCGGAGCCAACAAGGGCATTCAGATGAGAACTTGACTGGGATCTTGTTCTTACTTGAGCCATCTTGTTTACTATGGAATGAAGCAAAGAAGAATATATAAGTTAAGTTTAACTTTAAGACAGCTATTAAAAGTAGTTGCTAGCTACATGATTAGTACTAATATACGTCAAGCTAACAAGCCACTACTTACTTACTACTAGCTAGCTATGCACTACTTATTACAAGCTAGCTAGATATTTTTGAGGTGGTAAACTAGCTAATTCTTGAGAAGGATACAACATAAAATGCTAATATAATGGTTTTGTTCCTCAAGCTACTCATCAAAACATGTACTTACCGGTAAAGGCAAATTCCCATTCACAGAAGATTGATGGGAAAAGATGTCCAACTTGTTCAAACTTATATGACCACAACAACTGCAGTAAATAAGATGGCCTCCACTGGTATCTCAACACAACAGGGAATTACTAAATAAGATACAGTATTTCAAAGTAAAAGCCCTAGTCTCCTTTTCCAAAGTTAGCAGATTTTTTGCTGAAAAATAGCCAATTTCATGATTTCTAAAGGAGAATTTACTGTTCTTAGAATTAACCCATCAAAATAAATAATTAATATTTGGATTACACATTACAAGTACGGTGCAAAAACACCCCCATTGTAGATTTTGAAAGAAAAAAAATAGGAAGACCCGCCAGAGAAAAATCATGTAAAAACGCCATTTTACCAATTTTCAAAGTGAAATAGATGTAGCTAGGGGTTATCCAATTAAAAAATAATATCATATTTGAATTCCCCACTACCAGCCACAGCAAAATCCCACTACACACTTTTGAATTTCAAAAAAAAAAAAGTATGACCCGCACTAATATAATATAGAACCTCAGAATGGTATATATATAACATCAAAATGTATATATATGTATATATAAGTATTAGATACCATTAGACCTCCCAAAAAACCCAACTTTTTAGTTCTTTTACATAGTAAACCCAGCGATTCTGGTTCATTTTTTGATGCTGAAACGAATATCTAATTAGAAAATTTCTAGCATTGTTAGAAATTGGACGTCACTCGTTTATGAAAGCAAAACTTTTTTGTTATTACTTATTTTGAAAAAAATAATTTTACCAAATTTAGCTATGATCAATTTATGACTTTGGATTTTTTGCAAATTTTCGTCAAATAATATTTAGTGCCAATAAAAACCCTAAGTCTTAAATAACTTTAAAAACATCAACATGAGTACCCCTCTTTTTCTTTTTCCTTCTTGAACTATAAAGAACCCTAGTAGGAGCTGTTATTTAAAAAATGGTTGGTGCGTCAGACCTTATGTTCACTTATTGGCACTAAATATTATTTGACGAAAATTTGCAAAAGCATTCAAAGTCATAAATTGATCATAGCTAAATTTGGTAAAACTGTTTTTTTCTTCAAAATAAGTAATAACCAAAAGGTTTGCTTCATAACGAAACCTTTGACACCAGTGACGTCCGATTTCTAACAATGTTAGAAATTTTTAAATCAGATATTCGTTTTCAGCATCAAAAAATGAACCAGAATCGCTGGGTATATGTAAAAGAACTAAAAAATGGGTTTTTTGGGAGTTCTCATATATATTTATTTATAACTCAGAATGTATAGAAAGCAATAGTAACACACGGAGCTATCGCGCCCCTTTTTGAGGTTTTTATTTAATAACAATTCTTTATTCATATTTTTCTTTTCTTTCTTTATGATTTTGTAGTATTAATGCGTTTTATGATTACACATAAGATAAATAGATTTACCATTCGTTTCTATTTTTTTTTGTACCGATATTTAAAATTATGTTACCTTTTATATTTAGTGATCATATCTTAAACTCTATCGTATATTTTTACATTTTATGTGTAGATTCTTTAAATCAATAAATAAAGTGATTTAATAGATTCCAAAGAACCCCCAAAACGAGAAGTAAAAAAATGCTCAATAGGGTATTATGGGGACATTTGGCATAATATACCTGAAGTAGTCAGCACATTGAAAAGGTTGGGAAGCTTGAATTGTATACAACTGAAGCTGAATAAATAATCAACACCTATTAAAGTGGGCTGTATTTATAACACACATTTTATTTTTTTGGAAAGCTAATAAGATTAGCGTCCTGTTAGTTTTCTATTGTCGACGAATTGGGTTTTAGTGTACTACGGACGAGGATGTTCTATGCCCATAGAGGAGGGCGAGAGTTTGGCCAATCAATATTGGATCATCTCATTGAATTATGCCACAAGAACTTTGTCATCTACACTATAATCATAACCTCACATTTTTTCAATATTGGCATCTTTAAGAAGACTGAGCATATATCACTCTTTTGACATTGTTTCAGCTCAAGCTTAAGTATAATCTGCCGTATTGATATTTTTTAGGCTAGGATTATAAATATAGAATAAAATCCGCAAAAATATTCGTCCACACATTTTTTGCCTATATGGTCCATAGAATTGCAGTATCCGAATGGATATAAATAAGCATTATAGCATTAAAATTAGTCACTGAACGACCTAGGATCAATGAGATAGACCAAAATGACCATCCCCTCTCCGAAGTATTCGAATCGGAGCCCCCAACATTGAGAGTTGAACACGCCTTAACACACACGGACATCGCACTCCCTTGACATATTTAGCTTTAAAAAAAATTGAAACATAATGTATCCATATACCCACTATATAACTTATTTGTCAGTTGCCAAATTGAGTATCGTTCTTAGAGTAATAAAATATTGCATAGCCTTGTCATCTATAGCTTTCATCAATGTGAGCTATTGTTGTTGTGTTCCTAAATGAATATTGCTGTATGCACAATATCAGGAGAAGTTTCTAAGTCCTAACAGACAGAGGGATGTGCTTTATTTATGTACCTAAGAACATATGTATAGTTATAAAAGCACTTTGAATAGATAATGCATTTATCTGGTTGAAAGTATTTCAGCCATATCAATATTAAATAAAGCCATTATTTATCAAAAGTAAATAATTATTATCTGACTGATAACGAAATAGTATTTTTTTAATATAAAATTAAAATGTGAATTCAACAGTTGAAATTATACATTTTTATTTCAAAACTCTCAATAGCACCATTGCTATATGATATCGTTTTTCATTAAGAAATAGGGATCAAATTATCCTTCTTTTAGGATAGTTTTTAGCCTAAACATGATTAAGAATTGGTAAGCAACTTTTTTGTGCCTATATGGTTCGATAGAATAGCATCTGACAGTAAATAATTAAGCATTATAGCATTCAAATTAGGCTATCGGACCTAGGATCTTATTAATGAGGTAGACCAAAAAGGACCATCCCCTCTTGGGATTCGAATCTGCGCCCCAACATTGAGAGTTGAACAAACCTTAACGTACACGGCTATCGGAATCCCTTATGCAATTGGTAAGCAAATTATTATTTTCCTCCTAAGCACGGTCTTCATGGAATAAAAATAATACGTTACATTATTTAAAATGTAATATAATTATAAAAAAGAAAATTTGTGTTGCAAAAAAAATCATAAATAAACATTTTAGTTGAAAGTTAAAATATTGTTTACCTTGATTCTCTATTGCCTAATTTTGTGCATATTTATTTTATGTAGTTAATTCAAAGAAACCATTTGAATGGTCAAATGATTATTGATATAGTTACACTCGGATACAATTAAATCAAACAAATAGACAAAAAATATTATATTGCATAATATGTACTTGGTACATAAATCGCATATTTTTGTATTTGGCTCATTTCTATTGCTTCTAATATGTATGTATTTTTATTAAACTTGAAAGAGAATCAACTGCATCTCTTTTTGGCAGTACATTGAACCTGTTTTTTTCATAGAAAATTAGAGAACCATAATATTTTTTACAGACTGTCTGATGTGCCGCTTATACCCTTTGTGTTAGAACACTTTGATGATTTTTATTTATAATACGAAGAAAATATCAGTTTTTTAGATATTGAAAAGGTTTCATTCAAAAAGTTACCGGATTGAGCAGCTGATTATAGACAGCGCTGAAAACAATGTATTCTTAAGAATCAATGATCTTTTTCGGCTTTCTTTCATTGCGTACATTTATATGGTTTTTTATTTATGTTAATGACATCTGACTACTACATTTTACAGTCCTAACAATGTCATCCTTCAAATAGTCCAGAGTCTTAGAAATTTTAACTTGGTTAGATCAAACCCCATTCTACGTAGAACTAAAGATAACTATCTTCGAATATGGCAGATGTTGGTCCTTCATCTTTCATTGTTCAGTTTATTTAGAGATGAACAACCAAAAAGATCACAATGACTATCGACTTGTTTCTTGCATGTCGAAAGACTATATCTAGAAGACCCTTTGCAGGACTTTCCACGACGTCGTAGCAAACTCTGTCAAAAGTGTTAAAATAAACAGGACCCAAATATGAGATAAAGACCACTTTCTTAGTCAGACTGAAGCTTTTGTTCAAGTTCAATCTGACCTTTAAGATAAAATAAGTTGGCCAGGCATCGTTTTAGCGGTCATATCATATTTAAAAAAACAATAAAAGATGACTTTGGATTCATAAATAGAGCTCTAAACTTAAAACACATCTTGACAGAGTACAAAATCAAATGAACAGAGGGGGAAATATCCTCATTGCAATGAAGATAAATGGTAGTTTCAAGATAAGAATATTAGTGGATCTCTAGAATTCGTGGGAGTTCCAGTCAATGACAAAAAACACACAGAGAGCCTTATGATTGTCTTGAGCGTGATAAGACGTCACGCTGCCTTATTTCTGTGCAAATGACTAGATTTGTGTGGACGCGGACATATAATATAATCAATAATGGTTCTCTGAAGGAACGATGTGGCTGATAAAAGCTATACATACATATACGTTCCAGGAGGACTCTGTTCTAAAGGCTATGTAGACTTAAAATTTTGTAGTAATCAATGAATTATAATTTTGGCCACCATCATTCTGGACAGCGTATTATTTGGATCTGAACTCTTGTGGCATTTGCTTGAGATAATAAGTAGAGAGCAAGGTCTTCAAGACCATATTTTTAAATAATTAAAAAAGTTATCTCTTTTTTTAATTTGTAATAAAATTGCTCAAATAGTATACCCTTAATTCATGTATGAAATTCCTAAATACCAGCTGGAGTATCTATAAAGTTATTTATTTTCTTCTTTACCTCATTTTTTTCTCCGCTCTCTCGTCTTAATGAATTGATATAATTGAACAGTCTTAAGGAGTAGACTGATTAAGCAGATGGTCACCCTCAAGTATATAAACAAAAAATAATAATGATATTCTCTACCTTGCTTGGAGTTATAACAGCCCAACTTTTTTGCAAGTACCTTTAATAGTTAGAAACACATACATACATGCATACATATATACGCCGTTGTAAGATAAGAGCGAGTATTTGAATTATCTTTTAATTAATTAAAATTGTTGTTTATAAATATTTGTGTACCATCAAAGCTATTAATGTACACTCAATTGGACATGTCACTTTGTTTCTAGCAGAAATTAACTCGCTCTTTCTATCTAAAGTTTGACCAATGGTAATTTACGTACAATCAACAAATGCATCCATGTTCTATATACACTTGGACGTCTTAACCTCCTCTAAATTAAATCTCATCTGGGTTGTCCAGAGAACGAAAACGTTGATCAACTGGAGAAAGCTAACTTCGTAAATCAAACACTACAAGGTTTATTCCAATACCAGATTTCTATGTGTCAGACTTAGCGCGGAGAGAATCCTATGAAGAGTGAACGTTGGAAGCAAGACGAAATATGCAGATAAACAAAACTTTGTATGCCAAAGCCGGAACGAAATATATCAAGGAGATTCATCAATCTTGATAGTGAATATCTTTGAATTAAGATCCAAGCATTTAAATTTCAGCAGATATAAAATATGAAATCTCTAATTACCTCCGCCGAAGGAGGTATTGTTTTCACTGGCGTTGGTTCGTTGGTTGTTGGTTTGTTTGTCAGCAGGATAACTCAAAAAGTGCGGAACAGATTCGGATGAAACTTTGTGGAGTTGTTGGAAATGCCAAAAGAACAAGTGATTAAGTTTTGGCATCTTGGGTGCTTCTTAAATGCAAAATGAGCTAAAAACTAATAAATATTTCAAGTTAGCCTACTCTGCAATAGCTGTCGCTGTGCTCTCAAAGAGGAGAGCACAGCACAGCGACATCTATTGTTATAAGTATTTTTTATGCCAACAGAGTGATGAAGCATCTTTTTCATTTGTAAGTTTGTGAGTGTGACTTATTTTGTTACAAAAGAGGATCTATTTTGCTTTAACCACAATCCTCTAAAGCAAGGTTATGATCTGGATTTTTTTGGGAATTGCAACACTGGTAATCTGTTTTGTTTCCCCTTCTATAGTAAATCCAGCATGGTTTAATGCGGATGTGTGCCGCATGGACAATGCTAAGACGGATCTATTACAGATTTCACTATGGATCGTAGAACATTAGTACTTCCGCGGCCCTACCTTTGAACAAACAAACTAAATGTATTTTTTGACTATTTGATTGAACCAAGGCACTGAGGATATAAAGAATCATAATACCATTAATATTAGTCATTCGAACCAAGGATCTCTTAGATGAGGCTTATCAAATTCGACCTACACCTCTTGGGAGTCGAACCTGTACCCTCAACATTGAGAGTCAAGCACTGGGGCCCTGTTTTTGCTTATTTCATATTATTATTATTTTGCCTATATGGTTCGATATAATTGCATCTGATAGGATATAAATAAGCATTATACCATTAATATTAGTCTATCGAGCCTAGGATCTTATCAATGAGGTAGACCAAAAATGACCATCCCCTCTCGAGATTCGAACCTGCGCCCCCAACATTGAGAGTTGAACACGCCTTAACACGCACGGCTATCGAGCTCCCTTTTTAAAAGCTTGTGCTTCTTATAGGAAGATATGATTCCAAAATTGCAGAGTCTTGAAAGTGAAGAACTGCCCTCAGCAAGACTTGCGAACAGCAGGTCATTTTTAAGATTAATAGATATAAATTATGTCTCTATTTACCATTTGTATGAGTGCCTAAAGAGTCAAAGAAATTATCATATAAAATTTTAACTACGCTACAAGTCACAAGGCTTTTAATTTTGTGATGTTTTTATAAAGCACGTAAGGAAGTATTGTAATCAAGGAATAATTACGAATTAGTATAACTGTTTTAAAGCAAAGTATGAAAATAATCCTTACCCTTGTCATTTAATAAGACTTTAACCAAATGTTGCAGCATTACAAAAAAATAATTTCGTTTAATAGATATTTTGGATATATTTTGACTCCTGTATTTAAAAAAATACTATTGTAATAAGTCAATTATTTAGTTTCATATATAATAATAGAGTAAAATTGTGTACTTAATAATATTTATTTACTTTCAGCATTTTATTTCGTCAATTATAATAAATGAGTCAACAAATGTATACTTGTCAATGCTTTAAGATGGACTCAAATATTTAAATTGAAAATAGCGTAAAATGTCTATAAAAATATATATTTTTAGAGCTTCATGACAAAACAACGTGGAGTCTACTGCAAAAAAAAAGTCTTATAGCATGAGTAAAAATTCAAATTGCTTTATTGCTGCCAATAAATATATATAAGTATTTTATGGTAAAATAAAGATTGTTAAGCAATATATGTATATACGACATACATGGGTTTTGCCTATGCCTCCAAGCAATCCAGAAAATGCATTTTTTCGTTTTACTCTGTGTTACCTGAAGGAATGCCTTCAGTCATTTATTTTTTTAAGTTACAGTACAACTTTCAATGTACTTTTGTATAAATTCTTTTAAACCTAATTAGAAACTCACGTGATTTTTAATATTATCATAACTCTAACACAGAAAACCTATTTACGAATCCCAAAAAACACATTCACAATAATATCTTCCAGCAATAAGTAAAAAAGCCTTTGATACTTTAGTTTGATATATTGACTATATATTTAATCTACTCTGTATAACACATTCAAAACCGTCCAAAATGACTGATGCATAATGTGTATGAGGATTTTTTGATCCGTGTGAATATAAATAAGTATTATAGTGTTAAAATTGTCTAAGGAATCTAGGATTTTATCCTTAAGGTTCATCAAAATTGGCCTTCCCTTCTCGTTAATCGAAAAGGTGCTCTCAATTTTTTGTTGTCTCAATGCATCCGGCCCCGGAACTCTCCTTGCAATATTATTGTTTTTGCAACTGAATGCTGAAGAAAAACATCCACATCAATGCATGTGTAAGACGTCATACCAGATATAGGCTACGGTTGCAATTAACGAAAATAAAAACAGTACGAAAATAAAAAACCTATAAATCCACCTAGTAAATGGTATTAATTTTATTCATTTCATTATTACCTTATATACTATCTGTAATAAATACTGTTATAAAAATAATCATTTTTTAAGTAGCTTGTTAATGAAGCTGTAAAAAGTATATGTTTGTTTATTTGAAGCACTTAGTATAATCTAATTTTATGAATAATATATATTTTTGATAACAATACATTAAGTACAACAATTCAAACTACACTATAGAATTCAAAAAATTATATATTAAGTTCTAATCAAAATTTTAACATAGGTACAAAAAATACAAAACAATAAACTTTAGGTTTAAATCCTATAACTTTGGCCAGAATTTGATTTACCGAGAATGGCTATGAAAGTATTGTTTACAAAATAAATGCGAACTATAAATATATATTATTAATAATTAATTAACGTTCAACTAACTTATTAACCATCTATTATATAACTTCATGCAACAATTCTGTTTAGAATCCTTTCCTTCTATACCCTTAGAATAATCTTTAATATTATTTTGTTGCAATATTTTCATGTTGGTCAATTAAAAAATACGACGATACTCTAAATTGTTTTTATAATAACCAAGATTTTGAAGTCTCGAAATGAATTAGTTGGGCAACTATTAGGTGACAACGCAAAACAAATTACACATAACTTCATTTGTCGTCTTACACAAAATGTATATATGTAAATAAAACCTATCTTTTTTATATTGTAATACTTATGCCGTTTATTGTTTGCTTTTATAGTCCGATTGAGTCTATTTAATGCTTATTCATATGTTCTCGGATACAACTCACCGGACTATATATGCAACAAAAAAAAACAGTAAAATTGAGTTTGCTTACGCACAGGCCCGAATGCTCAGGCTTTTTTTTACAGTTGTTATGGGGGGGGGGGTTCCGTTCAGAGTTTGTTATGGCGTTCACAATTGGCCAATCGTTCGTTGATTTAAAAAAATAACATTGTGTAATTTGAAAACTTATGGAATTGTCAAAAAAGTGATGACGTTTTTTTAGAAAAGAATTTCCAAAAAGGTGATGACGTAGAAATTTTTTCACGTAGCAAAAAAGTCTTAGAAATTTTGCGTGGGCGGCCTGGACCCCCTCAAGCCCCCCCCCCATCCCGCCGGGCCTGCTTACGCATAAAATCTATATTATCAAATGGTGTGCTCTTTTATCGATTTATATATAATTTAAGACATAAAAATCATAACAAGCTCTGCATGCATATTAAGCCATAATTGATATTTGCCCTTATTGGCTTTTATTTGGCCAAACCGAGAACTATAAACTCGCCATTCTGAATATGCATCACTTTTTACCCTAAAGGGAAGTACTTCAATGCAATCCTTGTCTACAAACAAAAACGACTACTACGAATGGCATGCCTTGGATTTGTTTCAAAACGGTATATTTCATTCAATAGAAATCGCATTACTTATTTCTTGTGATGATCCAGCTTATTCAACTATTAATATATTATGATTGAGTGATAAATCAAGTTATATTTGCTCCAGTTTTCTTGCACATCGTGAAAACAGGTATAAAATATATATATATTATATATATATATATATATATATATATATATATAATATATGGGACGACTTTCAGTTTAATATCTTTTAATTTTCATCTGTGATTTAGTCATTATACCAAAAAAAAATATATAAATATAGTATAACAATTTTATAGATGGCTAGGTTACTAGTCAATCATTTGTTCTACTTTTTTTAATGTATCCTAATGGTAAAGCCTTGGTGCAACTCAAATTAGACCACAGTCATTGGAGTGGAAAAGCATTGTAAAAAATGTATATAAGATAAGTATTAGTTTATTGCAGTCTACATTAAATATGCTTTGGGAAATTATTGACTATTAACTTCTAAGCCAAGGATTTTTCTCAATACACAAATGAAAGGAATATGAAATATTTTAAAATATTTGTTAATACAAATATATATATATATATAATTTGTTATTAGGAGTTATAACAGTCATTTCATTAAAAAATAATGAATTTTGTAGTGAAAAAGAGCTTGTAGATACGAACTTGGTACAAGAGGGAAATACATATACATTATGGTATTCATGTAATAGTATTTTAAGCGATACACTTTTTATATTGCAAGCATTTGAATGCATCTTGTTTGTAGCCATTGAATGAGTTTGTTTTTGTTGACTCCACGGTTCCACTATGTAATTTGCGTAATAACGATTTATAATGACGATTTATATTTTGTTATTGTCGTAGTTATGACCAGCCTCCAATCTATTAACTTGTTAAATACAGTAATATGCGATTAGACACACAATTGAGTAGAAAGTAATAATTGGAGGCCCATTGCAAGTAATAAAAAAGATTCTTCTGTTTGGTTTGGCGAGCAGGAAAAAACAATCGTCGCTGGAGTCGAAGGCGATTGAATTCGCCATCCTAAATTCAAAGGCTCTGATTGCCAAAAGACTATCAACTTACACAGAATTAAAACCAAATGAAATTAGAGCCATTATACTGGCCGCAGCTGCCAGGTATACAGCTTTAAAAATTGAAGATACCACAGGAAGACAATACCAATTGGACGCTCGCCATCAACCAGATCAATATCTCCCAACGACGGCGCTGCAACATAAAAAGTTTTTAATACAAATAATCAATAACTTCAAAAAGAATATCAAAAATTTACATGTTGATTAATTTTATTTGTTTATGTTACTTCTAAGTATAGTGTCATAGTACTTTGTATTTTATTGTTTGTTGAGAATTAATTGTATTACCGTGTTTGTTTATTGCTGTGCATAGTTCTTTGTGGATCACCATGTGGTGATTTTAAGCAAGCAATAATTTAAACTATAATGTTTATTTATGTATCTTTTACACAATTGCTTGTCTGGAATAAAAGTAATAATTAAAAAAAAATGTATAGTAGGTTGTGCTCAGAGTTAAAATTGTATTATTTCTTGTCGGCGAATTATGGTACTTGCCCAACTACCGCCAATCAATCCCATGGACAAAGTTCAGCTGAATCTCAATTCAAGATGGATTTAACATGTTTGAGCAATGCCCTTGACATGTTGAACAGGTCAATGACCCTCTTTCACCCACACACTCTCACTTGAAAAGTAATCAAGGATAGCAGAAAAATCTACTATTTAGGCTAAATCCAAACCTTCTTTTTGTACCATGCTGTCTGAAAAGTCCTTACAATTTTTTTCTTCTTTCTTTTAAGTAAATTATGTTGATCCGGTGTCAAAATGACTCTTCCCCCCACAAGTGCCGCATCACATTTTTTTTTCTGATCTAATATCCAAGCTAGCGGAAATAATATTGATGAGTGCTACAAAACAAAATGAAACTAAGGGTACTAAATATATAGAAAGGAAGAGTTTTTAAATTAATTTTTAAACATTTTATTTGCATTTTAACCTAAAAGTATTAATTTGCGACAATATCAAATTCATAGTGACACCATTGATAGGTTTTTAATGTATAAAACTAAATAATTAATAAAGTACGATGACAATCTTGGGCTTCGAAAACGTTAATCAACTTACTTTTGCATCTAGCTTTCTACATTCATGAAATATAATAATAACAATTGTTTCATTGTAAACTATCTATAAATACAAATACATAAGAGAGGACAAAGACATGTTCATATTCATTCATTGAGGTCATCCCATTTCAAAACTGACTTTCCATTGGATATAAACAAGAACCATAAATGATGTCATTTATCATTTCATGAATTACTGTTATATGTGATCATATCAATATGCTCTGTGACAATTAGCTCTGAACTAAATTACTACAGAAGCAAAAATGCACTCTGCCTCTCGAATACCTTTGAAAGACCGTGAGAGAACAGACATTGTACGCGCAAACCTCCAAAGTCGAGGGAGTTAATTTCATGCGACGTAGAATATAACAAAAAGCAGAAAGCAAGTATGCCATCAGCGTCTCTGTGGACACTTAAGGCTCACTCTTTTTTTGGTGATATGCGTGTTTGTACTCATAGATATTTGAGGCGTATATATTACACCAAGTGTTGTAAAATGTACGACTAGGGATGTCAGCACTAGTTTCTCGCATCCAGCACCAATTATTGTAAAATATAATGTTTCCATAAATCGTCAAAACGACATATTTTTATAAATTGTGTTTCATTATATAGCTACAATTCAGCAATCAATTCACATCTATAGAACAATTAAAATTATTAAACAAAATATTACATACTTTTCGCTCATTGGTCCTGGGTTGCCCACCTGACTGCACTTCATTGTGTAACTATGTTTTTCTCGATTAATGTCCTTTACTGTATTTTAAATCTGATTCACAAGCCACCCTTCTTCTAGGTATCTCCCCCCCCCCCCCTCCCCTATCCCACCACCAATTTTATTATTTTATTGCGAACATGTAGCTATTGAAGATGTTTCAAATTAAGTTCTTCTTTCCTCTTCAAGGGTTATATATGCGAATTGTATCCCTCTAAGTTTTCCAAAGTTTGAAAGGGGATATGAAATACCATTTAATCCATGTTAAATGAAACTCTAGAATATACATTAAAGACCTTTAGTTATTTCGACTAGATTAGTATTATATTTACTTCTATTGGCATAGTAAAATGATATTAGTTTAAATACGATAGTTTTAACCTGTACAAGAAAATGTTTTTGTCATATTTAGTCCTTCTATTACAGATAACAGTATTTTTAGTTTCTCCTGTAGTTAAAGGCTCATGGAACTCTTCATCTATCGAACCCGACTATTATAAGCAAAAATTAATTATTAGTAACCATTTGAACCATATATGCTAGCATGATCCCTAGTTTTTAAAGATACAGAGAAAAACAACCTAGAAAAAATGGCTTTTACAAATTTAGTACTTCTTGGGTCTGGTCTAGGAGCGATAAACAACAGCTGTGTGTTCCACTTTAAATGAGTTAACTAACATTTAACAAAGTCCTTGCTTATATAAAAGTTGATATGACGTATGAATGTAAGGATACACGCATAAGGCAACTTCAAATTCTTAAGTTTATTGTTATATATACAAAAACCATAGGGACATAGAGACATAGAGGGCTTATTGGATTCTTCAGAGGAATCTATTTTATTGTGTCCAATATAAACAAATCTTTCTATCTCTATACGTCAGCTTACGATGACGTAGTGTAAATTACTTTGTTTATATTGGGCACAGAATACAGCTGAGCGACGGTGTTTCTCTGCTATTGAAGGGAATAAGCTCTCTATTTCTTTATATCTCTATGGCTCAAACATATGAAATGTATGTTAATATATTGCCCATTCGATTTAAAGCTGTTCCGCTCATAAAAGGTGGACCACCGCCTTCATGAATTAAGCTTAAAAATATATTATTTTTCGAAGAACAAATGTCTTTTTCGTGAAGACAACGAATATTTTGATTGGATTCAGATTGAAGTCTTCCCGCTGTATCAATTTAATATGTACATATATGTATATAAATATATACCCATATATTATCCAATATGAAATGCAATTTATAAAGGGAAAAATGCAATAATACCTTTAAGCCTAAGGGTAAATCAGATATCATGAAAAAATATATAGATATATAGAATCATTAGTATGTGCCTTAAAAGATTCATACGTTTAATTTGCATGCACACAAAGTAAATAACGTAAGTATGACTTTATGTTTGAACGTACATATGAAATATGTGTGTCGGTAATTTTGTAAAGCTGGGATTCAATTTGTTGCTATTCTAATAGTTAAGGGGAATATGTATATGTGAGGGAGGGAGGGAATTCAGTGCTCATTATGATTTTATACGAGCAAACATTCTATAGCATCCTTACTTTTTGTTGAATAAAGGATCGTCAGTTATAACACAAAATATCATTGCGTCCCGGTTTTTTGTTTCAATTTTACTCTTTTTTTACTCCAAAGAGCTTAGTATTTATACATTGACTGTTCAAGGAATAATAAGTAATTCTTCCTTCTATTCTTTGTTTCGTCAGCTGCGGACTTCGCCAATGCTCTTCTCACCTCTAATTCAGTCTTTGGGCCTTCCAGTTATTAGTTAGGCCGGTGGGTAGAGCGTACCAATAAACCATGACGTGAGCCCATGGAAGGAGAACACCTGACGTTAACAGTCAGATTTATGTATATGAACCCTATAAGTAAGGCTCAACTGATGAAGGGACTGCATCACTTGTCAGAGCCTCACCGAACCTCACTTTCTTAAGCATATTATTTTAAAGATGGCAGCCCTATTTTTCTTTTTTTTTTAAGGCATTTCATAAGAGTAAGGATCTATTGTAATCTATTTTGCCTCCTGAGGGTGAGGGGTTGTTCAATTAATAAAACATTAATGAATAGGTGTTATTCGACTCGTCTTTCAGAATCCTTTATAATAGGGTTTGAGGTCTGTAAGACATTTAGTGTTAAGGAACACATTCTTAGATTTGAGTTCACATCTCAATAGTCACGCTTCTTTACTGTCAACACTTCTAGAAAACTTTCTAGAAAAAAGTATCATTGTGGTATCTTTTTTTCGTCCGTTACAATAAAAATAACGCATACAAGAAGCATCTTCGTATGTTATACGGGATAAAATGCTAGGAATGAAATATGTAATGATAACATCAAGTAAAACGAAAAGGTGTTTGGGTTTGCTGGCCTTGCGTTTGTATAAAATAAAAGCCCATGACAGATAAACAAGTACATATGTAGTCTAACCAAAACATAGTGTTTATTTAAGAACATAGAAATATGAGTAAAATTCGAATTGTATTAAAATGTATTGTTAGGAGTCGCCACAAGCGTACATCCTTTATAGAATTCTACAAATAATATATGGTAAGCCTTTGTTTTTTATTTCTTCGACAAACAGTGGACTGTGTTATGATTTTGCCAAAAGTGCATTATGTTTCTTTTCATAGTCTTTACTTCATACGCATCACTTACATATCATTCAAAGGATGACGCTAACAAGTTGCTGTATGTATGTAAGAGGAATATACTTCTTCAGAAGTATCTTAGGCGGACTTTTAAGCCGCAGAAGAACATGCCTCCATTACAAAAATCCTTGAATATCCCGAATTGTACATAAAATATGGATTAAGAAGGATCCATCAACCCTTTGACCTCACCAAGACACATAAGGCTCCTATGCTTATATGTAAACAAAAAATAAATGCTTCGTGGCATCCATTTTTTGATCGGATTCTTACATCTAGACGAACCTATCTTAAATACCGGATTTCTTTTGGACTATATTATTATTTGGGGGAGGAAGACAGGTGTGTCAATTGCGTAAAAGAAAAGACAATACTCCATGTCTTGAGCATAGAGATATAAAATTATGGAGAGCGTATTCCCTTCAATAGCAGAGAAGCATCGTCGTTCAGCTGTCGCCTGTGCCCAATATAAACAAAGTAATTTGATCTACGTCATCCTAAGTTCGTCATAGAGATAGAAGATTTGTTTATATTGGGCACGATGCCGTATTCCTCTGAAAAATCCAAAGGGTACTCTATGTCTTTATATCTCTATGGTCTTCAGAGACTGCAAAAAGATCAGCAGGCTTTGGAAAAGAATGGAAAAGGCCTTTGAGGAGCGTGATTGGAGACAAACAACACGGGACAAGAAGCTCTACGGTTTTCATTCCCAATCAAAAATATTTAGAACCGCCTTCAAAGTAATCACCAAATTCCAAACTTTAGTAGCATGTGCATATTTAAGAAAATAAAGTTAATTAATACAGTTGTCACCGTTGCTTTAAATAATGTATTTTTAGAGTGTTTTTGATATTATTTTTTATCTTTTATATGTGGCCGTTTGGAAGCTTTATTTTATCTGTTATATATTCACCTTTATTTTATATCTGTTATATATTTGTATTTAGAAAAATAATAACGTTCTCTAGAAGATATATCTACATGTACCATGTTTACTTGGACTCGATGTTGTACTAGTTCACTATTAATAAAATTCATGTCCTGTCTATTTAGCATATATAATATCAAAGAAGCGTATGGGAGTATTCTCTTTCTACAGTTCATTCTGATACCTTTTTTTCTCCAACAATGAATACATAACAAATACCCCAAATTTCATCAGCGGTATCAGTCGTGACTCTATATCCTCCATGCTATTTTGTCATCATACAGCGCCATCTGGATCTTTCTGTATCGGGTCACTTCTTCAACACCATTCACAATCGTTGAAAAAAACTGCTTGCCATAATAAAGACTATTACTACATACTTTCAAGGTTAATTAGATGTCTCAATATATATAGAAATATATATTTGTTTTCGTCCTTGAGAGTTTATTACTAGACTGTCTGCAAGACATCTCCCCCCCCCCCCCCGCTTCTTTCTTGCATCCAGTAGTTAATAAAATGTTTTGTGAAGAGCAGTAATTAGGGATTATCCACTTAGCAAAAAAGCTAATTTATAAATATGCATATATTTATTTCGTTAAAATGAAGTAGATACTAATATTTTTTAGATATATTGGCTTTCGTATAAATATATATCTATATGTAAAATACGTATATATATAGGCGTATGCACTTTCTTCAACATATATGGGAAGGTTTGTGCAAATAAGTGCATTTTCTCCAGATTCATTTGGAGGTTTACTTTACCCTTCTTTTCAAAAAGTAATGTCCTTGAAAAGTTGATTTCATTCATTGATTTATTTTTGCTCTTTTATAAAAATCCTATGTTTTATTGTAAGTTAACAAATGTTTTGTGTAGGGAAAGACCTCTTCACTAGGAAGATTATGGGGCAAGCATATTGTAAGAAGACAAAAATTTAGACATAAATGTATTTAAAAAATGCAAAATGGATACAAATAAAGGAAGGCAAAAATATATGCGTGTATTTAAAGAAGTTATACTTTAATTAATCTCATATGTACCTAGAAATGAATCTTAATATTGTCTATACGAGAATGTATATATCAATATTAAACATAATGGACATATTTAATGCCTATTAATCATTTACTAGTTTACGAAATTTTATTTATTTATTTAAAAGTTCAATTTTACATAATATACATAAATACATAAAAACCAAAGCTAATACGTTAAAATGAATCACAAATAAACATTATAGTTTGAAATTTTAGCATAGGAGATGAACTAAAACATATTTTACGATGATAAGAACTTAAAACTTAAAACACAAATAAATAATATGGAATAATTTAAAATATTGAATAAACTATTTGCATCTTAAAAAGCACTTAGAAATTCTAAATATTGTTCGGCGATGATTGAGGGATAAAGATGGATCCTATTGGAATGAACTATGGTCCTATGCGTCTAAGGAGATCCAATATTACGAACATTTTTTCAGAAGAGTGTAATTCCTAACCAACTATATGCTTTATGAAATCATGTATATATTTTCCTATAGGACAAACAACATTTGGGAAAGAGTGAATATAAAAAAAGCTCCTCTTCTTGTGCAAATAACTTTATTTATGAGGTAGCACAAATACGTACATATTATATGTGAATGACGAAAGGGCTTTTCAGGTCTGATATATGTATTATACTACATAGTCGATAGATGAAGTAATCCACCGATGATTAAGTACCTGAACCACACCAATAGCATGAAACGGAGAATCTATAAATAGCCCAACAACAACAAATAAAAATAATTGATGTAATCAAAATCCCTTCAAGGTCAAGAAGGAACAAACAACTACAGGACCTAGGGTTTTCGGTTGATGAAAAAAGAACTCTTCCTGGAGGCCGTGGGATATATATGTACAAAGATTACGGTACTCTTCCTTACACAAAAAGGTGTTGCTCTGTTGGTTGGGATATCACACCCGCTCTTTGTAAGGCCTAAACAGTGATTTTTTAAGGAATGCCCCTTGCGTAATAATGAAGGAAGAAAAAATGATTTGGTAGGCATTTTGCAACAAATAAGTCGTAATAGACGCCTACTAGACGCTGAATAGCAGTTCTCTAATGCAAACTAAGTTGTATAAATAATTTAAAATGCATTTTATTTTCATCAAAACCGTGGTGCATTTCTTATTATTATCGAAAGCGTAGTATGCATAAGAGAGACAGAGAAAAAGAGAAGGAAAATGCAAAAGAAGAAAAACGGAAGCAAAGAAATAGAAGAGAAATGCGTCATGACGTTAGTAAATCGATTTTAACAAGTCAAGTATAAACAAACCTGGTAAATTATTTAATGTTTGGTTAAGGAGTTCATGAGGCAAGAAGTTTGACAGCGTATTAATTTTATATGCATGAGAAATATGCAAAAAATGAGGGTAAAAGTGTTTATATAAATATATATATCAGACTTAATGTTGACGTTTGCGAAAAATTGTCGTTCGTTGTTCATCGTTAATTTTAAATTGAATTTTTCGTCTCTCATCGTTCGTTTGTGGGTTTTTTAGAAATAAATTTCTGAAAAAAGACGGTTTTTTTAGAAAGAAATTTCTGAAAAAAAGTGATGACGTTTTTTTAGGAAGGAAATTTGTCCCATGAAAATTAAAATCTTTATCTTTTTTGGCGCCAAATACGAACGACGAACGATAAAGAATTTTCCTTGTCGTTCGTGATGAAACTTTGTCGTTCATCGTTCAATGAACGATAAATCAACAAGTCTGATATATATATATATATCCCCGAACAATTGATTAATTCACAAAGAATAAAAATTTTATTCCTTTTTTCAACTTTTGTTTGAATGATGTAAAGTAATACCAACTAGAGGCATATATACACTCAGAGAGTGCAAACCTCTGCCGATCCCCACCTAATGAATCACAGAATTACAATCCAATCATATATGTCTACATAAGTAGGTGTGTTTGGTGAATAATGAGTGAGGAGAGAGCAAAGAAAATAATAAAAGAATATATACACTCAGAGAGTGTGTACCTCCGCCGATCCCCACAACATTCCTATTCAAACATTCTCCCTTTCACACGCCCGATTTCTATCTCTAATCATTGTTTCCTCTCTGTTAGCTCATTTTGCATATTAAAAAAGCACTCAGAGATGGGAAGACGGAAGAAGTTTAAGCTACGTCACTAGGTTAACATAGTCCTGAGCTGATATATGAACAATAATACGTCAATGAATATTTTTTTAGCGTTTGTTCTTTCCTACTCCCTGAATAGAGACCCCATTTCATTATTATTATTAGTAGTATTTTGCTCATTTTAAAAAAGCACTTAGAGATGCCAAAATTTAATCACTTGTTACTTTTGACATTTCCAACAACTCCACAAAGTTTCATTCGAATCCGTTCAGTACTTTTTGAGTTATCCTGCTGACAAACAAACCAACAAACGCCAGTGAAAACTAGAGGCATATATACACTCAGAGAGTGCAAACCTCCGCCGATCCCCACCTAATGAATCACTTAACAGAATTACAATCCAATCATATATGTCTACATAAGTAAGTGTGTTTGGTGATAATGAGTGAGGAGAGAGCAAAGAAAATATAAAAGAAATATACACTCAGAGAGTGTGTACCTCCGCCGATCCCACAACATTCCTATTCAAACATTCTCCCTTTCACACGCCCGATTTTCTATCTCTAATCATTGTTTCCTCTCTGTTAGCTCATTTTGCATATTAAAAAGCACTCAGAGATGGGAAGACGGAAGAAGTTTAAGCTACGTCACTAGGTTAACATAGTCCTGAGCTGATATATGAACAATAATACGTCAATGAATATTTTTTTAGCGTTTGTTCTTCCTACTCCCTGAATAGAGACCCCATTTCATTTAGTATTTTGCTCATTTTGCATATTAAAAAAGCACTCAGAGATGGGAAGACGGAAGAAGTTTAAGCTACGTCGCTGGTAACATAGTCCTGAGCTGATATATGAACAATAATACGTCAATAATATTTTTTTAGCGTTTGTTCTTTCCTACTCCCTGAATAGAGACCCCATTTCATTATTATTAGTAGTATTTTGCTCATTTTGCATATTAAAAAAGCACTTAGAGATGCCAAAATTTAATCACTTGTTACTTTTGGCATTTCCAACAACTCCACAAAGTTTCATTCGAATCCGTTCAGTACTTTTTGAGTTATCCTGCTGACAAACAAACCAACAAACAAACGCCAGTGAAAACAATACCTCCTTCGGCGGAGGTAAAATGATCTGTCCTGCTCAAAGCAATATATGTCCTGCTCAAACAATATCTCAATTTCTTAAAAAACTTAATTAAGGTTAATAAAACATTAAAGAAGTTAAATAAATAATATAATTTACCCCTCTACGGAGATGATTTATCCTGGGAATTTTCAAATTTTATTGTACCATATTCATTATACAATGTTTTGTTACTTTTATTTGAATTTAACTTTTTAAAGATTTTTTTTTAAATTATTGATATTGTCTGATGTATTGTGTTTTTTTATTGATGAATAACTTTTATTTTTAGGGAATTAATTTTTATATACAATATTCATTTATGCATTATATTTTGTATAATTTCTATAATTAATAATTTATTAATTCAAACAGTAGGGTAAAATAAAACTAATTTGTTAGAAAATTACAGAAATATGTAGTATGAATCATGTAAATTTATAGCTTAGGCGTTGTATACCAAAAATGTTGTTCTCAAGTTGAATGGTTGAATTGTAAAAATATTTTTCTATTTCTGGATATATCCATACAATGGAAAGAAATACAGTTATCCAAAATATTATGGTGACCGTATACTTGGGCAATTTTATCATTCATATTTCTTCACATACTTATGGAATATATATGTGAGCGTATATATATATATATATATTAGGGGGTATTATAGAAACCTAATATTAAGATATCAAAATTTATCCCCCCGCGAAAGTTGCGTCATAAGAAACTAAATGATCGTAGAAAAATGGATTTTGGTTTGACCCCCCCTTACCCCCCCCCCCAAATTGCGTTCAAAGGTTTTTTTTATTAAGCAAAACTTTTTTGTTATTACTTATTTTGAAAAAAATTAGTTTTACAAACTTTAGTTATGATCAATTTATGACTTATATTTTTTTGCAAATTTTCGTCAAATAATATTTAGTGCCAATAAATGAACATTATTTAATGACCAGACCAGTTTTTTAAGTCATCATATCAATAAAATCCATACAAAGTTTGTTCTGATTCGGTTGTTATATTTCTATTTTACAAAAAGCTGAGTCCATTCTTTAAAAACGAACTCACTTACGCTTTTACCATTTTTCTTTTAAGTAAACATCCTAATTATTATAATAAGCCAATATACAAACACTTTGAAACGTCATGTCAGTACTACACAAGTAATATAAAACCAAATTAAAAAAGACCAATAATTTTTAAAAAAATCGGCATTTTGATAATAACTAATAGAAAATTCGATATGGATCCCCTCCCTTTATAAAATCATTTCCAAATTCAAATACGATCCTATTCGTGATTTGTCTGCCCGTTTAGCAAAAATTTCGAGTGTAACTCATCATATTTCCATTTTAAGGAAACGCCCATATTTGTCCTTTACCTTTACCGTTGTCGTAGTTACCTGTTAATTTTAGTCATTCCCATTAAGCACTCTTACAACACAAGAATAGGCAATGGGAAACATTAATTCTGATTTTTTTTGTCTTCAAACATAACAAAAGGCGCCAAAGGAGAAGACAGAGTTTTGGAACTCATAGGCTATGGGAAACATTAATTCTATATTTTTTGTCTGCAAACATACCAAAAGGCGACAGTAGAGAAGACAGAGTTTTGGAGCTCATAGGTTATGGGAACATTAATTCTGATTTTTTTTCGTAAAAAAACAGGCAACAATTGAAGAGCGTCATATTGAGAACTTCCGAAGATGCCAAGAAGGAAGTAGAAACATATCTGGTGGATTATTTGGAGAGCATGGAAATGATCTAGGCACACAGTACGGTACAGTCCATTCTAATAGTTGGAATCCTATTGCTCCCCCTTCATATTATTTCTACGTTTCTTTTCTTCTCCTCCATCAAAAGGAGAAATGCACATACTCCCATGTATCTAAAGCCGTTTAAGGCCTTTGAGGCTTATGTTAGACGTCACCAAAAGTGTCAGATGTATTCTTTATTGAAACGGCTAACTATTTCTTTAAAAAAACTGTGCACAAAAGACATGTACCTATAAAATTGGTGAGCCAATAAGACTGGGGTCTATAGAGATACCCAATAATACAGTGTGTGGGATCCAATCACACCGTAAACAGTTAATATACGTAAAAGAACCCCCAGAAATGCAATTTTGTGCCCCTCAAACCCCGGCAGTCTAAATACTGGGGTATTGGGATTTCAGACCTACCACCTACAGATAAGATATACTTAGCGAACACCTTAGATTTAATTTTCTTCCCTCAGAACTTCAAGACTCTCTAATAACAAAAATAGGACTAAACTGGATCAAAAATGAGAATGGAGTGGGCTATTGATGGTGTATTTCCATAGGGGATTACAGTATTGATGAAGGATTCGGAAACCTTAGTTGGTTCAACACAGTTTTCCAAGCTGAGTTGGAAGGAATCCTTCAGGCAGTACGGACCCTAAATAGGTTAGAAAACTATCGAAGCTACCAAGTGGTCATCCATGTGGATAGTATGGCAGCCATCGAAGTACTATATAAAAGCGAGGATCGTTTACTCAACAGCAGGATTTTTAAAAAAAGAAATGAACAAATCGAAAACGGATATTACTATTTCATGGATCAAAGGCCTTGAAGATCACACCGGTAACGAATTTGTGGATGCTTTGGCTAAGCTGGGTTGTAATGTAACATTTTAATCTTACTTAGAAGTACCACAAATAACGATCAAAGAAAAAATGTAAAGCAATTAATCCAATTAAATGTGTGCAATGAAGAACGGATTTCCTCTAAATAATATCAGCCTACATTTTATTTGGTGTGTACAAAAGAAAAAGCAAAAAAAATCAATACAAAAAGCGATTGAATTTTCCCTTCAAAATATAAAGGCCCTAATTGCATCTAAACTGACCACTAACTCTTTCGTCGACGTCGAAGACCTAAAAGCGATATCCATTGGTGCTGCTGCAAGGTACGCTGCCTTTGAATTGAAAATCCCTCATCGTCATCTTCAACTGAATGGAAATGGGCAAGATACCTGGTCCGATTTGTGCCATCAAGTTCAGTCCAATATATGACTGCTATCAAGTCTATGATAAGAAGACAAAAACAATTTTTATCCGTTAACAAATATAATTTTATATTAGGTTATTTTTTCACTGGATAGTAATTTTAAACTATAAGGTTTATTTATGTATTTGTATTTGTGCAACTGTCCAGTGAGTTTTTATTTCATTGTATGTCTACTTTGTTTTTAGTGTATATTTTTACGCTTGTATTGTAGAAAGAAATAAAAACATATAACCGAAAAAAAAATTAAAAGATGTTCGCTCACAATGGTTCAAAGAATGGCAAGGCGATTCTAGTTGTCGACAGACGAAGTATTTCTTCCCTGACCTTATTTATAGATGGAAGTTGCATACGCATACTAGAACATCAATAAAAAATGTTTTGAGCTTTGTTTCGGACCATATCTCTATGAAAAAGCATCTTAAGGAAATGGGGTTGACGGGAGACGATTCGTGCAGGCTCTGTGGAGAAGAAAATGAGTCTTCACTTCACTTTGCAAAATATGTGACGCATTAGCTCGTCTGTGACCCTAAGGTTGTTATCATAGCATATACTCTTGGGGTAAGGATATAAAAAAGTTATGCGTACTTTAGCCTATATACTGGATTTGAAATCCCAATACGTAGTCATTGTAGTTAGATTAACGCTGGGGGTCCAAATATCATTTGAGAGGTTCCCTATTCGTATTCGTAACTGTTGGTAGTGGGTTTGAACTCCCAAATATTCCAGCATTTGGCTCGCGAGATCCAATAATCCGATAAAAGCAAAAAGAGATTTGAGGGGTTATTTGTGCGTATCTTAACTGATGGCGGTGGATTTGTAATCACAATATCCCATTATTGTGGCTGGTGTGCTCTTATTTTAAAATTGTTATTTTTTTCTTTTTTTCTTTTCGACCTTATTTTATTTAGCGAAGTTACATATAATTACATATATATAAATAAACATTCTAGTTTAAAATTAAATCGCAATATATAAAAGTCAATTTCAATAGACAAACATTCTAGTCGTTAAAAAGGATTTTTTTGTAAAAACAATGCAGTAAAAACGGTAAAAAAATCACAGTGACAATAAAAAAAAAATGGTAAATTAATTACAAAAATGTCTTCTGATAAAACCTCTATAAGTTCGTAAGAGTTTTTTAAGATCATTCACTGTTTTGTCCGAGAATGAGGGAAAGTAGCGAACCAAGTCTCCCGCGAACCTCCACTGGGAATCAGCACGTCCTGGAATCTTGATCTCCAGCGCAGAGTAACGAGCAGCAGCGGAAATTTGAATGGATCTTAATTCCTCCGTTTCGATAGTTTTCCCCGACGCAAGGTGCTCCGCTAAATAACTTCTGGAGCTTGATAGAGCAAACTCTATTGCTCTTGTTTTTTCCGACGCAGATCGCAGGTTAGATGTGAGACCGAAAAGAAGAATGGGGGAAATATTTTTGTCGTCGATTCGATGAATGTTGAGGCTGATAAAGTCCCTCACGATTTTAAGAACAGGACATTGCGAAAAGGCATGAATAATTGAGTTTAAAATTTTGCCACAGTCTTTACATGGAGCGTTGAAGTAAATACAACCCGTGGATATTTGTAACTGGGCAGAGAAGCGTTTTCCATGGCTAAATTTGGAAATTGAACTCAGAATTCTACTCCTCCACGATATCTTCAAATCCAATTCTTTTAAGTATTTGTCGACAATTCTTTCCGCCTCCACTTTCGTATCTGGAGAGAAACACATTCTTAGATGCCACGGAACGGGGACCATGTGCTCTTCTGCCGCCCTTTGAAGTTTAAAAACAAATTTTCCGGACTTGAAGATAGAGTCATTCGTGAGATCATGTATTGTGAGGATATTGGAGGATAAGGCCATTCTTTCCAAATTTTTCGGGTCGTCTAGATTCTTAAAAAAGAACTTTTTTCCCTATTTTGACGAATAATGTCAATAGTTGAGGAATTATAAAAACTTGGTATTCCTCTCCATATTATTCTCTGAATCACAGCTAATGAGGTGGAAAAATCTTCTAGGAATCCATTTGTTGCGTCTGTCCCTAACATAATCCAATTATAGGCCGGGCTAGAAGCGATATGATTCCTCCATTCCAAATTTGGATTTTTAGAGAGGTCAATTAAAACTTTCCTATATATTTTGGGAATTATCCTAGACAACAGGGCAAGTCCTCCCCCCAAATCTGATTTCGGACGTTTAAGAGCCGGTAAATAGATTCGATGAAAGAGATTATTTAGCCAGATGTTTTCCTCCTGTAGTGCCTTCTCTGCGATCCACAGAACGGCTGTAGATCTATACAAAACAGCAGGAACCACCCGGTAATTGTACAGGTCAATCCTTTTTGTAGATTGAATTTCCTCCATTGAGGAATTTTCCCGTCTACAAAGTTTTTAAGGGTAGACCAGTTATTACTTGTAGGACCATAACGTCCCCAAGTAATTCCTAATACGTCCACGGTTTCTTTTATTATTACGCTAGGGAGCTTACAATCCTTGTCAGGAAACCACTTTCCAATCGGCAAAGCAACATTTTTTTAAAGTTTATTTGTAAACCGGATCTTTGGCCGATTTTTTGAAGAAATTCAGAACAACTTGAATGCGCTTTATCAGTTGTTTTTCAGAATTACCTTCTAAGAAAAGCGTTACGTCATCCGCATACATGTCCATAATGTGTTTTGAATTGCCAACACTGACACCAAAGCCTCCATATTTTTTAATGATGTTATCACTGAGTTCTTTTAGTCCATTAGCGAATAATAGAGGTGCTGTGGGGCAACCCTGACGACAACTCCTCTTCAAAGTAATTGCCTCACTCTCTACACCCCCTACAGATAAGGAGGAGGTACCATTGAACAATAAAGCTCTGATGGGATTAAAGAACTCCTTAGGAAGTAACTTTTTTATTGCTTTCATGATGTGAGTATGCAGAACCGTATCGAAAGCCTTGGAAAAGTCTACTGCTATTAGGGCACCATAGGAACCCTTGGCATTGACTATTTCGCATACGCTCTGTATATTCCGGGCGATGTCTGAGATTTTCCTTCCCTTTAGGAACCCCTTTTGCACTAAACCAAGTTTAGAATTCAAAATGGGTTCGATTTTTTGAGAGATTATCCCCGAAAGAATTCTATAGCTTTCATTTAATAATGTTATAGGTCTCCAACTGTTCGGATCCAAGAGATTGCCTTTTTTAGGAATTAAAGTTATTCGGCCTTTGGTTAGAGCTTGGGGTAACCTCCCGTGAATTTCCATACACTGACCAAATTTGAGGAGGTACGGCACAACCTCTGTTACACAGTGCGAAAATAATTTGCCGCTAATACCATCCGGACCCGATGCTTTATTATCTCGAAAAAACTTATTTATATGGTTGGAGATGACAACTTAGGAAAAAATAGATAGAGCTATTTTTAATGGACCAGGAAAATTCCTACGTTCGACTCCGAGAATCCGTTGAAAGCGTCTGTGAAAGCAAGCCAAAATTTCATTTTTGTCTTTAATTTCCCTTCCATTTTCAAAAATTCTTCGAATTTCCACAATGGGTGGATGATCCATTTGAGAAAGAGCTTTTAGTCTTGTTGTGTGACTATTCTCTAACACTTTTTTCCTTTCCATTTCAAACTCCTTAATCTCAGCAAATCTAAAGAGATTGGTTGTGTCAGACGTAATCGAACGAGCAAAAATTGGAGCATTGTTAATTTTTTGAAGCAAAATAATTTTTAATGAATATTTTTAATTTAGCATAAAATTTATCTCTGTACCTATTATATTTTATAAAAAAAGAACACTGAACGAAGGCTGTTTCTTGGCGTTCTGTTCAGGATTTTTAAAAAATGGCGTTTCGTTCACAAGCATATATATATACGCGTTTTTGGTGAACTTCTGAAATAGGAATTTGACCCTAAGAGGAGGATACGAGGAATTATATATTCAATATCACCTTTGATGCTTAAAGAGATAAACTCCTTCAAGATGCTCACAGCAGGACAGTTTGCAAAAACATGTGAAATTTTATTGAACAAAAGTCCACAGTCTTTGCAAAGAACATTAATGAAAATATGTCCAAAAGATAATTAGCACTGTGTTGTGAATCTTTTTCCATCATGAATTTTTTAAACAGAGCGAATTATTCCAGGTTTCCAAGTTCAAGGGAGATGAAATTTTTGTAAAAACTTATCACATTTTTTTCGGCTTCTTCTTTGGAATTGATGCAAAAGACATCTTCAAATGCCATGGGATCAGAACTTGATGTCTCAATGCAGCCTTTTTTAAAGGAAAAGAAAATTTTGACATTGATTCAGGCTTCAAATCATGAATCGATAATTTTATTGGGATAGAGACATACATTCCAACTATTTTGGTTCTAAAAGATTTGAAAGTAAAACTTTTTTACAATTTGATGCATTATATCATTTATAGACGTCGAAAAAAAAGGTTTGGCTTTCCAAATTAATCTTTGGAGGGACGCTAAAAGGAGTGATTATTCATTGTTTATTTATCATGAAATTTTTTATTATTTACATTAAGTTAATCCAATTTTTTGTACTTTTTTGTTATTAATTTTGAAAGTATACATATAGAAAATCATATTCTCACATTAAATACTTCAAAGTATTACTTAAGTAATACTGCATTTGATAAATTAAAAAATATATATTTTTTTGGAAAAGGAGATGCAATCAAATATATACAATAAAGAACCAATCAAATTAACTTTTTTTTATATTATAAGCACATATGAATATATATATAAGTACATATATATTATATATATATATAACTAAAACCATTATTAAAATACTTTAATTCCAGTACCATTACAAAACTAATTCACGCATAATAGCAAAGTATTTAGATATTTAAAAAATATTATTTTACTGAGCCAATTAGTTTCGGAGAGCTCAATGGAATAATTCATGAACGCATGTTTGAACTTTAGATGCCTATTGTCTTCCTCAGTCATGGTAACAGAACAAATTTTGCATGGTATATATATATATATATATATATATATATGTTGCGTGATTATTTAAACAGTCCAATACCATCGATTATTAAGAACCAAAGTGCAAAGTGCAGATCAAAAAGGTTCAAAACATATGTTACTCTATTTCAATTTCAAAATAAATATGTGATATATAATTTTGTAACGTTTTTGATGAAACGATGATAGATTTAATAAAGAGAGTGAGAGAGAGTCTTACTCCTAGAATCTTAAGCCATACATATATGTGTATAACCGTTTTTTTGAATATGATAAAGGTACTCTATGCATTGAGGGCCTACCTGGACAGTGATCACAAAGCACACCAAAAGATTTATTGAACCATATAACATGAATTACATTGGAATGAAAGAACAAAAAATAATAAGTAGTTTGGGGTGGCCCTGGCAATTCTTCCTTAGAATGAGACAAAAAATGAAAAGAAAATATCTTATATACGAGACGGATTTGAGCAAACCAGTGGGCAATAACTTAAAAAGATTTACTTAATATTTATTGGACTTTTTTTGTGCACGTCAACGGGATGTAGTTTTTTTATTGTAGCAAATATACTATGTATCTTAGGGAATCACTTTTGAATGCATCCTTTGTTCGGGATAATAACAAATGTATCCCTCCATTGGATCTGGTGGATCAGCTTGAACAGTATCTTGTTGGATGCATAGAGATAAAAAGATATAGAGAGCATATTCCCTTCATCTGTATTTTTGTGTTCAATATACACAAAGTAATTTGATCTACGTCATCGTAAGCTGATCATAGAGATATAATCTATCTCTATGATCAGCTTACGATGACGTAGTACAAATTACTTTGTTTAGTTTGGACACAAAAATACAGCTGAACGATGTTATTCTGCTATTGAAGGGAATAAGCTCTCTATATCTTTATATCTCTATGGTTGGATGGTCTTTTTTCATGAAAGTAACTCAAAAAACCAAAAGAGGCAATGTCATTTAGAAACCTGGTACAACTTTGCTAAAAGTCCTATAGTACAATTTTGTTTGCAAATAAGGTGATCAAATTAATAAGTTGATTACTTAAGTAATGGAATATATATACTTTCTGGCATGACTATGATGAAATATACGTGCTGAAAAATTATTTAAACGAGTCTAGTTGAAGTTGGGTCTTATTCACAGCTCAACTAAGCCAGGAAAAATCATAAATTAAATAAAGAAAGCTATATATAAAGATTATCAAAGAGCATTATAACTTTTTCATATTACTGTTTTTAACTATATATTTTTGTAGTTTGCAGGCATGCATATTTTCCCTATATTTAAACCCATGTATGTTTAGCCATTTGAACCTAGGATAGCCTTGGGAAATAAAAAAGTTATTAAAACACATTACAGGATTTTTATAGTTTGTAGCACATGTGAAAAGGCAAAGTAATTTTTCTGTAAACCATTGTTTACTATATTATAATCATATGCAAAGTACATACTGTAAGTGTTGATATTAGGTAAAAGTACTGCCAATGTTTTTATGTCAAATAAGGATATTTTTTGTTACGTTCAACGATTCTTAGAATTGTTTTTAAATTCAAAGAAAAACACACTATAACAAAGATATAAATAAAACGGATATTTCCATTTACTAACCGTGTTCCTTGTTTTTGTGTAGAGATGTCAGGGGTGCCATTGAGTCATTCTACTCATGAATTTTACGTTAGTCCCAAGATGATTGGGATATATTTTTGATAAAACCAAATTTAAATATTTATTACTATAAATAATTAACTATGCCTCTAGCTCGGGATTTGAAAGCAAAATTCGAAGCATGATGGTCCATAATCACATAACCAAACAATCAGGGAACCATCTGAGTACCCTATAGTGCTCGGAGCTTAGATTTATCGTAATAAAAATAAACATATTACGACAAATGCCTACGTGGTCGAAGAATACCTAAGGCCCATTAGGATTGGTGCTTCTGCTCTCTCCATCAAAATCCTGGATTTAGGAACGCCAACGTGGAAAAGTGTGGGTGACAAAATTAAATATGTTCCAGCAAGATCAAAACATTACATGAAAATAAAAAAAAGGATTTTAAAAAGACATCGCAAGTTTTTAAACAAATCTAATAAATGATGTGTCCTTTTATATAATGTTATTCTACAGGGCAATAAATGTGAACTAAAATGTTCATTTATGTATTTTTGCAACTGCCCTGAATATTTGTACTTTGTTTCCTGTACATAATTTTACTGTATTATATTTTTCACTGCAAAAAGAATTTCAATAAATTTCGAACTTGCTCAAAGACCTACAAGGAAAAACGTCGTTTGTAAACTAGTTTTTTTCTGTATCAAATAAATCTACTTCTACATATAAAGAACAAGTTTTTTGAAAGTCTCATGACTTATAATAAATTAAATTTATTGAGCTCATATATCCTAAGTGCCCTTGGATTCTTAGGTCAGTTTGCCTTGCGGAAAAAAACATATAAACTTTGCTTTTAGATGCAAATCACTTATAATTTATCTTCATTTTAATATATTTGTCATTTGTACAATCTTCCTTAAGGAGTAAGGAAAAGTTAACCGGAACATACTTTCATGTTGACTTATATAGATTTAAAAAACCTGGAACTATGAAGTAATTCAATTCGTTTCATGTAAATATGTTCTTCAATGTTCATTCATGTTATTTATTTAACGCAACTGTAAAGAGTATTTTTTTATAAGTTGTCTTGTATTTTAGTGTAGTTAATATTTTACACTGTCTTATAATATTTGATAGCCGAATTAAAAAAATTATAACCGTTGAAAAAAAAAATCGTTTCATAGAAGAAATTTCAATAAAAATTAAGATAATTAATGAATATAATGATACACATGAAAGAATAATTCAAAATTTATATATACATACATTAAGTATAAAATGCAATATCAGCGGGCATTACACCGACATTTGATTGACAAAAGTGTTGGTTGCATTTATATACAAAACTGTGAGGTTAGTATTGTATTTACAAGTCTGATTAATAGGACAGCAGTTAATATGAATTATTTTTTCAGCAAAACGGTTGACACATAAATAATATAAAGTGTCGAAGTAAATGAATATCGGGTTATTTGTTAGCTTTGCTTTGTTAGGAAAATACAGGGATAGAAAGGACTAAAGAGAGAATTAGACTTGAGTCTCTTTAACAATATTTATGGTTGTCTTTTTCTCGGAGAGCTTAAAATACCTAGTTATTCAGCGCTACCATTAAATATTTTAATTTATACAAAAAACTAAACGAATGACAAATACACACACACACCATATATATATATATATATATATATATATATATATATATATATATATATATATATATATATATATATATATATATAGGAACGGAGTGGGAAGAATTTATCCACCGGGACAATTATGCCCTCACCGGCCTTATACAGGCCCCAATATGCCATTGGGAGGCTGTCAACGGCCGTTTATGTTTCTTGAGGCCAGTGGCCCACCGGGAATAGTTCCGGTACTCCGCTGGCCACTCCGCCCCTGTATATATATATATTTATATACTCTTATTTACAGCACTAACATTACCAATGAGTATTATAAAGCCGATTTTTTGTTTGTTAAGTCAGCTAGATACTACAAAAGTGTCATTCCACAATACCAACTGCAGTTTTAAACATTACGCCTCTTTTTATTTCCACAAATCACATGCCTGAATTTATTATCCGTTCATTAAAATGTGAAAATAATCCATTTTAGAGCACACCCTTCTCTCTGGCACATTCCCTGTTGAACTGAGGAGGTTGAGAGAAGGCAAAGGATGCAAAAGTTACGAATCATATAAAAATGTTGGTACGTTTTATAATAATTTATTGGTTGTAAAACCAATAATGATATTAGTTATATTAAATTTGTTGATTTTTACAGTTTTTATATGTTAATATAACTCTATCCTTATTGTTTTCTTATTCATGTATATGAATAAAAGTATAAAAATAAACAACAGTTATACCGTTTGTCTAATATATAATTTAGAATTTATATATATAACAGAGAAAATAAAAGTTCCAAAATGACCTTAATAAAATTAGATTGCCCTTATGATCCCGTAAGGGTCTTTACCGCCCACCAAACACATGATACCATGCGTGCCTCTTTCAGTTTTTGTGACAGGCCTCAGGCCTTGGAGAGGCTGACTGCAGCGTAGAAGAAGGATTCTTTAGACTACTTGAAGCACTGCAGGTGTTTTTGTCAAACCCCTGAGCGTCATCTTAAGGGGCATCTGCTTACATATGGCTTTCCAAGCGGCCAAAGCAGCCGGATTCTCAGTCATGTTTTTTTTTGGAGATGCGCCCTATCAAGGATGTGACATTTTTACCCCACAAGTTCAATCCTTTATATCTTGATCGAACAAAATTATTTAAAAAAATCAATGCTCACACTTAAAACTGTTTCAGTATAATTACTCTATGTTTTCTTTGTATAGGTGGAGATTAAAATGTTTTACTGTATAAATATAAATTCAATGTTTGTGACGTTAGATTAAAGATATTTTTCCTCTTTATTTTGTAAAGTTACAAGCAAGTATTCATATTCAATACGCATAGTAGCATTGAAATTACTTAATAAAACCAATGATGTCAAAAATGATTAAGCACAAAGCTAACACACTTATATCATAGTTAATTATAAATTCTAATGAGTTTTTTTCCTAGTCCAATACCATAATTAGAAGTTCATTTTATACAAAAAAATCATATTTTCTCTAACAACATGATACCAAAAAATACTATTTATATAAATAAAATGAGTGCAAAAATATATATGAATATATATAAAGAGCTTTTCATTCTCATGATAAATTTATTACTTTGAAAATATTGTATTCATATTTAAATATTGTATTCATATTGTCAATTTTAAATATATAAAAATACTAAAAGTACAAATAACCTCCCTTATTTTGAGTCAGTTTGATGATCCATTAATGAAAGCCAATGGTTGACATATTTTGGCATCATTTAAGCCGACAGCTTTATATTGTTACACATTAAATTTATCATATTACCATTTTTTCTTTCTCTTCTTCTTACTTCAATCATTTATTTGTTTATGCATTGACAGGCATATACACATAATCCTTCATTATGTATAGATTTTGTGTCTCATTTTTATCGCATACATAAATAAATATATATATATATATGAATCTATGAGCGTCTATTGGTAATACATACATGCACTATTCCGCCTACTAAAGCAGCAGCAGCCATTATGATTATTTTATCAAAAATGAATATAATTGGAAATCTATAGTTATTATCGACGACACACACACATCTAGGTTACTTTTTTATATATTATTTTTGGTATTAGCATGTTTTCATTTATTTTTATTATTATCTTTTATATTAGTTGGGGGGGGGGGGCTTTTCAAGCAAATACATCCATCATTTACATAATAATATGTTATGTCATTACACCGTTTCTAGTGATATTTATTATCATTAGCAACTTTACCTCATATATATATATATATTACATAGAATGTATACATTCTAGAGCTTTTTTATAGAATGTAGACAACTGCAAGGTTGTGTATTTGGAGGGACGTTTCCTAAATTGAGACATTTTCTTTGTCTTTACATAGGACAGAAAAGAAAAGACACAAAAACCAATATCCACTGACGTTATTGTTGGAGGACCAAAAAAATATTCTTTAGAGAGAAATAAAAATTATGGCTTCACAGGATGAATGTATTTTCCCCCCAACTACTCCGTTTAAAACGTCTTGTATTTAAGCTTTTCATCATTATATTTACCATATAGCCATAATTATAATTACACGATGGAATCAGTGTCTCTCATTGTCTTGCTCAGGATTCCAAAACAGCTCTTAACATCTTCACCCCTAACACTTCGTGTGGTCTTCTTTTGCGGATACTCTACTGTTCTCTACTCCAGGATCCACATTTCAAAAGGGCCTCCGGAAGAATCACTGACATTCATAATTATACCCAAAAATGGTAGAACGGTTTAAAAAGATTCCCTCTTTAAGATGGGCGGCCATTTAGACAGGTTATTCTCTCGTCCACATAAATTATATGCACTATTATCATCGTCCGTGCAAGAACGTTATCGATCGGAAACCTTATGTGTAAGGCTTTTGATCTCTTCTGTCCTAAGCCTCTCTATTAATGCATGTTTCACCTATTCTCTATTGGAAACAAACTATCTTTTAAAGCGCCTCTCAGACAATCTATTGTATTTCAATTAATCTTTTATGTCTCCGGAAAGCCTTTACCAATAATAAACTTTCCTCATCTCCTATTTTAAAATTATAATATGAAATCTATGCGGAAAAAAATATATATATATTATTCATGTTAAGAAATATAAAAACACGTATGAAATATTTAACACTTTATATTATATTAAATTAACCTTCCTACGACGTTAATTTATTTCGACGTCTATGGTGCTAGTAGGTCATTTTTGACCCATTACATTTTTGTAATGGGTCAAATAATGGATATTGGATAATGGTTCTGTAATATTTCATAAAATAAGTATTGTTTTTCATTTCCAAAATATCAACCTTGACATATATCTTTTGGTGTCCAGAAGGAGTGGACCAGAAAAATACGATCAAGGAAGATATGGCCCAGGAAGAAATGGCCCAAAATAGGAAAGAAAAATGATGAATCATGGAAAAAATGGCAAAATACATAAGTAATGTACGAACAATATTTCGCATATAAATTGAGATATTAATGGCAAAAATAATTTCGCAATTATAGAAAATAACTCCCTTGTTGTGGGTGTTATTTGATGGGGCAAATATTTATTTTTGCCTTTTTCTTGTGTCACCATTTTCCTTTTTCTATCTTGGTACATTTCTTCATGATCCATGTTTTATTGTGTAATTTCTTCGTAGGCCGTATTTATTTCGTCTATATCTTCCTAACATCATTTTTTGTACATATAGGCTACCATAAACTCAAACATATCGATATATTGCGGTAATTGAAAGTGATTTTTGTAATTTAAAGTACCAACATTTTTTTTTAAATCGAGAAAATATTTTCTTTCTAAAAAAACGTCGTCAATTTTTTTTTCAGAATGACGAAAGACAGACTAACGATGAACGACAAACGAACGACAATTTTTCGCGAACGTCAACAAATCTGCTCGTTTGTCATCCTTGATGAAGTAGATTATGTGTCCCTTGAGATGATTCAGTGGTCCAAAGTGATGATAGAAATAGGCTCTAATGGACTTTATCTGAGGGATCATATTCCTCTAACGTGGGACTTCTGAAAGATAATATAAATTATGCTAGAGAGGTACTTCAGGATGCCTGGTGATCTCCTGGGACGGATGGCTTTTGCCTTGAAGCTCTTGCTCTCCATTATAATAACATTAAGATATTCAAAATATACAAAAATTCAAAATATGCAATAAAAATGAGCAGAGATTCAAGATGGCGGAAATATTTAACTCTTAACAAAAACTAAAATGTTTAATTATGCTTTTTACACCTTAACATCATATTTACTTATTTGTGCTTGTATATTCTTTTATGCACTGTTAAATTAAAAAAAAAAAACAGTACAGAAATAAAAACCTAAGTAAGAAAACATAAAAACAAGATTGACTAGGAATAACGGACACGAAGCAAAAAAGTTAGCTAAATTATATTACAAATAATCATCGAATGCATACATTCTATGACTTCAATCCATAAAATGTGTGTATTCTATTATTTGAACCCATAGAATTTATACATTCAATGATTTGACCTATAGATATATTCATTCTAGGATTTAAGCTAAAGAATGTGTACATTCTATGCAATATTATATATATATATATAACTAAAAACAATATAAAGGTTCCTACAATATTTATGGCACGGAAGGTACAAATGTTCGCTCGTAAAAAAAGATATTAAAAGTTTGGGTTAGTTATGTTATGGTAATATTATAAAAACAGATTAATATATTTTGTTTGTTTGAAAACAAAGTTTTAGATTTAAAGTTTGCTTTAAAATGGAAGTGTGTTCACATTTCCCCGTAAACAATGGTCCTATATATCGAACATTTAAGTTTTTAACCTGACTATTGTTTACTATAGATAGAATGAATTGTAAAGGATAAATGTGAAAGCCTTTACTCCCAATAATTAAAATCTATTTTCTTACATGCAGAATGACGAATAAATATTATATAAACATTAATAAAATGTAGAAATCAGGTACATTGATACTGTCTGACTATAATCATCGTAGGAATATCAACAAATCAGAGAATGGGGAGCAAGTTTGTATAACTTTACTTTTTACAGGAGGGAAATGCATCCATTTTGGACAATAATTATGTTATGGAATAAGCCTCAGATTCATGATAGTAATATCGTCAACGCAAGTTTTATGATTTAAGACCAAAGTGAAATGATGCCGTAATAAGATACAAAAAGTTAATTACATATTGCAGTTACATTGTTGTTGGGGTTTCCAAGTGAAGAAATATGAGAACCATAGTGCACATTTTCTGAAGTATTTTGTAAGAGGCTATTTCAGAGTAATTAAGTATATTTACATTAGGAAATTATTAATTTAGTGCTTACACTTGTAAAAAAAATGGAAAAGACACAAACGTCATATAATGTCAAAAATTTCATTTTTTAAATAAAACTTTATTTTTTTATCTATTTTTTTGTACAATGTACAACTTTATTAACAAAACATAACAACTAAAAACATTTTATCCAATAGACATATCTTTATGAATAGCTTCAATATTCTTAAAAATCATTAGGGGGGGAGACTTTATAAACATATTAAATAATAATTAAATTATTGAAAACTTTATGATTAAGAAGTTTTGATGGCATTTAACACATTTTTTAGTTATAATAATGTATAACATTTTACCTTGTTTTTGAACTGTTTTTAGATAAGACAAATATATACGAATGCATTATTTCGTAATGAATAACTTCGTTCATATTTAGTAGTACGTAAAACTCTATTTTTTGTTGTTGTTAATTGACTTGTAATCAGGTAAGCAAAAGTTTCAAAATACTTCTACAATGGCAAATATTATTTTCATATATTCAATTTAACCCTTATATTATGTTAAGGGTCAATTTGACCCATTTCGGTTTTTGTGTTGGCCAAAGTACAGGTTATCCTTTTTTTTCTTCATGATATTTTGTGACTTTTCCTCATTAAGGGTCATGAAGTGGTGTGTAAAATCTGGACACTTAGATGTGTAGTGGAATGTATGTACAGAGTTTGCATACGAAGATGATGCTGCGGGTCATTTTGACCCAGGCACTTGTATGTGAGCTGCAGCTCGCATTGAAAAGGTCAAGGTCAGCTCATACAACCAATCTGCAATGGATCCAGTGGACACAGGTGTAAAGAAACGGAAAAGATGCCAAGTCTGCCCCTCCCGAGAGGACAGTAAAACAAGTACCTCTTGTGTGAAATGTAAGAATCACATCTGCAGAAAGCACACTGTGACGTTCTGTCCATCATGTGGAGAGCTTTGAAAAGGGGCAAGTTAAACTTATATAGTGTTAAACTTAAAAGTGTATTGTCATGTTTTTTTTAATAAGTGTTTAAATATTCTAAAATAAAGTTGTTCTTGGTTTAACCTGTTTTTTGACTGTTTTGAAACGGTTTACACATTATGGGTCAAAATGACCCGCAACATAATCAATGTGATTTTTTTTTCAACATAATATAAGGGCTAAGTAATAATTTAGTATCAACATCAATTTTACAAGTACCTTGTACAATATATTAAGTATCTGTTCATGTGTTCTCCCTAAAAACATTAACGATATAAAAAGTGTATTTTAAAAGTTATGCTCATTTATCTTTAATTTTCATAAATAATGTTTTCGAATTTAGTTCATCAATTTTAAAGCCACATGTAAAATCCTTCATTCATAAAAGCTATGTATTCAAGTCTTTCACAAATGTAATTATATGTTCATTAATTTTCAGTCCATATTATATATTTTTTTATTAACACCAATTTTAGAAGTATCCCTTAAGTGACATCTTCCTCCTGGATTTGGTCTGGCGAGATTATCATATTTATTCATCAACTTCAACTTATTCTGATTTTTTTGGCTTTGAACATCGTCTTATTCTCCCTTTATAAAAGGTTATTTTATTTTTTCTAGGCAGTAATTATGAGCTATAATATTCTTTTATGTATTGTTTTTACGTAACTTTAATTTTTTATTATTATTCTATTGTCTTCAGTGTATTTTATCTACACTGTTTGTTGATGATGATAAATAAAAAGTCTTAACCGAATTTTTTTTAGAAGTTTAGAATATGTAACAACTTTTTAAATACAACAATATTAAAACTTTCTTGTGAACCGAATATTGAATACAGAAAAAGCAGTGATTCTAACAATTCATTTTTATCCTTAGAATTGTACAATTTTTCACTATGCTGATATAATTAAAGTGATAATAAATATTTAGTACCCTCTGAGAAATGTTGCTTTATTCTCCTTGTAACACATGGTAAATTTTGAATCCCTCTGTGAAGACAATTTTCAAATTAACATTATTATTCCCTGAACTCATAGCACGCTTTTGCCATTGTACTATATCATCCATGGCTTTGATGTATGCTTTATAAAATTATGTGCACAAAAATAACGATATGGTGATAAAAACAACTATTTATTCTTTGCATCTGCCTCTCCTAAAAGGTGAGTGATCAATATCTTTTACTTGTATATTTTTTACAAGTCTTATGAAAATGCGGAAAAAATAAAATTTCCTTTATTAAAGCACTAGTACTAAAAGGACCTTTTTTGATGATTTTAGATATAAATCAAAATTTGTCAATAAATAACTGATTTTGTTCAAACTTTAATAAGACAATCTAGAGGCACTAAGATCAAATTATGGTGGAGGGTCCCTCTCTCCAATCGGCAAGTGAAGAAAAAGTTATCATCCATACTGCTTCACCTCATTTGTAATGTAAGCTAACTATGAGAAGGTGTTGGTGTGTACCTCAGAAAATCGTATACTCTCAATGTATTCTATGTGAAAAATAATTGAGGAAACATAAATGAACTATAGAATAAACTAAAAATAACAATTGTATAAATCTCTTATTTATTAAAAAAATCTATAAATACAGTATTTGATTTTTTAGGGTGAAGTATGGATGTTCGTGAAATTTCTGCCATATATCTATTAGCAATCTCCCTTGTAGCCGTTAACATAGACTATAGCAGTGGTTACCAAACTTTTTCTGCTAGGCCCCCCTTTGGTACATAAGATATTTTTGCGCCCCCCCCCCCCCAAAAAAAAAAAAGAACATACACACATTTTGTTCTCAGAGTCCATTGCAGTTTATTTCTCACATTGTAATTAATACAAACCTCAACTTTTTTGTTTTGTCCATTTTCTAGCATTGTTATTTAGTCTACAGTATTTATATTTCATTCATTCGTTTTTCACGCGCCCCCCCCCCCTGCAATTGCTCTGCGCCCCCTAGGGGTCGCACCTCCCAATTTGGAATCACTGGACTATAGGGATGTGTAAAAATATAACAAACACAAATGCTTACACATGTTGCTTTCTACTCCAATAGTCTCAATACTAAAGGCAAAGAAACTGAAAATCAGCTCAATTGAAAGACATCCAATACAAAGATTAATCAATATACATGCACTGACTGTTTATGGGTTTTTTAAACATCTAACTGCTGCGTTCAAACTTAGCCAAAAGACTCCTGAAAGTATATAAATTGCGGCAAGTAGCTTGAATCAAGTATGTATGTGTTTTGTGAAACGTTTAGTTGATAAAATAGATCAATATTAATCAAACATGATGGTTATAATGTTATTTAAAATAATTTAATATTTTGGGGTTTTATGTAACTGATAAACATTTATTTAGTTGTCAGAGAAAACTTTTCAAATATCATACTACACCTCATTATTCAATTAATAAAGTAGTTTTTTTGTTGCAGAAAAAACATTTTTTGTTTGTCCTATAAAGAAAAATATCCTTTCAATTTAAAATATTATTAATATATTTATTTCCTTTATGAAAGGGATCAACATATTTCCTTGGAAAAAGTAATGATCCTTACACAAAATAATAGTTAAGTTTTTTAAACGAAGGATAATCTTTTGAACAAATAAGATTATAATTGAAAAGTAAATCAAAATTAAGAAATTAATTTGTTGAAGGATGATGCAATGCTTTAGACTCTTCCTATATCATAATCTTAATTCCTTATGGCCACATTGGATTTTTATGTACTCTTGAAGAATTGAAAACATCATTTTTATGTAGAATCAAGTAAGCATTGTATTAAAATACTTTTAAAAATTGTAATACATTTATAGTAGTTTTTTAAATACTTATTGTTAGTTTGATGAGATGTAGTTACAAAACAAGACGGATAAAGTATACTGAACAAAATATTCAGACCAGTTTTATGCAGAAAAATATATGTGCGATTTTTTCCAAAATAAAAAAATATAAAGAGTTCAAAGAATGGCGACTTGTTTATACGTCTTCCAAATACTATACTTAGTTGCATATGGGTACGCTTTTAACAAATCAAAAACTTGAAAAATTATCTCCTCTTCTTGCGTCGATGCAAAGAATTTTATGGAAAGCCAAACCTGTCTACCACTCTGACACTTCGGTAGACATAATACACCAAAACAGATATGTCAAACCTTTATTAATAGATTGGCGACCCCTCTCGTTTAGAAGAAACCGCTCTGTTGAATGGAATTTTTACTTTTCATGACCTGAGATCGGATTCCACTTTTGGCGAAGGAAGGTTTCGGTTTCCACTTCAGAGATCTGTAAAAACCTTATGCCCTTCTATGCCGTGGTTTTCAAAACTAATTGTTAACAAGCAAACATTGAATGAAGTACGCATAATAGCGGGAAAGTTTTTAAATCTTCTAAGTCTTCCTCCGTCATGGGAAAAAATAATTTTTAATTCAACTTGTGGAATCGCTGACGGGTCCAAATTCACAGCTCAATTCCAAATCTCAGCAGACCTCATCAAATTTTAGTATCCTTGCAATAACTGCGGTTTTTTATTTAATAATACATTACACGCCTTCGTGGATTGTCCTCTACTGAAGACGATCAAGCACTTTACTCATCTAAACGTTTGTGGTAATATGGACTAAATTCGAACGTGATTAGAGCTACAATTCTTTTTGGCGCATTCAGAAGAAGAAACAAGATCTCTCCTCATCAAAAGGCTGTTGAATTTGCACTGCTAAACATGAAATCATTAATTGCGAAGAGACTGACAAATACTCTTATATTCGAATCGAAGACCTTAGAGCAATTATGATTGGGGCAGCTGCTCGTTATTCAGCCCTCTCAATAAAAATTCCCAATTCATCTGCGACGTCATGGACATGGGCCGGAGATTTGATTAAGTTTATTCCTTCAAATTCTCTCGAATACATCAAACTCATCAAATCGACAATAAGACGGCATCAACGTTTTATATTGATAAGAAATAATTTTTAATATGTCATTTTATATTATGGTTTTATCTTTAGACAGTAATTATGAATTATAATGTTCATTTATGTTTTTTTTTTTACGTAACTGTCTTAAGATTGTGGGTTTTATTTTCTCCTATTTTCTAGTGTATTCTTATATTTTTACACTGTATGGATTTTAGCTAATAAATAAACATCTTAACCATAAATTTAAAAAAAAATCAATATTCAGAAACACATCAATACATTTTTAATTGATTTTACTATTTATTCAAGAAAATATGTAGCATAATTTAAAAATAATAAGATGATGGTACTGAAAAACACATTATTAAATAGTAGTTTAATTCGCTTTTTCTTTATAAATATTGTCAAAGAGAGTTTAGTTTGATAAAGATATATTTTTACACAGATTTCTCTCGAATGTAGGCATTGAAATACACTTCGACACAAAACCGAAAGCCTAGTGATATATAAACATAATCAAAACATGGACTTTGAGTTTCAGATCCACGAGGTGCAATCACCTTGTATGCCACTATTTACAAAACTTTATTGGCACAAAGTACCCTCAGCTATTGAATATATGCGGTTGTTTATAGTCAACTTCGTCTTTTACTAGGAGAAAAACTCATAAATGCTAAAGGAAACTAGTTCGAGTCAGGTCAATAACTAATGCTCTGCAGCCCTTCACCTTCAAAAAAAAAACACAATGTCTTTGTCTATATCATCGTTACTCAGCAATAAAAATTAGGGACTAATTGTCGCTGTATTGCATATAAGCCCTTCACAACGGCTATTAAATGGGGTAATATTACAAAAACCAAACATTGACAGAAACACATCCGTTGTTGTTGATCCAGCAGATATTAATGGTTGCTTAATAGATTAACAATCTATAGAGCAAAGCAAGTATTTGTATTATCTCATAATATATAATATTAGTACAGCATTAAAATGAATGATCAAATACTCTTTGTGGATTTTGTAGATTAACACACGGAAAATCATGCGTCAATAGACTATTTCATTGTTTTTTACAAAAAATCCAGCATTATTGATAAATAATCTGACATTAATAATCTCTTTATCATGTTATAATAATAAAGTAAAAACTGTACGGTTATATAAATATTAAATTTTTATCAAAATACTAAATCTTGGTACCTAAAACACAAAAAAATATTTTTTATGGAACTTGGGATATTTGCTTTAAAAAAATCTAGATTAAATAAAGTAACTAATAATATTATTATATTATTTTTTGTAAATTTCGTTCGATGGAATGTCACTCGTGTTGATATGAATGATAAATATCTCTATAACTTTAATAATTAGTACATAATTCGTTGTGTGCCATCGGGAGCAGCGCAAGACTTAATTTTTAATGAAAATTTCAAAGAATCAAGGTCGATTTTTACGGAAGGAATGAATTTTACACAAGGCTATAATTTTAGATAGTAACTTTGCTCTATAATATTCAGTAAATTTGGTTCGACACAATATCACTACTGTCTATATAAATTATGAATATATGTATAACTGTAATAATTAGTTTACCGAGCTAGGGTCATTTCTTTTTGAAAGTTTGCTGGTTGACACGTTTTTTCTATTATAATTCATTATATTTTTCTCTTAAAGTGTCTACAAAGAGAGCTTTTAATCCCTGGCGACATTAAAGTTGGTATAACAAAAAAGGTAAACTTTGTTGCGTAAATAAATATCATAACATCATTTTAAAGTTTTAGCATCGTGTCATATATTATATGTACAGTTAAGTTTAGCTTATTTCTTTGAGAAGACATGGAATTCGTTAGTAGGATAACGAAGCATCAATAATTATCATACTGAACCTAACATCTTCCATCAAGGATGATTTTTATACGCATATTTATTATTCTTTATTGATAAAAATGTACGATGAAGTAAACAAATAACAATTTGATATTTCCTTATGAGATCACAAATCCCACCATAATGTTAGGTGTGATAGATGGAGCATTAAATCTATATCTGATAATATAATACTGAAACTTGAAGATGTTTTAAGAAATTGTCGCTATATATGATTTTACTTTCATACACTTTGTATTCTTAGCAATTTTAAAATAGTCAGAACTAATAAAATATGTAATTGTATTTTTCTTCTATATTATTTCTTATAGTCTTATTATAATAATATATAAATCACAATTAGATTGATTCTAAAGTCGAATACTTATAAAACGTGCTCAGTTGTACATAATGGATTAATTAATGGGTTCAAGGAACAAAAAAAAGGAAAAAAGGGTTATTTTTGAAATTAAGTAGTTTTTTAACTATTGGAAGATCTCGCTTTAGATTAAAAAACACTCAGAAATGAACTATTGAATATTGAAGAAAGTTTGACTAATAATATATATTATTTTTTTAATCCATGGGGTGTGTGCGAAAAAGATGGATAATTTAATGGATACAAAGAAAAACTTAAAGAAGCCTCTTTTGAAACAATGAATTATGAAAGCTGCCGAATTGAAAGAACTCTTTTTATTTTTCGTCATTTTAATTATTTATTTTGACTATTTAACAATATGCCGATTTTAAGAGATGAAATGTTTTATAAGCTTAAGACACAATTGTTTTTAAATATATTAAAACATATATACCAAAACATTTGATATATATACCTAGTATTATATTATATAATATTAAATATATTAGTATGTTTGGTGTCATTGCTCGCAATATAAAGCCCTCTTAAATTTAACACTTGGCCTTCATCAATAGGCTTTTTTAAAGGGTAGGAAGACTTCCGACATATCAAGGAATATTCAATGCGTAACCGAAATTTTGAAATTCAAAAGGAAACTGTTGAGCCATTTTAGCCGTGGACTTCTCGAAAGCCTTTGACACATAATCATATTTCGCGAGCGGTGAAAAGACTCTCACAAAAAAGCTATTTAATCAAATCAGAGCTCTTCTACTCAATGGTAATTCCACCATTATATAGGGAATTTAGAGAGCGACAGTATCGACTTATAGAGGAGTGGTCCCCTGGGATGCTCCTCTGCTCCACTTCTTTGTGCGGCTGGGTTGGGGAGCTAAGTAACACCATTGTCAAAAAAATAGTGACTTGGAGTCAACTTTGGGTCATCAAAACTCATTAAGACATGTATGCGGATGACATAAAAATGTTGGAGGAAGGGTAAGTAAACGTCTATAAATAATATTAAAAATTTCTTAAATCTTTTGGGAAAAGGTTGGGTCTGCTTGTCAACTCTAAGAATCAATTGTACTGCGTTATTGAAATGGTGCCCATATGCTTAGGACTAGAATTTTCGACGTGAATAACAAAGATTGTGTGGTATTCATGGGAAGAAGGGTCTTTAGATTCCAAGTATCTACAACTTCATCCGCTGCAATATTCCAGATGGAGGAAAGTTCAATAAAAAAGGAGTAGAGTTGCATATACCTTATTGTAACCAGCAATTCTTTAACAAGCTTCCACCGTCCTTGGCTCGCTGAAAAAGTTATCAGTGAGAAAATCGTGGTTGTAAAAACTATTTTATAGGAAATACTTACTGCTCTATAAAGTCTACAGTACAGCTTGGTGAGGTCGATCGGTTCTCTCAAAATAATTCCCAAAATTTACAAAAAAGTTTTTATAGATCTAAAAAACTGATCGAGAGTGGAGGGCTTATATTTCGTCGAGCTGGCCGTATAAAAATTAAATCGTACATCAAGAAAAATTCAACGGAAGAAGGCATCTGGTGTGGATGGTATAATCGGGGAAATTTATACATTATTTCCTGAAGAAACTGCTCCTTTCCTTCTTCGCATTGCAGAATCAATGGAAAGAAAAGGAAGGCTACCGAAATCTATGACAAAAGGCAGGATCGTTCTGATTCCTAAAAAGGGTAACGGGACCGAATCAATCAATGGAGACCCATCACAGTCCTTAATCAGTCCTATAGGATTTTATCCGGAATCTTAGCGCAAGATATGGAAAAGAGCTCAATAAAAAATTGGAATAGCCAGAAGGTTTCTTAAGGAATCGCAAAATTTCCGACGTTTCCCGAAATATCCAAACAGTGATAGACTCTGTCAGGTCTAGAGGAAATATGGAGCTCTGGTGGGAATAGATTTCAAAAAAGCCTTTGATTCTATCTCCACCAACAGATACTTCGGTCGGTGAGGAAATTGCTGCCAAAGGAATTTTTCAACCCTGTTCGTGCTCTTCTGCTAAATGGATCGTCAGTGATAACCTTAGGAGGCCTTGAAAGTAAGCCAATCTACTAAGGTCAAGCTGTAGACGGATGTCCGTCTGCACCTCTTCTCTTCATAGCCGCTATTGAAGAACTTGTAGTTGAGTTAAAGCGAAAATATAGCGGCGGTGTTCCAATTTCATGAATCAAAACATCTTATAGACCTTTACGCGGATGATATTACTCTAACATTAGAAGCCAACTCTGAGGCGCAATTAATTAAAAAGAGTTGAAATTATTCTTAAAACTTTCGATAAGTTCAAGTAAGGTCTGGATTGGCATTGAACCGTTCTAAAACTTTCGTCCTCCCTATAGGTTTATGGGATCCTTTGGAGGGTAAGATGGTCCATAATTGCTTCGTGAAAAAGAAGGTTTCGATCTTAGGAATTGACTGGGGTTCCGAGGGCATTTCTCGAGAACAATTGGAATAAATTGTTCTGCCTCATCAATACTGGATCTTAAGTTTTAGACGGGTTAATCTCCAAAAGAGAATGACCTCTACAATTCTCAAATCGTTCCTGCCGTGTTGTATAAGGCTTCCATCTCTCCTATAATCGCAGAAAAGGCTTTGGTGGAGGAAGATGTTTGGCTCCTCAAACTTTTCCATCGACGTTATCTTCCAACACTAAAAAGACCTAAAAAACAAAGGAGGAGGTCTGCTCTTTTATCTCAGATTTTACCAAAATATATCTTAAAGTTTTTATTGACATCACTAAGAATCCGGATAAGGAATGGAGATGTAACTATAACAAACAATGATTTGTATGTTCGTCTACTCTTTGGAACTGATCGTACCAATGCACAAATGCGAGGCTATCAGAGACTTGGGGTGCCGCGCACGGATATTTGGAGATGGGTCCCTAACTTTAAAAGCAACGGCACCGTGGATATCATTCGCAAACACACCAAGAAAAAGTTATTTTTCAAAAATCTCGATAGTCCATCAGTATTGGAAGAAAAGGCGATAAAGTAATAATATTTAAAGTTCATCGTACATCGCCCGATTGTCTATTTCGTGATGGACGTTTTCGTTTTCCTTTGGAAAGAGCAGCCCGTTACACACACCCCCCTGTCCATGGCACCTCAAAATGGCTTCTTTAAGTTTATGAGGAGCTGAGTCTATTGCCAACGTCCATATAAAAAAGCTTTCCCTTCCAGGGGAATGGAAATCAGGATATTATAATTCTCTCTCTGGAATCTACGACGGAAAAAATGTTTACGGCTCAGTTGCAGATATCTGCTGGCTGTTATCCTTTGATTTCCATTGCTTAATTGTGGCAAGTTGTACAACGACGTCGAGCACGCTTTTGTTGACTGTCCGCTTGTCATAATATTAAAAAGTTTCTGACAATCAACGTAAGGGGATTTAAGGTCACCAACTGCAAAATATACAAAATCAACAATCCTCTCGGTCTTCTAAAGAAAAAAAGTCACAATTCCAATAAAGTCACGCTATTGAATTTGCTCTGTCAAATTCCAAAGCACATAGCGAGTGTTTGACGAAAAAAGAAATAGTAAAACA
>CP045899.1:13397716-13422079 GCA_013387185.1 Caligus rogercresseyi
TCTAGTTTTGTATATTATGTTTGAAGGGCTCTAACAAAAATACACATAGCTCAAACTCCCTTGATAAACAAAATCTTCTACCTGGTTGTTAATGGTCAGTCTTTTGTTTTTTTAAATCAGACATCCAACCACAATAATTATGTATGTTTTTTAAATTTGTCCCGAAAAACAATATTTGTTTCGACAAAAAAATTAATTTCCACGGGAAGACGATATTAAATAGTAAAACTAAAAACATATAGTAATCTCACTGAGTATTATAAAAAAATATGTTAAAAATATTATGATGAAGATGCTGTTTTATATATTTTATATTTATTGTATTCATGGATACAAAATTCCAAATCTTAACCTAGAGCTCACAACGAATGCCAAAATAAGCGAAAATAAGATATATTTTAAATAATATAGTAACAAAAAAAAACCATAACAAATAATGACATTAATTGTTTATTTTGCTTCTAGCAAAAACTAGCAAGCGAAAAAAAATCATTCAATACCTAAATTTTCGTTCACAATCCCTGGAAAACCTTATTCATATATACGACTCAACTAACCCTTTCAAGAGACCTCATAGGAATATCTATTGATCGGCTTATATATAAATATTATATATATATAATAATGTTATACTAACCGCCTTTTGGATTTCGGTACTATCATAACCAATTAACAACAATAATTAAACTTTGAAAGTCATATTTTTCCTTTGCAAAATCTTCTGAAGCTCAATCCATTGATATTTCAAGTGTGTAGCAAAAAGTGATTTTTTTGATAAATTGCATGCAATTTTTTAAGTAAATTGTTACGTAATTTTATGCATTTCCTATTTGAAAATGCCGTCAGTATGATAATACATTTTTATTATTATATATGTGGATACATATATATACAGGGGTGTGCAGGCGAATATAGACTTTTTTTAAGCACAGAAACAAGATACTCATATCCAAGAACAAGACCTTTTATTTGACTTTTTTCATATCACACAAATTTAAATGACTTTTCTCTTAATGTTCTAAAATCCAACTTCCTCCTTTCACAATAACACCTCCACACGGTGGTGCCGAACCTCCCAACGGCATGAGCCACCTGTTCCCTGGACAAGTTGGTCACTGCCTGGATGATGGCAGCTTTCAAGGAGTCTACAGTGTTGTGAGCACGCTTGTTAGTGCCCCTCTCAAGGACGCCCCACAAGTAGTAGTCGCAGGGTTTGAGTTCAGGGCTGCTGGGGGGCCAGAACTCCTTTGACCAGAACATGTCGAGATTCTCTAAGCACCAGTTTTGCAGTCGGCGCTCCTCTTCCTGACTTGGGATCGGTCTGGAGTCTTTCTTTCCGGTGTTAGGAATCCTTCCTCGATGTCCTCCGACTCCTTGAAGGACTTGGCAATGCTGTAAACAGTAGCTTTGGGAATTGAAGAAGTCGATGATCTCCTTGGGCGCAAGGCCGCAACGGAGCGCCACAATAATGGCCGTCCTGTGATCAAGTTCCGGGGACATTTTCAATCTTTTTGTTATTAAACAAAGCTCATAGGATATACTAACTAGTTCATACATTTTTAAGCTTCTACCCTAACTGGTTTCTGAGATACAAGTACTCAAAGTTAGTCTAGATTCGCCTGCACACCCCTGTATTTACGTCATTTGGTTTGTCCCGGCAATTATTATTTAAATCAAATGGTTTGACAGACTGGCACTAAGATTGTATTGCTTGAGAGCCTATAATACCCTGCAGCTACTCTCCCTTCAAAATGAAAAGTTTTCTCCCTTTATGAACATACATATAAAATACATGTATGACTATAGACTTCGTCCCTCCATTCCTTCTCTCCATTAAAAATATTTTATAAACACACATATTTTAAAAATATTTTTATCAAAAAAAGTGAATAGACGACTATGCAAGTTTTTGATCTTATAATATGAAAAATATTTAATTAATTAAAACATGGAACACTCTCTAAGGCGTATTCAACCTCGTGCGTGAGATTATCTATTAATAAATAACTTTGCCTTGTTATTATTATTTTTTGAACCGAATAATTAGTATTTTTGGCCTTATGAAACCAGTTTCTGTGGAGTTTGTTAGTTAGCCAACAACACTGCGTGAGTGACCGTTGGAGAATCTTCTTCTATGTTCTTAGATACTCGCAGTTTTTTTAGACTCACGATCAGTTTTTGTATGTGTATGTTTTCTTCTTAAAAAGGAAGCGTATATATAAGTATACACAAATATGTTTTTTGTATTTGTTGTTGTGTAACGGCTTCAACAGACGTCTGTCTTTTTTTGTCAACATGAAATATGAGTGAAGGGACAATTGCTGTAGGATGAAATGGGTATTCAATAGGGATGCATACTTACAGCCGTTCCTTGTATTTACGACTCAATACCTTTTCTCTCATCCAAAGTAATAGTTTGTTTCTTTTTGTTGTATGTATTATTGTACTGTTTACTGTCCACCACCTGTTTAGATTTTATAGCCTTTTGGATTTCTCTAAAGTTTAGAGCCTTTGAACACGCATTGCCATTTCCATGTGCATAAAATAAGGTAAAGCTTGGGATATTACGTAAATGTGTTGAATAAGAAAGAGTATGCCATGAAGGATATTATACCTCGGACAACACTCCTTCGCTATTTTGCCCAGCGATATCCCCACTCATGCGATCTTATCGAACAAATAGGCGGTAAAAAATTGTTCATCTCTATATATTATATACAGATGCTTTGTAATATTTGGGTTTATATTATTAATTCTATACTAAAATGTTTTAATTGCACTAGACTACAGTCAATGATGGATTGATGTACTCTCTTTTTATATAAAAACAAAAAATACGTAAATGTATTTGGATCATAAACCATAAAAACTAAGCTTGCACATTTTTATCATTAAAAAGATTTATATCTGTCTGATACTATTATAAATGTGAAAAATCGGGCAGCCTTAATTTCATATAAGCAACCACCGTGTCAATGTTAGAGAATGTTATCATTGTCGCGTTACCCTCTAATATTTAAGACACTTATGGCTTAAAGAGAAAGTGGAATTAAAGTTATCTTATGATAATTATTATCGTAGTTTTGACCCTTAAAAATTATGTGACTTAATGAAGATATATTGAGCCTTGGTAATAAGAATGACTATTAGACAAACGACAACAAATATACCAAAGCAACGATCCTATTCGGTCTCTTCAAATAGGACACGATTCCCCTAAATGTCAGGCAATAGAATTTGCTCTGTCAAACTCCAAAGCCTACATAGCGAGTTGTTAGACAAAAAAGGAATTATAAACCGTCTATTCTTCGGTCTGTGATGCTGCCGCCCAATACACCGCCCTCACTCTCAAGATCCCCTCCGACATCGAGGATTCATAAGTTCTTGCAGGGAACGTCATTTAATTTCATCCTTCAAAATCAGAAGAATAGTTTAAAATTATGAAAAAGTAATGAAATATTTTAACTAGTTACCTTATTATATTTTTTATTATATACCCCTTGTTTAGATTTATTATTATAAACTATAATGTTTATTTTATTTATATATTATATTTTTATATAGTTTTATATATATATATAATCTAAACAATAAAGGAGAAACGGAAAAAAATGACTATTAGTTTCCTAATTAGTGTAATTATTAGTAAATCAATATTTAAAGCGCGGGTTTGAATGCATTTCCAATGGCATAATAGTTATTAATATATTTTACTGTACTGCATGGAACCTCTTCATATATACAAGACTAAAAAAACATTTCGCTGGCCCGGAAATACTATTTATAATTATTTTTTGAATGGCAAATATGTTTTAAAGATGTCTTGAGTCATACGCATAAATTTATAAATAAGCATTTTTTTTGGTAGGATTCTGAAATTTGAAAAAGGAAACTTCTATTCCAATTCAGATAATAACATCACAATATATATATGCATATATAATATATATATATGTGTGTGTACACAGCTTCAATACATTTATAATGATTAAAAATACAATTTGGGTCTTAATTAAAAACAATTATATATATGCATTTACCTAGAACAAAAACACTTTTCCTTTTGTCTTGACAACAAGGGACACTCAATAAAACTTCTGAGACAATATCCAAGCAATTAGCAAATGTTTTTGGTTGTTTGTTCAATTGTTATTGACCATGTATTACTTCCATACAAGAAAAGCAACACTTCAAATATTGAACTTTTCAATATGTGTACATATTTCAGGCATAGTATTATTAATATTTTTTGCCACAACCTCTTAACATTAAGAGCATCTCATATTATCACATTGACACTTATTGTTAGCTCGTCGATTGTGAAGCCTGACATATAATGTAGCTTTTTCATGGATGATTTAAACACACACAAAAAAAGAAGAAGAAAAGAGTTATTCCGACATGTATAGCATTTAGGCAAGTATAAATAAAGTTGAGCATTGAGATTATGTGTCAACGAACTCAGTACATGTTGCGAAATTATATGGCTATTTTTTGTTACCCTCTCTGTCAGCTACATTTTGCGGCTAATTGTTGAAAATAGCATTGAAATTAAGGATTAGAGGCGATCGAATGGCGGGAAAAAATTACTACATAAGTTTACTAAATAACTTTTGGGCCGTTCCCATAATTCGATTTCGTTCAAACTTTCACAAGATTATCTCTATGTACCAAAGTAAAATCCTAGCGGGAGCCCGACTCTCAAATCCGAAAAACGTAAATTAAGAATCAACCTAATATATATATATATATATATATATATACGTACAGAAAATCGAATTGAAGAGCTATTTAATGGAATTTAATGACTGAAAGTGGCCCAGTGATGTCACCATATGTTATCATTCTAAAAAAATATTCCGTCAATGACGTCACAGGGTATTTTTATTTATTAATTTTTTCTATTTTCGATTCTTCAAAGCTTTTTATTCAAACTTTGACCGCTCAAGGGATATGACGTATATACTTCTTCCATTTTTTTTGTTTTAAAGCATACATATAAATATATATATATATTAGGGTGATTCTTATTATATAGATATATATATATATATATATATATATATATATATATATATAAAAGTGACATAAGATAGCTCCCATCAGTTGCTGAGTACAGTATTTTGATTGTCTTCTTTTATTGAATCGATTTTGGTTCCAGTTTATTATATAGGTCGGTGGTTGCATCCTAGGCTCTTGTTCGTTTTTTTATATTTTTAAATAATATATCTATAGTATCTATTGTATGTAAAAGTACACTTTGTCATACAGAGAACGGATAGAAACTTATATTTATAAAAGAGAAAATATCCCCGTCAAAAGACGACAAAGACAAATTTATTGATGTCTTCAGTTTTTATATCCCCTTTCTACTTTTTTACTCGTTTTGTTTTTCTTTAAATAAATGATTTTTTCAAGAGAATGTACATTTTATTATTATTATTATGTAGACGAGGAGAAATAAAAGTAGGAGGGGGCACGTAGGCTTCAAAATCTACGTGATGAAGTGTATATTGCAAGGGGGGAGGTATTACATAGAAGGGAACGGAGAAAATATTGTGAGAGGTATGTTTTTCCATTATCCCAAAATGTATGTGTAATATACAATAAAACATGAGCAAGAATCTCAATATTTTTACACTTTACCATCATTTAAATTATTAATGATAGCAAGAAAGGTACAAAATTCATTAGTTAAGTTTGCGTGAAATTGACGTGTATCAGCAAACATTTCAGCCCATCAATAGCTGATAGATGTTAAGACAAAGAAATAGTAATAATAATAATGTATAACTAAGAAAGTCAATCATACAAGTAAATTAAAATGTACAAATACACAGCTATTAAATTGGTGATTCTTATACTGTCATATCATAGAATAAATAATGATTTTAAATGGCTTATGGTGTTTACAAACAACGTGTCTTTTAGTAAGTTACAATACAAAGCTTCTTAAATGTAGCTGAGAGCACTGTAATATTTCCTCTCTATTTGTCGGCAAATCAGCATACGAAGAAAAGCAGATGCTTTCGAGGCTTTGGATTACTTAAAAACTGTTTAAAGTGGCTCCTGTGGTTGAGCTTTTACAAAAACAGATACTAAGGCATTCGATGTCACACTCTCAACAGATAATTGACTCATTTTTTCCTCACACCATTGGCTCCAATCATCGGAAAATTATATAGTATCTGCTATGTTGAATTCAGTAAAATATGTATATATCTTGTAGGATCAAACTCTATTGCAGTCCCCTGTGGAATTAAGAATCTCTTGTCCTTTTGGAGGAATGACGAAGCCCTCATATCCAGATCGGAAGAACAAACGATACTCGATTATAAAATTCACTTTTTATTCTTACTTTGTTAAACTTGATATGTTTCTTTCTATATTAGTCATGACTATACTTACTTTTTTAATCCAAATATATGTGTATATATGTATATATTGTAAAATATTACAAATGTTTTTGAATACATGACTTGCCATAAAGAAGTACTTTAATATCATTACGTGACCAGAAACAAATTTTAGTACAATTTGACTTTGACCAACTTACACTCTCTAAAGATTTGATTTTTATTGAACCACAGGATATATTATACTTCCATAAGTATGTAAAAAAGAGTTGTAATTTCATACTTCCTAATGAAGAAAACTTGAATAATTTGTAACACAGATCGTACATCTAATCCATTAAGACAATTACATTTATTTCGTTATGCTTAAGAAACCTATATGAATATGGAATATTGAATTCAAACATTGGCGAGCTAAAAGCTTCTAGTGACAATATATGACAAGCGAATATTTTTTATGTATTAATCATGTGTTGACTTTGCCATTCATATCGATTCATGTTTTGACCCCCAAAATTGTTATGTTCAATTATATAACATCTTTAGCTGCATATACTTTAATAAACAAATATATATATATATATATACAAAAAGTGGATCGGCTTTTTCTCCTTAAAAAATTTCACTAATATTCTATGATATATATAAGGAACTTTCTAATAAGTGATTACTATATTATACTCATTCTGGCTCTCAAATCTATTTTTCTCCTGATATATATAACAAAACCATTCATTAAATATGAATAACTTGACATAAAACTGTTATAATCCACAACCGTTAATATCTACTGAACAAGACCTTTTTAAATATGATTAATTTTCAACTTTATGCTGTAGAGATATAAATAGAAATTACAGAATTAAAGTATCTCAATCGAACCCAAGATATTTTCCCACGAACTTGATCTATGAATCTATGTCTTCCACTATGTCGATAAGCGAAACTGTGCGCTCAATATTTAAAGTTGAACTCATATGTTACTTGTTTGCTATATATTAATATTAACATAAATAAATAAACTTTAGTTGTCTTATAAAATATTATTAATTAAATATATGCTAAAGGTTCATTTTCATCTTTTTTTCTCATTGTATATTCTTAGAACTGAAATATTTAATACAATTAGTAATGACATTAGAATAAGTTTATTAAAAAAGTTTTGCATTGAATGCACTACGAACTCATTAAAACTCAAACAAACTTGAGCATGACGTTTTGTGTCAAGTTTTACCTGGTAATCAGAGCTAATTAGTTGTTTTTCGTATTTTGAATTGGAAGTATAATGTTTTAAATTAGTTTTGTTGTTTTGAGCCTCACACAATGTCATAAAAATAAAATTTCAATAACTTGCTTATGCTTATCATTTAATAAATCCGTTTTAGATTGATCTTTAATTTCAGTAATGTTCTCAAATTGTGATTTCTTTAGAGAGTGTTCATGCTATGTTTTAAGTTCTAAAAAGTCTGTGAATCATAAGGGAGTGCACTAGCCGTGTTCGTTAAAGTGTGTTCAGCTCTCATTGTTGGGGGTGCTGGTTCGAATACTCCCGAGAAGGGATGGTCATATTTGGTCTACCTCATTGATAAGATCCTAGATTCGATGGACTAATTTTAATACTATAATGCTTAATTATATCCAATCGAATGAAATTCTATCGAATAGGCACAAAAAATTCATATAAATAAAGTTTTTTTTGTTATTTTTTCGAATATACGACTACATATGGCCTTTCCTCATAAAGTAGCATGGGACCTTTGTCGTTATGAAATAGAATTTCCAAATGCTATTCGATTCAATGGCCGTCTTGAAACAATAGGCTTCACATGTAGAACTCACCGTCATGCCTATTGAGTGTATTTTTATAAGTTTCTACATATAACAACATCATACAAAGCGATTTTATTTTTAAACATATAGTTTCTCCTTTAAATTACTTTGATCACACTTATTTGTATTTTCTATTTATTCTGTACATTAAATCCTTGTGATATATTATTAAAATATTTTTATAAATCAAACTTCTTAATGACTCAATTTGATCGATCTTTATAAGTATAGAGGGCTCGGTTCGTAGTATGGATACTTCGGCACACCCCTAACTACATCAGTTGACTCCTCGAGTATGAGGAGGGTTTTATTCGTATTTCCTACGAATGGACTCATTGTTCAATAAGAAAATATAAGAACACTTTTGTATGATATAATATTGTTTTTACCTAATTCATATATATGATATCCACATTAGGTTGTTCTTATTTTTCAAATGTTTGAAATGTTAGCATTGAGTGGGATTTTCTGTTTCTTGGTGATAAAAGAAGACGACATACAAAGTTTGAACAAAATCGGTCAACATTACGAGGTCGCGCAAAGAGGTCAAAGTTTTAAAAATTTAGTAAAAATTAGTTTCCCGCAATTTCTTCAAAATGGTGGACGTTACAGACTTCAATATTATTATTAATTTAAAGGAAATCTAATTTACTACCAGACGTATGTTTGATGTTTTTTAATAAAACAAAGTTTTCAGTAAAAACAAAGAAAAAGGGAGTGAGTATTGTTAGCTTATTTCATAGCTTTTTTGTATCAATTAACTTCACTCGCCTGTAGAAGATGACTTGTTCGCTTCAGAGTAAAATAGTATTTTTAAGTTTAGTAAAACTTGATGATAAATCCAAAAATGACCTTGGTTGCATTCTATCAATTCAGAATTCAGTACAATCTGAGTTTACATCATATGATTCAGAGCCTGTATTGACCTATAAGAAATCGATTATGAAAAAATAAATAATAATGTTTCTTAGATTTGCGTCAAGGTATCCTCTCAAAATTTTACTTTGTCTCTGACGCATACATAATCCATTATATGCGTCATTTTGTACGCGAAATAGGCTTTTTTAATGTACATATAACTCTCTACTTATTAACTCACATGATTTAGTATACCAAAATATTAAAGCTGGTTAACCAAGCTTTCATTTGATATGTTTGGTGTTCTAAAAATCGCCATACTTTAAGAGATATAAGCAAATACGTACTGTCCCCCAAAAATTGATCTTTTGATATGAGAATATACAATTACCTTGGTAACTGCTGTTACTGTTAGCTGGATAGAAAGATAAAGAGTATTTTGCCTCACTTCTCTCCCTTCTTTTTTCTTTCTCTTTCTATCCAGGTAACACTAATTCCACAATGTTGCTAACATTTCAAAGATTTGAAAAATAAGAACAGACCTATATATATATATATATATATACGAGGTGTGATCAAAAAGTATCCGACTTTTGGTCATAAAACAAACGTTTATTATGATACAAGTATTTAATGCTAATCCCCTTCAAAGTAGTCCCCTTGGGCTGCCACACACTTCTCCCAACGCTTCTGCCACTGTTGAAAGCATCGCTGGAAGTCCTCCTTCGGTATGGCTCTCAGATGGTCTGTCGCATTCTGCATAATTTCTTCTCTGGTCTGAAATCTGGTCCCTTTTAGTGGCATTTTCAGCTTTGGGAAAAGCCAAAAATCGCAGGGAGCCATGTCAGGAGAGTAGGGAGGTTGACGAACCACTGGTGTGCTGTGTTTTTGTCAAGAAGTTCCGAATTAAATGGGAAGAATGTGCTGGAGCGTTATCATGATGGAGCTTCCAACTGCCTGTTGCCCACAGATCCGGGCGCTTGCGCCTCACTGCGTCACGAAGGCGACGCAGAACCTCTTGGTAGTACTCCTTGGTGATTGTAGTACCGTGTGGTGCGTACTCGTGATGTACTAAGCCACTGGAGTCAAAAAAGGCAGTAAGCATGACCTTGACATTGCTGCGAACTTGCCTTGCTTTTTTGGGCCTCGGGGATGAAGGATGCTTCCACTGTGTTGACTGGCGCTTGGTTTCTGGGTCATACCCATAAACCCATGACTCGTCACCTGTAATCACTGTGTTCATAAAGTCGGGATCACCGTTCACAGTTTCCAGCATGTTTTGTGCGATCTCCAGACGAAGGTGTTTTTGCTCAAATGTTAGCAGCTTTGGTACAAATTTTGCTGAGACTCTCCTGAGGCCCAAGTCGTCAGTCAAAATTGATTGAATGGAACCAAAACTAATATTCACCTCGTCTACAAGTTCTCTGATCGTGATTCGGCGGTTCTGCATCACCAGGTTCCTCACTTGATCAATGATGGCATCGTTTTTCGATGTTGAGGGCCTCCCTGAGCGTGGTTCACTTTCAACTGACAAGCGGCCATCTTTGAAGCGGTTGTACCACTCCTTTATCTGTGTGGTGCCCATCGCTTCATTTCCAAACACTTTTTTAATCTTGCGAATTGTTTCCACTTGCGAATCACCAAGATTAAAACAAAATTTTATGCAATAACGCTGTTCGACTTTTTCTGACATTTTAAAGAAAATAAAATCCGACGACACTCACTTGCACCTGTTCAATCATGAATGGCCTGACGCCGACTGACTTGTATTGGAGCTGTAGAAAAAATGAGCATGCGCAGTAGTCATGCTCCCAACCACACAGCAAGTCCCGCCCCCATAGCTGTGTTCGTTTGACCAATATAAATTAAGGTCGGATACATTTTGATCACACCTCGTATATATATATATATATATATATATATATATATATATATAGTATACTATTATCAATCCGACTAACTTTGATCGGTTATGTTATCTTTGTTTTTTGAGATATTGCAAACGCACATACGTTACTGCACTTGCATCTTATCTATCTGCCAAAAAAATAGATTGAAATCAGTCAACATTTAGCCATGGAAGAGGAGAAAAGGCATGCGATGTTCGCTGCCTTCCGTGCCGGAGAAGTCCAAAGGAGGTGATAGAGTTCTTCAACTACCCCAAGTCGACCGTCTACGACCAGTGGAAGGCTTGAAACTCTTTCAAAAAGAATGATGCTCATCGCAAAAAGCTTTTTCGGTCCCTGGGGGCCACAAGCACCGACGAGTTTGTCGCCGAGGTAAAGAGGAAGGTCAACGAGGACGGCAACAAGTCCTACGCAAGTTGGCCGCCGAGATGGGCTGCTCCAAGCAGACATCGCCATCACCATCAACAAGACCTGGGATACAGTTCGTACAAGAAGTACAAGTAGCCCACAAGTCGAGGGAGACAAGGCGTGGCTGTGGAGAGCCTCCCCTACCACTGGAGCAAGACTTGTGGCCTCCCAGCCCCTGACTGCAACCCCCTCGACTATTTCTTCTGGGGCATGGTCGAGAACAAGACCAACAAGCACGCTCACAACACTCTCGACTCCCTCAGGGCCGCCATCGGGAGGAGTTCGCCAATATGAAGATTGAAGACGTCGTTGCAAGGCCTGTGGCCGCTTCAGGCACCGCCTCGAGATGGTCGTCGCCGCTGATGGGTGCTATATTGAAAAATAATATCTATATATGTGTGCCTTTCATTTAACAAAAATGGTTGAAAAATATTGATAAAATAAATAAGTTATCAACATTTCAAAATTGTTTTAATTAGTCCGGATTATACGTATACGCGTATATATATATATATATATATATATATAAGAATATAGAAATTTCACTAACTTACAAACAGCTGCCGTTCTTTTTTTCCCTCTTCACCCAGGTAAATTATTATTATGATAATATATAGTATATATATATATAATATATATATATATATGTATATATATAAATCAAACTAAGGGAAATTATGGGACGTATTGAAACTTAATAAATACGCATTGTAGTTTTTATTTCATCTAAAGACTTTAAACCATCAAACTCTATGGAGCATATAAAAGCAATAATAAAAGAATAAAACATATTTAGAGTATATAAGCTTTTTGGTCTTGGAGATGATTGATATAAGGAATCTTCAGCGACGGGCAGTTCACCTTGCTGTTGCAATATCATAATAGCTCTAATGTCTTTTGCGAAGACATATTTCCTTGAGTCAGGGTATGGCAATAAGTACCTTGCAGCTCTGAAAAACTACACCAGTGGTCATAGTTTCATCGCAATCTTGTTCTACTTGGAAGGAATCCCGCAAAGAATGTGTTCCTTCAAGCCATCTAGATTAAAGTCGGTTATGTGAGCTCAATTTTTCATATGATCATTTATTTTTTTACAGAGAGAACTCGGGACTATAAGACATGTTTCAGCAATTGCTCAATTCTCCCAACAACCAATTCCCATTAAACTTAAAATCATTTAAAATGCTCATAATATTATTCAATATAAATAACAAATTTATACAATATAAGAATAAGGATACTTAAATTTTAGTTAGTGTTTATAATCAATTGTAATACTTTTGATCATCGACTCCAAACATTTTTCGAATCTTTGAAGGAACGGAGATTATTTTATACATACTATATGAATTTAAAGGCTGAACATTTAGAGAACACCTTTTTCGTTATATACTTTTCCCCTCAATAAATATTTATAATTGCAATGTTCACATCAAACTATTAAACACCTTTATTAATAACAGTTATTAATTCGATTATCCTTCGGAAAGTTAATTAACTAAAATACACTATAGGAATCAAGACGATTTCTATAAATGACCAAATTATTTAGTCCAATTAATTTGGTGAGGGTTGATAGTATTAGAGTTTTTATTAACTTGGAGCATGTAAAAATGTTTATATGGCTATTTTTTTTGGTAGATATAAGGGTAACTAAAGAAATAACATTTTTAATAGTTGATATTTTCTCCGTTCAATGGAGTACACAATAATTGTAGTTAACTAATAACGCAACTTTAGGTACTTCATGTCGTAAAGTATAGGTTTGAATATTATAATCTTAAAATAAACCTGCTAATAAACATACGGTTGCATCAGTATATAAATAATAATATTTGAAATAAAAATTGATTTTTTTTTGTGCTCTATTATAAAATGCATACATTCAACTCCAGAAAATTATATTAGATGCATGAAAGAAATGATTATGTAGTGCAGTAATAAAACGTCTATTTATTTAACAATAGTACAATATTTATCATTTATAAACTACCATAAATATGACTTACAAATTTAGATGGCGTATAAACTTTAGTCTACTCCGGAATATGCTAACGTGTTTGTAAAGATGGTGCCCTGAATGGTACATTATTCTTAGTGCCTTTGTCTATGTGCCAAGCAAAAATGAGATCAAAGAGAATCCTTATGCTAATGATGGCCCGCATGGCAATGTATGCAGAGCTGTCACCAAAAAAAACCTTTTCATCACAAAGCCCTATGTTGCTTTAATCTTCAAGCGCCAACGAATTTTAATATTTGTCGGAATTATGTTCTTCAAGCTGAGAGCCCGTGCTCTGGCCTTGCAACGTTGCCAGGAAACTCTCTATCCTCTCACAAGGAGGAAGATATTTCAGGTCCAGAGATATTTTGGGCGACAAAGACTATCCTTAGATATTTATATTTTATTTTATAACATTATTATAATATAAAAAGTCAAATTTGACACTTTTAAAAATAATTTGTTTTATGAAGGGATCCAATAAAAATCACTACCGCTAAGGTAGATCTATTCGAAGATTTAAACAAAGACTTAGTCTAATGTTTCATAAGTTGCAGACCAATAACAAGAGATATTTATTTTTACGTGATATGTACATTCAAAAAATAAGATTATGAAGATTTGGAAATTAAGTCAGAGTTGTTGATTTTTGTTATTGTTTCCAGAATAGTCAATACTTGGATCGGGCCATTCCATAAGTCCGCAGTTTAAACTACAAATCACCCTTGAGATGAAAGCTTACGATAAACAATCAATCGGAATCCAACGCCTGAAGTCTCCACGGTACATGTCAAGGGCGCCTAAAGGGATGATTGATAATACGTTTTAAAACATCAGGCTTTTCTTGAAACAATATGAAAATGCAAAAGCCTTATGATTGAATGCAAGGTCAGGTTTTTAGGCCTGCATATTGTATGAGCCCCTTTAGATATCAATAACAGCAAAACAACGACAACAAATCTGAATATTAAATAATGTATAAAGTATAAAGCATTGACCCAAAGTTGTTTATAATCTATCTACTAAAGATTTTTAAAGAGGCTCAATATTTAAAAAAACTAATATATTTTGCAAGCTTTTGTGGTAATAATTTTATATAAAATATTTTAGTGAAAAACATTATAGTTTTTATAAAAATGCATACTAAATAGTACAACGAAACAAATATTTTACCTCAGATAGTTATAAAAAACAAATGGATAATTGATTATAACTGATAAATGATACTATCCTATCATGATATATATATATATATATATTTTATTGTTTAAAAGCTAGAACTACAAATTATCTAATGTTCAATGTGATGGACATAATGTTTTGTTATCAATTTCCAAATATTTTACTAAAATCTACAACTTTTTAAATTATAAATTTTATTTTTTTTGACTATATGGTTCGATAGAATTGCATCGACAGGATATAAATAAGTATTATAGCATTAATATTAGTCTATCGAACCTAGGATCTTATCAATGAGGTAGCAGACCAAAATGACCATCCCCTCTCGGGATTCGAACCTGCGCCCCAAACATTGAGAGTATTATTATTGTTCTTTGGTGTTTAAAAACAAAGCTGCAATTTCAATTAGTATCCATAAAGTTTATGGAATAGTTTTCCCTGACCAATGATTTTTGTATGTGTAAAATAAAAACTACTTGTGAATTCACCTTGAATACATTTTGTATATTGACCTTTAAATAAGTTTATTTGTAGAATACAAAATAAGGAAACTATGGTTAAAGGAATTGTGTTTTGAAAGGGGAAAATATAATTATATGATTATGTTAATATATATTAGGAAGACTGTTAGGGTTTCACATTTAAAACTATGGTAAGGATCAATCCAAATTGGATCAAGTTATGCTGCACAGTGACATTTCCTTGACATACAGTAAAGGCATGAGGAAAGACAGTACAAATATTTTAAATGACTTTTCAAACCGCAGATTTTATATTGGACTAAACACTTCTCTACGATACTCTAAAGGCTGGAAGGCCCGAACATGTTTTTTTTAGTCGATAGGGCTTTAAGTGTCAAAACTGTGTATAACAAATCGAAGCGCAATAGCCGTATGCACTAAGGCGCGTTCAACTCTCAATGTTGGGGGCGCAGGTTCGAATACTCCCGAGAGGAGATGGTCATTTTTGGTCTACCTCATTGATAATATCCTAGGTTCGATAGATTGATTTTAATGCTATAATGCTTATTTATATCCTGTCGGATGCAAGTCTATCGAACCAAATAGGCAAAAAAATTGAATAATTGGATAATAAATAAAATTAACTTATATTTTCTAAGGAAGAATTCGAAAAGGTTTTTAAGACCATAACTCCGATTTTCTGGCCTGTAGAACCTCTCAAGCCATTCATCCAATCTCCATGAAATATTAATGATCTACCCTTTCAATCCATAGAGTGAATGCAACTAAAGCAATCAATAAAAGTATTCCTTCGTTGTGTAGGGCACTCCATAAGTGTGTATTGTCTTAGCCCAGCGTGCATTCTTTAAATACTTATTTTTTTGTTTTGTTTATGTAGCCTTGATAGGTTGTATGAAAAGATATTTCTTTGGCCAACACTTTTCCCTCCTTCCTATTCATAATTAAAATATGAAAAGGGACTTATAAATAAGAACGAAGGAAATGTAAGGTAAAAAAATAAAAATATATATTTTTAGCGCCTCTCATATGAGCAAAGCTATGATTAAATTCATTAGATATTTAGGGTGAGACCAGTAGGGTTTTTTAGTTGAAAAGAAGGTTTTGATTATAAGGATTTTGCCTTAGGTAAAGGGTGTAGTTTCCATTATATACGATGCATATAATTGAACTTAGAAAAAAAACTCTTTAAATAAAGTAATACATTACAGTAAAAAAATATTCAAAGGCGAAATTCTTATGAGTTTCTTTGCGACAACATTTGGTATTTAAGCATTAATAAACATTTCATACATTCATATCTGCAGGTCTCACGACCCTACAGTAAGCAAACATATCCTGTCGTTTGTTCTATAATCTATTAACAAAAAGGCAAAATTGTTTTGAATATATTATAATAGTACTTGGCTTCGGCTTAACATAATTCACGTGATAAAGTGTTAACTTAGTTAGGGCTTAATGCCATTTGGAATGCAAATACAAAATCCCTGTTTCTTATCGAAGAGCTGGGAAGGTCATCTGGGAGATATCACAATTGTCATTTAAATTTAGAAAGGTTCCTTTGGTCGATGGGATATTGTATTAGTTACATGGAAAAATCATTGTAACTTATTCTCGAGTTTATAACATATAAAAGATATATCATACGAACCAAAATAAAATGTTTGTGCTCATTTAATACCTTTTTCTTTACTCTTATATTTAAATTAAAAGTTTACAATGTACAACATATGAATAAGGATCAAAATTTCATAAAAATAGCTCATGTTTGTTTGTTTTTAGTATCGGGACCTCTTATAAGATAATTAAAGGTAGTTTTTTCTTTGGTTCGATGGATCCGTGTTGATATGAATAATCATTATAACATTAAAGAAGTAAATCAACCTTAGGCTCTTCTTCAACATAGATGTTATGATTAAAATGTTATAGTACACGAAATCAAGTTATGTAGTTGGTTTTCCGAAATATGTTATAATACATATTTTAAAATTCTCCTTTTATTAAATGAAATGGAGCAAAAAATATAACACAAAAAGATTTTTGAAATATACAAAATATCTTAGGACCGTCTTTGAATTCGCGGTTATCAATATTTTCGTAAACTCATAAAATGTATCGGTTGACAATTTTAATACAATAGTATTGAAAATCTTGTATTAAATTTGTTTATCATATTTTTTCGCCTGTTGATTGTTTTGTTGGTGGTTCTATTGACGGATAGAATGATCAATTTATATATCTATTCATCACTTTTTATGTTCTAGACATAATAAAGCAACAATATAAACAAAAAAATATCAATATATAGAATAAAGATATGCGCAGCTCGAATTCCTCTAGTTGCATTAGATATTTTAAAGCTGCTTGGAAAATGTAATAACCCTGAGTTTAATCAAGGAATTCCAGACTATTTCAAGGTTTTCTGCAACCAAATGGCTCTGTGGCTCAGATATTTTGAAGTCAGACACTCCAAAGTATCCTCTTCGAGGATGACTGAAGGGTTCACAGTGTCCTTGACGACTAAGAAAATATCGAATCTCAGGCTCAATTAACGCATACATTCAATATAATGTTATATTCGTTTATAGTATTGAGATCTACTGAAGTTAACAGATCCATTTGATAGAATTGATAGCTTCTTTGAGCAAACTGTCAATCAAAAAACTGTATGATACATAAAAGTCTAAGAACTTAAGAGTGACATACTTTTATTGTGAGCGATTTGCCAACTAAAGTGGAAATTTATGACAAGTTTTATTATCAACCATTAGTAACTCGGATATATCCTTTGGGAATCTTGATCGTTAAATCCAATAATTATTTTAAAAACTTACTAATTGTCCAATAGGACACATCTTAAGCTATTATAAAAAAATTATATTGCGTGGAATTAATTATTTATTTAACAAAATACTTTTTCACCATTCCTACTTATACAAGGAAGAGCTAACATAGTAACTAACATATATATGTAGAAACATATAGTGAACTTGCATGTGCTATACTTAATTATTCATATATGTGCATATTAAAAATGTATTAAGGAATATATTTAAACAATATCCTGACAAATGTTTATACAGGGCTAGGGCTTCGATGAATCTGGAACAAAGGAAAAAGTAACTTTTTACCAAATTAACAAAAAAACAAGTTTTTCAATTACATTTCTGTGGATTTGCTGTTACAAACATGCTAATTTAAACATAGGTTAAAATTTTTGGTTTAAATCGGTACTTCATGTTGTTATTGAAACAATATATATATATTATATATATATATATATATATACATATAATATATATATATATAAAAATAGTGTATATATATATATTATATATTTCATGGTCTTTTTTGCAAATTTATCAAAGTTTATAAAATATAAAAATTCATTGAAAATGGGTTTTTTTTAATTTAAATGTTGATTAAAAATCATATATTAGAAGAAGAGAACCATCACTGCCCTATCAGAGACGATAATTACGATGAATGTTTTTTTAAACGCAACTACTATCAGCTTTTATGATTCATCATAAGATTTACTTCCGCTCAGACTGTTATTACTACTGTATCTCAAGAATTGCAATTGATCAACTTTAGAAAAAAGGGTATGTGCCACGTAGCTCACAAATTTTAGTGTATATTTTCATTTGTCTAATACATGTAGGCGAAAAAAACAGATGTAAATCAATCTTAGGCCTTGCTTTAGGTGATACTTTCTCATATTTTAATATGATAATATTCCCCATATATTTATATTAATGAAATACAAGCAATATAAATTAATAAAACTAGTTGTGTTTTTGTAGTTGAAAGGGAAAACGGGTTTGCAGATTATTATGAGACGTGGATATGTTAATCGATAGACCCTGGTTTATATATATATATATATGTATAAATATATATGTATCTATATATATATATATATATATGTATATTTATATATCCTTAAAATACTATTGTCTTTGTCATTTGAAAAAAAGTATGTTTATTTTTGTGCTCATTGGTGCCGTTAAAGAGATCATCGCTCTGAATGTCGGAGTTAGAAAAAGAAAGAAAAGCGTATTAATAAACGAAAATGATCATTTTTATGTGAGGGTCTGTGAAAACATTCCTATTGTTAATCCTAAATATTAATAAAAATTAGTTCAATAAGGGCATAAAAATTAGTAAAAAAATAAGTTCCATGGAGATAGCATCACAAAAGCATCCTATATGGCTGTTATAAAATTATTAGAAAATATACACTTTGTTTGAATGTAATAAAAAAAATATTGACCTATATAGCAACTGGATACTAAAAAAGAAAAAAAAATCAAATTGACTTGAGGGTCTTTTTTTATGTCTATCAACCTAATATTGAGTATTATTCCTCTTCTTTGCTTTATCGACTTACAAATTGATCATTTCATCATATATCCACCTAACATGGACCCATCAGCTGTTGAGCAGTAGTATTATCTGCCTTCTTTTATTGAAGCCATTGTGCATCCCATTATTGATATTAGGAGTAATCCTGCACGGAAAAATGTTCAATACGAGGCAAGTAATGAAATAAAGGAAAAACAGTCTCAATTATAATTACTTGTTTTAGAGGAAATGACCTAAAAAACTGTTCAAATAATATTTCTTATCCATATTGAATAATTTAGAAAAACATGAAGAATTACACATTCATATTAAGTTCCTTATTCTTCTATGTTTTTCGTGTGTCATTATTTCCTTTTTATATGGACCTTTTTCCTAAGATCCTTTCTTCCGGACGCCCCGAGTATAATATAAGTCGATGGCGATACTGCACTACTGATTAATGAGTGGCTTATAACATATTAAAGGGAGCACTCCTGTCTATACTTTTTGTGGGATCATTCCTCTTTAAAGATGTTGGCTGTTGATGAAGGTTTCTTAATTATTTATTTTTTAACATCATTATATAATATCTTACAATAGTTTTATGATTATTTTACATGATATGTTATTTAGCTGATTAGTGAATTATAATAACTGGGATGATTCTACAAAGTCCTTCATGATCACTGATACCATGCTTACTTGTAAAAAATTTTATTTACCATTACCACTACCGCCTCCATTATTACACATGATAGCAATAATAGGGGTGGTGTGGTGAAATAAGATTGAAGAGCTCATTCTGAAAGTCATCGTATATGCGTATCTATCTTCTATGTATCCTCTACTCTCTCAAGACATCAATTATTTTCTCATTCATTAACCTTTGCCTTTGCAAAATACAAGGGGAGAAATTGCGAAGGCCTCCAAAATCTGTCTGGAAAATGAAATAGCAGCAGCAGCAACAGGGTTGCATTAGACACACAAATTCATTCTTCCACCTCTTTGATTTTTGATCAAAAATATTTTGGCAGACAAACGTTTATCAGGCTATTAGCCAGACATATTTACCTCCCTTTACAACAACTGTTTCCTTCTTTTTTATATTACTATATAGAATATAAAATTAATATTTACATGGAAACCAATTTTCAATGCAATACACTATTTGACACCAATATTTATTTAAATGCACATGTTTTTCCTTGCACATGATGCCCTCTATTAAAGCTACCCGAAAGAAGAACAAAAAATTAATATTTATGACTATTAGGTGGCAACTAATAAACTTCAATAATCTACAAGGGTTACAAAATATTTCTGTGTAAAATAAAATGAATAAGTATATATCATTTAAATAAATCAAATATTAGATTATTTATAAAGTCATATAAATGGTTTCGAAAATAGATTTTATTGCTTTACATAAATTACGAGTAATCCCTGTCCTTTGTCGATCTCTTAGCTGAACTTTGATGAGAATGGTGTTGACTTTTAGTTTGTCGTCTCCGCTGTAGAAGGTAAAAAAAATCTTCTTTTCCGATCTCCGCTCCGGATTCTGAGAGAAAATTTTAAAAACTATTATTGTTATTTATTTATATATACTTTTTATATAACCATCTAAATAATAAAGGAGATTTGGAAAAAAAATCACTTTTGCTCAGAGAAATGTAACTCCTGAAGATGTGCAATTTCGAGATTATTAAAATCAGAAATGGCCTGTGCTAATATTATTCACTGATATGTAACACTAAATATCTATCAAAAGCCATCGTGCCTCTTCAATGGTGAAAGTTTTTTAATATAAGTTTTTTTAAATTATATAAGTATTTGTTCATTTTAGATATAGTAATAGACACTGTTTTGATACTATGTGCCGTTACAATATGTAGTATGTATTTTATTATATTTTATCAGGATCAAAATAAGAAATGTATTGTATATTGTTATAATATTAGGCTTGAAATCAGTAGTTGAGATTTATTTTTTCCCCAAATATGATAGCACAAAAATTCCCTTGCCAGAATAATTAGTAGCACAAATTTTATCCCATTGGTAGGCTTCCTAAATATGGCCACAAAGACAACACTAGGGGTTTGAAAAGGTTAAGTTTTCCATGGATTCCGACTCATGTATAAGCAAAGTATAGCAAGCTATCCATGTTCAAAAGATATGAAGAAAGGGATTTTTTCATCATACAGCAAAACAGGACTGAGGGGCAGAGGATGGTTAACACACAAAAGTAATTGAAAGAAAGCCTATGAAGAAAAAATATAAGAAAAAACAATGTGGAGAGTGGTAATACAAGGGAATTAAAGAAGGGGGATAATAATCTTTACTCTGTGCCTAGTCTACGTTAATGTTTAAGTGCTTATAATACATAGACATACACACTCCCTCACGAATATATATATATATATATATATATACAGGGATAGATGGGTAAAGAAATAAAAAGAAATACATAATTTTTTCCTACCCTTTCTCCAAGCAGCAGCAGCATGAATTTTTAATGCGGGTACTGAGCTTCAAAATGGGAAATATCGAATGTGTGTGTGTGTGTATATATATATGTACATTCAAATAGTTATAGTAGTTAACTTGTACAGAAAAATGTGGGGGGGGGGGGGAGGTGGAGGAGGGGAGCCTTAACCATATATTGATAGCAAGAAAGATGCCCATGACTGCTAAATGAACTGGGTGAATGAATTATTTTTTTTAAATAATATACATAAGTATTCTCATGTCATCAAAAAAATGAAAACTAATATTTTTAGTGACATTGATATAAGTTGGGATATCTAGGAGTTCATATTAGCTGTTAATCGTTAATTATCTGCTAAGTGCAATAGTACATAATTTTATCAATTATAGAGTCATGCGACAGGATGAAAAGTATAATATGTAGATGTAAATTATTATGGTAGTGGGTTCAACTACAAGTCAGTAAAATTTGGATGGAAATCTTACATTTCAACACTCCGTTTGAAATAACGAGATATGATGAAGTTCCTTGACTAATAGTACAAACAACGTTCGCTGTGTGAAAGACGGAAATCAAAAACTGTGCAAACGCCAAGCTATAGTAAAAGAGTAGTTGGTCAAAATGTTCGACAGTTAAAAATGTTTGCCTGTTTGGAATTCAAACAAGACCTAAAACGTAATTGGAGGCTTAATGTTTGAAAATTAAAGTGCCAGAAAATGAATTCAAACTTTTTATAAAGATATTTTTACGTTATACACACGTTATTTATGCACCCATAACGTATCTTTTTCTTTATAACTGTCTCTCTTCTTTCTTCCTATCCTTATATAACTATATATATATAATATATATATATATATATATATATTTATTTATCTCTTCTTCACTTTCTCACTCTTCTCTATATATATAAATATAGATAGATAGATAGAAATAGAAAAAAATACCAAAATTCAACTGTGTGTCATATTTCTATATTTTTTCTTCTGGTTTTTGGTTGAAGGTTATCAACTCCCGGCATGATTCGTCGCTGCCATTTTTTTAGAAGTATAATACCATAATCTGTCAAATAATCATACATTAATTTCTAATCTATAGTTCTAAAATAAGATCAGATATATATTATTATTATATAATATATACTATATATATTATATATATATAGTTATCTATAGATATATATATTATATACAGAGAGATGTCTTTTAGTATTTTGTGCATAGTTATTTTTTAGGATCTAGTAGGAGAAGTGGGTGTCTTCTCTGAGCAAGAGTAAAAAAATTTATGATATTCAAGAGTAAGCTTTGCTGAGATATATTTTTTAAGGGACATATTTTGATAATAATGTTTTTGATAATTATTCCAAAATATTGTATAAAAAGACAATGTTAAATAAAGTATTTGAAAAAAAATATTAAAAAGTATTAATATTTTATTTATCAATGGTTTGATATTGAGTCTATAATTGTTAGAATATTCAATTTAATTCAATGACATTTATTTCTATCTCTATGATCAACTTACGATGACGTAATATAAATTACTTTGTTTATATTGGGCAAGGCAACAGCTGAACAATAATTATCTGCTATTATTTATTTATATCTCTATGTATTGCCCACAATAACATCTCCCAACATCCCGTATTATATTATGCGCTTGCAACTGCATTTAATAGTTAGCCAAGGGAGGAGAGTTATCCCAACCTAATATAAACGTTCTATTTACTACCTCACTGGTTAAATAGGTGATCTACCAAAAAAATAGCGAGGAAAAAAAGGAACCAGAGAGAGGTCAGTGTACTAGGTACACTACTTTCCCTGCCGGTTCCAAACGTGTTTTTAATACAAGATTGCCAATGATCATCAACATGATGGTGATGTAACAGACAGGATTTATTTTTTTGAATACATAAGAGACAGCAAATGCAACTTATATTTCTTTAAAATAAAAGAAGAGTCGCTGAATGTATTGTGTGTGTGTTCTATTGACAATGCAGTTCCCAAATGAAAATGGATTTAGGTTCAGTAGAGTCAATTCTCGCATATAAGGCTGTGGCGAGCTTATGCAGAGGCTTTATAGGCTACTCCATCCCAGAGGCCCCAATTGGAGGGCCCCTTTGGTTTATCTACATTCTTTCTAGAAATGCATAGAAAATATAGAGTGCCAAAGTAGCGTAGATTAGCTTTGAATATTGAGGAATTCGTACCTCTATAATTGTGGGTTTATTATTGTTTTAAATATAGTAAAAATTTATTTAATTTAGCAGATATATATAAGTCATACACAATATATTTTAAGCTATGCATTTTATTTGTACGCAAGTTTTACTGTACAAATCAAATTAATAGCTATAATTATAACACAACGACGTATATCATTTTTATTGATAATACGTTTTTGGTTATAAGAAAGTCTAAAATGTGTTGAAAAATAAATATCAGTCATAAGATAAATCATGTATTTTAGAATATAATTTTTTTATTAACAAAAGTCTATATTTGTTTAAAGC
>CP045899.1:13422179-13461564 GCA_013387185.1 Caligus rogercresseyi
ATTGGACATGCCCGCACGGATTGCAACGGCAAACGTCTACAAATATAGAATACGAAACAGTATTAAGCAGAAAATAAAGAAATTAAAAAAAGAACAACCGATGAAGATCCTAATAATTGTGCACTTGAAACAAGAGAATCTTCGGAGAAGATATCGTCCTTGAAGGTTATACAACCTGAGCAAGAAAAAGAGGATAGCTCCCTCATCATAACGAAGGAGATCAGAGAAAGTAGAAAAAACAGTTCACTTTCAACTGAAAATCAAAGACACTTCAATCAGATCCAAAAAGCAATTTAAATCCGAACCTAGAACAGATGATTTACTCCTAAGACCTCATGCTAATGTACAAGGGGAAGAAACAGATGGGTCTTCAAAGAAATCTCCAGGAATAGAGATATTAGACCAAGAAATGGGTAATAAAGAGATTATTAAATTTAAAGAAATTCACTCTGACACACCTGTTACAGACAAAATCGAAGTACAGAGGGAAAACAGATCGAGAACATCTTCCGAAACAAGTTTAGCCGACCAAACGATTAGTGTTCTCTCCAAAAAAAATATTTTACCCTTCAGATCTAGATCCGGATCAGTTACAAAAAGGACCCTATCCCAATCGTCCCCTGGAAAGCCATCATCTAAACATCATAAAAAATAATGAGTCTCTATATATTATCCTTAAATGTGAACTCTTGCAAAACCTCAAAAGAAAATATAACCTATCAAGATTTGTCCAATATATTGGATTACCAGACATCGTAATACTTTGTGATACGCGATGTAACATGGAAAACCACTTCTCCATTTCATCAGAATACTGTTCTTTCTCATCATTCAATGGCACCAACACCAACCCAAAACGGGGAGTAACTCTTCTGATAAAAAAATATCTTAATCCTATAGTTAAGTTTAGCTGTGAAGAAGGTAACTTAATCAAAGTTCAATGCAGTAACAATTCAGGCCGTACGTTTGATGTTATAGGAATATATGGACCAAATAACGACGATCGAGATTTCTATGCTAAAAAACTTTATGCTATAGTATCTAACTCTCCTACAATTATTGGTGGAGACTTCAATATCAAGCTAAAACTTTCAAGAGACACTACAAGTAAATCAACTGACACACATCCCAACTCTAAAAAAATATTACGGCAAATAATGTCATCCTTCGGATTCAAAGATGTAGGAGAATCAATGAATAACTCTGATCATACCTTCTTTTCCACTGATAAGAATCATCAACCAGTTTCCTCAAGAATTGACATGTTCCTCGTAAAAGGATTTGGTGATAAAGCAATCTCTTCGTACGATGTTATTGACGCCAAATTATCAGACCATAAGGCTATTCAATTTAAGATAAATGTACAACTTACAGAAATGCGACACAAAAATAATTGGATTTTAAATTCCAAAGTCATGGAAAATCAAGAAGTGGACAAATCTATCAAAGATATTATTGAAGACACATCAAATAAATTACAAATAGGAGACGATGTTTTCTCTATAGTTCGATCAATGATGAAAAAGATAAAAGCTATTTGTAGAATGGGAGGACAAACTTTAGTTCAAAAGAAACACGCTCACCTCAATGAAGTTATAAACATTTCGAATAGCTCATCAACTGATGAAAAAAAAAAAAGCACATCTTAATAATATTTATCGTGAAGAGGACGTCAAATTCCGAATCCAACTAAAGATTGACCAAATTAAAGATCTATCCTACTCAAGACTCCAATGTGCTCAACAAGTCAGGATGAAAAATAAATCAAAAAACATGAATCTCATTGATGAAAATGGCCAAACTTCCAAAGATCCGAAACTTATTTGCTCCAAGGTCAATACATTCTACTCAAACCTTTATGCTTGTCATGATTGCATGGAGGAGAAGAAATGTGAGCGATGCGAACTAAAAAACGCATCATTTTGCGAAGAATTGCGATGCCATCCTTCAGATGATTTTAAAATATCTGAAGACGATAAAAATGTAACAGAAAAACATTTTACCACTTCTGAGATTGAATACGCTATTTTAAAAAGTACCAAACACAACAAGTCACCCGGTCCATCGGGTTTTACTTTCGAGTTTTACAAAAAATACGTCAAAATTTTATCACCAATCCTTTTAGCCTTTTACGAAAAAGTAATGTCCGTTGGAGCCTTCCCGAGTTTTGCGTCGGAGGGACGGATGGTTTTAATTCCCAAGCCGAACAAAAATCATGGATTTCTTAATAATTATCGACCCCTTACCTTACAAAATAGCCTTTATAAGATTTTCTCGTACATTTTAGTAAACAGACTCTCCAAAATAACCTCACAATTTTTAAACCCATCTCAACATGGTTTTATAAAAAATAAACTTATGGACAACATACCCTTTACGATTCAAACCATCCTGGAGTCAAGGTATGATGCCACAGTGTTGGCAATAGATTTTGCAAAAGCCTTCGACAGTATATCCCACAGACACATAATTCGTTCCATGTATCGGAAAGGTTTTGGAGACTTCGTCATTAGGATGGTTGGAGTAATCTTGACGGGTTCGAAAACAATTTTTAGCTACGGAATCGAAAGAACCTATTTTGAAACTAAAAGAGGAGTGAAACAGGGAGATCCTGTGTCTGCGTTGATTTTTAATATAGCAATAGACCAATTTCTTAGTGATATCCAAAATGATAAGCAAATCGTTGGTCACTCCCCTAGTTTTAAAAGTCAAAAAAGTTTTTGTTACGCAGATGATCTAACTCTACTACTTGCAGGGAGTCCTCTGACTACAATAAAATCCATCAAAAGAATCACTACTCTACTTAAAAAACTATATGTGGACACTGGACTAAAAATAAGCTCAGAAAAAACCGAAGTTATTAGTGTTTACGGAAACCTAATCAGTAAAGGATGGCCAAACTTTCAGGTATCTGAAAACATTAAACTGCTAGGCTCTTGGATAGGAGCTCAAGGAGTAAAGAAAAATACCGAAAGTATCGTTGCAAAAATAAGTCAATCCATTTCCCATTTTATGAAACTCAATTTAAATATGTGGGATAAAAAAATAGCATGGAATACCTATGTTATACCACAAATTATACATCTCCTTCGACTGACTCCCTACAATGAAGATACATCCTTTCAAGTTGTTTCGATGGAAAAAAGATTTTTGGGCTTCAATAAGAAGCGAAATATCTCAGACGATAGGAAATATGGGCCCATTAAAACAGGGGGCCTAGCCATAATCAGTGTACCATTAATGTGGAAGGTGCTAAATCTATTCTGGGTGAGGAAAATCTGGGAGGTAAATGAACCATGGTCCCATGAGTTTGAAAAATTCTTAAAAACTAAAAATCAAAGCATATTGGAAAACCCTCACGCTAGTTTTTCTAAAACCTTAGCCGTTTTGAGTCTTTACTCCAATCGAATGCGAATGATTTGCGAAAAATGCAAAGACGTCGTCAAAGAATTTGAAAAATCACTTGGATGGGCACTCCCAATTAAGGATCGATTCTGCTTCCCGGAGATACGTTCTCTATCAGCAGACATTGCTGCCGACCTTCCACTTTCAAACTCACTAATGAATAGAATGGCTGGACTAGCGTTCAAAGAAAAGTTAAGTGAAATCAAATCAATTCAAAGACCACTGATCCCTTTTAAAATGAAAATGTGCATAGTTTCAACAAAAGACATATCAAGGACACTACAAAGAAGTACCGAAGAACCTTTATCGGATATCTTCAAAGAAGAAAAATAAAAAAGGACGCCAAAGGAAGCATTAAACAAGCTAAAAATAAATATCTGACCACATCAGAAAAGTGGTTTAAATATAGGCTATTGTCGGGCACTTTAGAAGTAAGAGCCAAATTTTTGAAGGCCAAAAAGCTCTGTGCTACTTTTGTATGGAAGCAAATGAAACAACAGACCATCTCTTTTGGGACTGCAATGTTTTGGAAAATGTGTATCAAGAAATAATTCAAAGCCTTTATCTTAAATACGGAACGACGATCACCAAAGAAGGATTTCTGGCTTACTACGATGGAAAAGACGACATGAAGATCAATGCAATAATAACTAAAGTCCAAAATACTATATATGGTCAAAGATCTTCCGGGAACCTAGACAAACAAGCTATCATTCCAATTTTCAACCTGTATTGTAAAGTTGTCGACGGAACGTCTTACCTAAAGTAATTTTACATTTTAAGGATTATGAACTTTTAATAAAGTTAAATATTTTTTATCTACATCGTAAAATATTTTTTTATAATATTATATCTGTAATCTTAATACTGTTTTTAAAAAGAATTGGAATTTTATGTTCAATTTCTATTGTTCTATTATTTAGTTATTGTTTTTGTTTAAACCTCCCCCCCCCCACCTCTCGAATGTTAAAGAATTGTATGAGGCCCTACGAACTTTAAGTCTTATTAAACGGATTGCGTGTGTGTGTATGTGTATATTGGAATGAAATAAAGAAACGCCAGTTGGCCAAGAAAAAAAAAATTATGAACATGTTATTTATTCCTTGCTCATAATGAAAAACAAGAAGAGTGAATTTTATTATGTATTCGTGACTTAGAATATACTGATAAATATGTAAGTAATTAAGTAAGTAATTACGAATAAAATTAAAGTAATAAGCACTCGTAGCCGTCGTGTTTAACGTGTCAACTCTCAATGTTTGGGCGAAGGTTCGATCCAAGAGGGGCATTCATTTTTGGTCTACCTCTTGTAAGATCCTAGGTTCCATTGACTAAGTTAATGCAAATGCTTATTTTATCCAATAGGAGAATTCTATGAAACCATATTGACAAAAAATAAAAAAAAAAAAAAAAAGTAATTAAGGAGCTCGTAGCCGTGCGTGCTAAGGCGTGTTCAACTTCAATGGGTGGGCGCAGGTTCGATCCCAGAGGGGACGGTCAATTTGTCTACCTCATTAATAAGATCCTGGTTAGATAGATAATTTTAATGCTATAATGCTATTTATATCTTGTTGGATGCAATTCTATCGAACCATATAGGCAAAAAAAAAAAAGTTATTCATAATACGATCTATAATCAAGAAAGAATTAAGATCGTTCAAGAGACATCGTGGTAAAAAACATATTTCTTATTTTATCTTGAAATGTATTACTTTATTTGCAAACGTCGATTACTCTTATTCAAAACCTTCACAAGACTAAAGGCACATGTCTTGGAGAATCTCCGCCATTTCGACAGGACACGCTATTGATTTTGTGCATAATGAATCCTTCTAATATTAAAAAATGGAAAAAATAATAGTAAGGACCAAGTCAAAAGATACGTGTGTTTTAAATAGTAAATTTGATATTATCCTAAAAAATGCTGCAGCAAATATTGACTTCAATATTGCCATTGGAGCCAAAAACTTTCATAGACATTTACATAGATTATTTAATCATTTGTAGTAAATTATTTTTTTTCTTCATGAAACTAATTGTTCATCAGGAATTCGTTTTTAAACATTAAAATCCAGATTAACATGCTACATTTCAAGGGGAAATCCTTTACAAACTTTCAAATAATGACAATTCAGCTTGTCAATATTCACTTTAAACAATGAAATTTATTATATATTTTTTTAAAATATTGTTGTCTAAAATCCTTTTATATCGTTTCCATAAAGCATATCCAGTCAAAAATAAAAATAACCGAAAAAGTAAAGCTTTCCATCAGCAATAGATGAACTCCAAACCATCAAAACCAACGTTTGAATAACAAATACACGTCAATAATAACACATTAAATTATATTATCAAATTGTTACATACGTTATTTATTATGTGAATATTTTCCAAATGTATTTTAATTTTTTTATTTAACTTTGTTAATTAATACATGATGTTTTTTGTTTGCTTTTGCTTAAAATAATCACAATTCAACCGCCCAAAAAGGGCAAATGACAAAAATGACCTGACATAAATATTAGGAAATAATTTTCGATATAAACATTTTCGATGATTATATCAATCGTAAACCAACAATATATTTAAAAACAGCCAAAATGAATATTGAATATTGATTTTTCTGCCGTAAAATGATAGCAATTAAAAGGAAGTGCAATAGCCTTGTGCGTTAAGGCTTGTTCAACTCTCAATATTGGCGGCGCAGGTTCGAATCACGAGAGGAGATGGTCATTTTGGGTCTACCTCATTGGTAGACTAATTATAATGTTATATTGTTTATTTATACCCTGTCGGATGCAATTCTATTGAACCATATAGGCGAAAAAAATGACGGAATCGAATTCCAAAAACAAATACTCAAATATTAAAATGTTTATAGTTTTGATTTGTTTGTTTTTTTACTCTATATTGTATCTTTTTAGAATTAAGTTATTTGTATATTTTTTATTATCTTCTAATTGTCGATGTTCTACCAAAAATAATAATTTTAATTCAAAAATTGACACATTTACTGCAGATTGTTTTAGAACTGAAATATTTTGAAATAAATGTATATTTGGATTTTATACAAACACGCTGATCTTCATACTCCTTTTCATTCTGGTTATCGCAATTATAATGGTAAATATAATTAGTCATTTTTCAGTCACAAATCGCCATCACACATGGGTAACCCTGAGTTTTAGAACTTGTCCCTAAAACAAATTCCACCTTCAAATTCTCCACTCCTTTAAAGAGTATCCGATATGATGTAAGTGGTCCTCGTAGATCTTTCTAAAGTTCGCTTCAAGGGTCGGTTCCGTAGGATGGCATTTGGATTAAGGGGCGAATTAAAGGTGACATATAGCCCCATTCATACCTTCTTACAAATATAACATTTTGTTCAAATGAGAAAGATGAAGATTCAAGTTGGATTCATCGTTTGATACTTCACTTCGTGCTGTAAGAAGATATTTCACAACTCAAATTTTAGAAAAATTTAATCATGTTAAAAATTAGATTTTAGCTATTTAAACAAATGCAAAGTTATATTTTTTTAGGCAGTTGATTTAACCTCATATATATTGTACTTTGCTTTTTTGCATATATGGTTCGATAGAATTACATCCGACGGGAATAAATAAGCATTATAGCATTTTTTTTGCCAATATGTTTCGATAGAATTGTATCCGAATGGATATAAATAAGTATGATAGCATTGAAATTAGTCTATCGAACTCAGGATCTTACCAAGGAGGTGGACCAAAAATGACCATCCCCTCTTGGAATTCGAACCTGCGCCCCCAACACAGAGAGTTAAACACGCCTTGGCACGCACGGCTATCGAGCTCCCTTTTAATGCTTTCGGACTTTCTAATGAAGTTTACAAACACTATTCCTAATCTTTAGTCATTAGGATTTCTTCAACTTTAAATATTTAAATAAATATTGTTTCATTTACCCTGCTGAAAATGGTGGAGAAATATTAATTTATATATATGTTTGTTGGTTTCACTACAAGGAAGATTTCACCCACTGGAACCCAATCCGGTATCAGCCAGTAAAAGTTTATTAAGGATCTAAGATATTTATTATTAAATATTAGCATTAGAGTTGAACACACCTTAACGCACTGAGCTATCGCACTCCCTTACTCTGTTAGCTTGTATATCAGATAGTTTTTATTCACATTTTTTAATAAACAACTTTTAATGTAAATTAGGAAAAGAAAATATGTGGCTTGTTTGCCTTTGGTTTTCTAAATACCATCCCTAGTCGATTTAATTAAAATTTTGATGTGGCCATCAGACTCATTGTAAAGAGAAGGGTTTTATTTTTCGTGCAAATTGGCAGGTTTATAAAATCGATTCATTCTCATTAAGTTCGGAGAGAGTGGAGGGGGGATGAATGATGAAAAAGTTGCATATTTTTTAGACTCATCCATCACGTCGGCCTCCAAGTCGGCTGCGGCTTGATGTTGATCTGTAGAGTAAAAAAATAACAAAAACAATATGATGCCAGGGCATTTTTGATACATAATATATATATTTTTTTTTGGCAAAATAAATCTCAATCAAAAGATAAACGGATGTGGGCTGCCAGCTAATACATAATTAGCCCTTGATGAGAAAGATATTTTGGAGTTTTGTGTTTGGGAAAATATATACATATATATATATACATATTCATAATAATAATAGTTTTTTTGTCAGAAAACATAATAATAGCATGGATTTCATGTGTCATTTCATATGGAAGATATCGATGCAAAGTCAATGTTTGTTTGTCACTGCCGTGATAGTTTTCACTTTAAGAAATGTATATATAATTTATATATATATATTAATATACATATAAATATATATATATATATATACATATATATGTATATTCATATATATTTATATATATGTATATAAATATATACTCTTTCCAAAGAAGATGATCGGTTGATTTTTTGAAAGAAACAGTTTTTCTACAATTGCGTATTGCTTTTGATCATTATTTTAATGTTATAAAACCCTTGTATCCATTATATTTGCGCCATAATTATATATTACTGCACTTTAAAAAGGGAGCTTTATATATATATATATATACATATTATATATACATTTTTATCAAGTGAAAACTATCACGGTAGTGACAAACAAACATTGACTTTGCATCGTTATCCTCCATATGAAATGACACATGAAATCCACGCTATATTTTTTTTTGGTGACAAAAAACTATTTTATATATATGTATATATTTATATCTATAAATAAATATATATATATTCTGAGATGAGATAAAGAGATGGATAAATATATTCTACCACAAATGGACTAATCTGATAGAAGCTGGTGGAAGTTAATTTGAGAGCTATTATTTTTATATATAAAGTTTATAATAATACATCAATCAATTAAATGTGTAATATATGACAGTCTATTGTGGATCATTTCCAGATAAGACGATTATTATTTTATTTTTGATGAATTGAACATGTGGTCCGTTTTTAACAAATTTGATTGCTTTGTTTATTAAAAATGAAAATCCAGCCTGTCTGACAATCCCTGCCTCCCGCTTTTCCAAAGTTTTAAATTGATAATTTTATTTTTGATGATTTTCTTTTTCAGCGTTCATTATCTTTTCTTGTTATCTTTTTTATTTGTAGAAAGATACGCCCATGCAACACCCCGCCGTTTCATAATGTATAAACTTAGGGTCCGAAATATTTTTCGTGTGACGTTACATAAGCCAGAAAACTTTACAAAATCACTTTTATTATAAATAATAAGTATAAATCCCTACTCAAATTATCATTAGTGCATCTTACTCTTACAAATAATGGCTTCTATTAATTTTAAAAAAGCAAAAAATATTTTAGAGGCTATGAGGAAATGTGAACAAATTTTTTTCAAATATTTTTATAGTAAATGGAAGGGTTGATAGGAACAACAACCTTGTCAAAAAGAGTTTCAAAATCATTGTCGAAGGTGCCGTCGGTTCCTTTGAAAGCTATTAATAAATTTGCTTAAATTCGTCCATTTCTCTAAATAAAATATGAAAAAAATCGCCTTCAAGAGCAAAAAGCTAGTCATAGAAATAGTTTAAGATAGAGGCGAAAAATGAAACAGTGGATTAATTAAATGCTCCAATAAATTATATACTTTTTTCTAAATATGTCTTTGTAATAACATTTATGTAATATATGATTATAAACAGTATTTTGTTTTGTTATAATTTATAAATTATAAACTTTTTTTAAATAGGTCTTTGTAATAATATTTTTGCAATAATAATTATAAACAGTATTGTTTTGTTATAATATATATTTTTTGTTTTTATGATATAATGATTGAAGAGATTGCTTTTTCATGAAATATTTGGATAATTTCAGCAACTTTAAATCATCAAAAAATTATGAGTACTGACAAAATTTAAACTTTTTCCTTTTCTAATAGAATTGTGATAATTAATTATTTTATGATCTAATTAAAGGCTATATTCGATTATATTAAACTTATTTTACTTATAAAATAGACCCTCTTTTGGCATATGCGACGTCATGCTCATGAGGTAGGTTGCGTGGCGGTGTATTTTTTTACTTTCATTGGTTAAAATGGTTCTACTTTACTTTTAACTTACCTTGCGCCCATGAAGGTTCAAGAAAAAAACAAAATCAGAGAGCAAGATTTGAAACTCAAAAAGTTAACTGTTATTATAGCCATTTAAAAACAAGTAATTATTTATGATAGCTTAAATAATTTCATTTAAAGGACAAGACACCGAAATCTTAAGACTTAATTTATCTCCTATAAGAAAATCAATTGCACTTAAAACGATTATTTGTATCGTCTAAGGCTCATACTGTATGTCCCGGATATTAAACGACTATCTACATAGTGTGGAAACGTCTTTGGCCTACCGAGGTAGAATTAGTAATACAAATAGTTGTTAAAATGTTTGTATATTCCAGGGTATGGGCTCAGATCGTTAGTTCGATTCTGTCTTGGATTAAAGTTTCTAACTCAATTTTAACTCTTGGATCTCAAACATACAACCAATCAAAAAATACTTTATATTGTATGTCAAGTAGTTGAGTGCATAACTAATTAAAAATACATGAAGGATTATTTGATTATATGTAATCCCAATCAACGCAAACCAAAAGCATTCCTTTTAATTTCAAACTAAAGATTTGTTTTTAAAAGCACTTAGATTAAGTATTAGCTCAAAAGATTTTATTTACTTATATGTAAGCAACTACAACATACATGGAGAACTGGGTCTCCCTCTGTCCTGGAAGAGAAGAATACTGAAATCAACGAGTAGTATTGCAGATGGTGCAAAATTTACTGCTCAATTACAATTGCAAGACAAATTCTCAAATTTTCTGCTTCCTTGCATGAATTGTGGGTTCTTATTAAACATATTTTATATGCTTTCGTAGATGTTCAATTCTTAAGGTGGTAATCATTTCTTAAAACTTAACGTTTGTTAAAATGAAGACGATTCATCCGATTTTTTCTTCTTGGTATCTTTTATCTTAAGCAGAAATCTCCCTCCAGTCACAAAGCAATTAAAGCTTCTATAAAAGATATCAAATCTCTAATTGCACAAAAAAAATAACAACTTGTAAGTACATTTTAGAAAAGGAAACAATACCTATACTCATTGATACTGATGCCCGCCACTCTGTGTTTGTTGATCAAAAATTCTGATTTGGATGCGTCAACATAGAAATGAGACGGAGGCCTCATTAAATTGTATCCAAATAGTTCCAAATTCTATTGGAACGACATTAAGAGGATTTTATAATAAATCGCCGTTTTGAATTGAATACAAATTAGTTTTATCAATCGTTGTTATTTTTACCTATTATATAAATATATATCAGGAAACGACCGGGTACTAAGCCCGGGTCCCGGCTGTTTTTTGAACGTCCCGGCCCGTTGTCTAAAAACCACCGGGCCGGCAATATTTTCATTCATTTGTCATTCTGTAAGTGATGACTTTTTTAGAAAATAATTTTAAAAAAATGTTTTCTAAAAAAACGTCATCACTTTTTTTTGAAATGCTTAAAAAAAGCGTCATTAACTTTTTTTTAGAAAGTGTTTTCGCCCAGGTCCTGGCGAAAAACAGTATCCCGGTCGTTTCCTGATATATATATATATATACACACACACACACACACATATATATATATATATATCTTAGGGTGATCTTATTTCACTTTTTTCGGATTGAATTCGGGCTCCCCCTAGGATTTTACCACTTAGTGCATAGAGATCATCTTGTGAAAGTTAGAACGATATTGAATAGCGTTAAGTGTTTCCCCATTGGACCCAAAACGTTATGTTGTAAACTAATCTAGTATTTTTCCCGCATTCGATCGCACATCGTGTCTTCAATATAATGACTTTTTATAATAATGTAGGTGCAAAATGTAAGAAATATCTTAAGGATTCTAAATTAGTTTATGTTTTTTATGTAAAAACAAAATGAAACAGGATATTTAGTTTGAAATAGTCATTTTATGGATAATACCCCAAAAATCACTATTTTTAAACTATAATATCTCGCGGTGGTGCCCATTAGGAAAATAGTGGAACCTTTATTGCTGGAGGAGTTTGGTATTTTCCTGAAGAAGAAAGATTGGCTGCTTGCAGTTCATCCGGAGAGTAAATGCGCGTTTCCAAGCGATGCCGTCCTCACCAAGTCATCGATATTATTTATGCCGCGAGAAGCAGGAACCGCCCCATCCCTACGCATATGGCTTCAATCATTTACAGAGAGGTGGAAGCCCTTCTCCAAGTCCGCGTTCCAAAGTGAGCTTTATCTTACTACTTTTATTTGTTTACATTATTCCCCTCCTCCCCTCCCCTTCGTAATCAAATCAACTTGATCATCTCTTTTAAAGCCTTATCCGATCTTCTTTTCCGGTCTTTTTTAATTTACTTCAAATATTTATTATGATATTAACATTATTAGAATTGAATTGATTCCTGTTTTAAGAAATTCCTGTTTTTTATATTAACTGTCGAATATATTTTTATAATATTACTGCACTTACCTGTTTTTTTTAAAGAATCTATTAATACCCCCACCATTATTTTATTGTAACTCCTTTCTAACTCGAATATTACATCATTGTCAATGAATATTTTTAGAAGAGTGTAACGAAATACATATTAAAAAAAAATAAAAAACTATAATATCTCATTAAATTTTGCATGTTCAAACTATAAGATCAGAGCACACAACAGTTAGCGCCATCTACCCATGAACTCACTCCCTGCCAAGGTTTTCTCTATTGAATCAAGATGGAAGCCCCTTTTGCTATGGATACAATATAGGCAGTAGAAGCAGCAACCCCAACCACTACCAAGCTTTTCTCTATTGAATCAAGATGGAAGCCCCTTTTGCTATGGATACAATATAGGCAGTAGAAGCAGCAAACCCCCACCACTACCATTATAGACACTAACATACATTGAATGATCTCCTATTACAAACTCCTCAATCTTTTTTTGGATAAGTGCATTTGGTTATACATAATAGTATAATAAAACTTTTTTCCCCTTTATTTCTTTTCCCTCTCTTTAAGCCTTATTTGAAAAGAAGCGGGTAAATGTAATCTGAATGGTATAAGAAGAAGAAGAAAAAAGCAGATATGATCAAACAAACTTATTCTTAATCTGTATAAAATGTATTTGGCTTTACTTCATTTATCCAAAAGAGGAAGAAGAAAGACGGTGAGGAATAAGAAGAAAAAAAATGCAAATCCACATTTTCAACCTGGCTTTAAAATTGGGTCAAAGAGCCACATATATTTTTACCTACTATGGGCTACGCTCCACGGGGTCATTTGAGACCAAGGTAAAAGTAGTAGTAGTTGTAGTTGTTGTTGTACTTATAAAAAGACGAGGAAGAAGTAGAAATATTATGTTTTTGGCCATTATTATTATTAGTAGTAGGATTACAATGAAAAGAGAAGAACTAAAAAGTCCATATAGTCTTATACAGGAAAATACACACACACAGGTAACTCCTCAGAGATACTTGCAGTAGACGACGACTTGGTAAGTCAGGAAGACAGGGGTGGTGATGCCTCACTGAGAAAAGAGAGATAAACACAGAGAGTGGTATTAAGGTTTTTTTTTGCTAGGGTTTTAAAGATTACCCAAATTCACTTGCCATACAGATATGGCTATAATGAAGTGTTTTATAGACCTGAAATAGAGAGAAAAAACAACAGAAAGCTAGAAATGCTCAAGGAATCAATGTTATTTTAGATGAAGTCTTAAGAACTTGCGGTGACGAGGGAGGAAATGAATTATTTACGGAATGAAAAACTCAGTTTGTCGAATCAAAATATATTTATGAAGCACTTATATATATATATATATATATATATATATATATATATATATATATATATATATATATATATATATATATATATATATATATATATATTATTAAAATAAACAATAATAATCAAATTTAAAGATAATAAATAAAATGGTAAATGAATTGCTTCTGCTACTGCAACATGAAGGATTTTGACTAGACGGGAACACTGCGTCCAATTATTAAGCTGCGGTCCTTGTAGCATGCAAGGTCTTGACCGATCTCAAAGCTATAAATCCGTTCCACATCGGAGTTCAGTGGACATGCCGATGAAGTTGTCTGGGTACTTTTTTCTCGGTTTGTGGATGACTAGCCTCAAAATGAGTGCTGCCAACTTCTCTGTAGCCTTAGTGACGAATGTGTTGTGGGACACCTCGCCCCAGAAACTCAATTTTGTCGTATGGCTGCCCCCAACGCTGATTGTGAAAGCGTTGCCTCCGATCATGAGACAGTTCTTGGGGGCGTTGAAACGAGACCGTTACCCCTTGAGCATCTGGAGAAGGTACCCGCCTTCATAGTCACTGCTGTCCTATTTGCCGATTCAGGAGGAGACGTCTGTGACCAGGACAAGGTAGAGAATGGGTCAAAGATTATTTTTCTAAATATAAGGGTTCAAGTAATTATTGATTGTGCAAACTAATAATAAAAATTGTTAGCAAAATCGATTTCTTTTTCCACTTACAAGAAAAATGGGGCGTATTTTTAAATATTTTTAATTGTACTTTATTTGATTTGACAGTCAGATTTCTTTTTGTATGTAGGCACTAAATCAACTACCCGACTTTTTTTTTTTTGACACTATAATCCTACCTTTATATAATAGTGTTTATGTTTTTGTTTGATCATGTTCCATGTCATGTGTTTTAGGTTTAGTTGCTAAGTGGATACTCCTGACATAAGTACATACAAATTGTCTAATAAAATTCAATTTGTGATAATGATTTTAATTTCTTGGGCAGTACCTTTTCGGGATACTATAAACGAACAACATCCCGTAAGAGTAGACTTAAGGTTTTGAAAAATAAGATGGATAAAGCTTATAAACGTGTTTGTTTGTTACAAAATATGGTTATAATTTAAATAACAATATCATGTAGATATTCAATTTTACGATTTATACAATCACACGAATAAATGATATTACCTTTCAATACACTTGTCAGTACTCCATGAGAATATTTATTAGTGGGTATTGTCAAAGTATAAGATATCGAACGTCCTGCGAAAAATTGCGTCTAAGAAAAGGAAATGATCGTAGATGGATTAAGTTTTAGCTTTTAATATAACCTGTGATGGGAGACGAAGAGGACGTATTTTTGGGCAGTAAAAAAGACTTCAAGAGTCTAGAGTTCTTTAAATTTTAGCTAATATTTTTAAGAATGACAACAGTATGGCAATCCACAGAATCATATAATATTCTACAGTGCTTACACTTAATCAACAAAACCTATAAGGTTTTATAGAGTTCTGTCACTGTGTTTTTTTTTTTATATGTGATAAGATTCCACACGAATCTTCTTCCCTTCTCTTCGGCAAGGGCGAGCCTTTTACTCTTCGGATGGAATAATGGACTGTATTATAATCATTAACACAATTTATTAGAAGGGACACGCTGCTTTTTACGCTCCTTCTTGGAATCACAATGATACACATACACCGAAACTATATAGCATGACGTAAAAATAACAAAAGAATAAACAAAACAAACGATAGGGATGCGCCGCATCAAAACACATCAAATAAACTACAAATAGAATTACCATACTCCCCACCGATAAACCATACACTTGGTTTATCCAAATGGCTAGGAAGTATGCGAATATTAAACATTACAAAATAAACAAAAAAACACAAACAGTAACAAAACCACAAACGGGAGTATCCTTTACTCCCCACCATTGTCCGCTCCACGAGAACGACTATTTTCACTTGATAACACCAGAGCAATTTTCGTTATAGGGCGATGATATACTCGTTGATTTGGCAGCTTGACTTCCACGCTCCGAATAAGTCCGTCGTGCCCGAGATAAACGCCAACAACGCGTCCAAGAGGCCACCGTCCACCCCCTTGATTTCGAATGAACTCCCGATCCTTCCCACGTTGGATATACCAGGAGTTGTCCTCCTTTACTAGTTGAACCTATAGAGACTCTTTGATGTCTTCCTTTTTCGCCATAGGCCAGCTAAAGTCGTCATCCATGAACCACTCCTGGCCAAAGACCTTTAAATCCTCCACAAAGGAGACAATGGACTCCCTCACCTTGCTGACGGTGTCTCGCATGGTCTCCATCTTCTCCTTTAGGCCGGATTTCTGGGTATAGTCCTTGAGATCCCTCCATTTTTCCGAGAACTTTTCACCCACCACATTGAGCTTAGGCTTCCACTCAGAGTCAAATCTCTTCTTGGCGTTTCTCACTATACGTTGAGTCTCACCAGTTGACTCCTTTATAAAGTCTTTGATGTAATTGACGTAGCTGAACTCCTTGGATGAAGTCCTATCGCTCTGAGCCAGTATGTAGTGAAGTTCGTCTATGCTCTTTTGGGAGGCAAGGCTCTCGGTGAGTATGTCCTGATTCATGCGTAGCTCCTCGATCTCCTTCTCTAAATTCGATTTTCGAGCATTAAATCCTTTATTTGATTGCGAAGAACCTTGGCTTCATTTTTAGACATCCGAAGTTCCTCATTTTCGGACTTAAGTTGCTCAATCAAAATGGTTTCGTCCAGTGAAGACTCCGTTCGATGGCCTCAAGACGCTCGGACCATCCTAAGAAGTGTCCATAGCCGAAACCAAAGGCTAGCGCAAGTCCAAGCACAACGCTAGCCGTAAGAAACACGTTCAAGTCTCGATTAGGCTTATGAGCGTAGTTATAACCCTTTTTAATTTTAGGGTATTGAGGAGGAAGGTCTTTTATTGAAGAATGACTACTCTTTGGCATTGTTTCATCCTCGGGATTGAGAGATTGAGGAGTCGTAGATGAGGATAAGGCCCGTAGAATATCTCCACAAATGTCCCTTTCCAGGGATTCTTCATGAGCCTCAGACATCTTAGAAGAGTCTTCTTCAACTACAATCCATGAATCTCCGCTATCGGATTCATCTTCAGACTCTGGGCCATTATCGCTGCCCTCCTCCTCCACTACTGGTTCCTCGTCTTTGGGAACCTCCTCAACGAACCCCAAATCAAAACTGTCTTTCATGGTCTTGCCATATACACATCCAAATTCCGGCTTATGACGAAATGGCGATTCAAGACTATTAAAGCATTTTGAAGCTAAAACTTTAGAACTTGCCATATCAAAAAAATCAGCCTTGAGAGGGAGAGGAGCCTCAACGTGATGCGCGCTGTTCAATCGAACTCCTGAATTGAAAATCTCCACTGCTCTCTTCTCATCACCAGAAACAATCCTATCGGACCTCCCAAATTCCTCCAGTTCCCAAAATCTTGAAATATCCAGGACATTGTTCTTGAGTGATATATGTGATATGCTGACCCTCGAAACATCTGAGTACATACACACGTTCCCCCACACGACCCATCCGAGTTTCGTGTGCTTAGCAGTTGGCTGATCAGGTTCACCAATTCTATCCGGGATAGGTGTGATAAATTTTGCCATCATGTCGGCTCCTATTAATATATCAATTTTCCCCGGCAAATCCACTTCATCCGCTAGATCAAGAAAACGTAGGTGCGGATAAGAGATCACAGTTCTAGGGACGGGTAGTGAATATTCCGATAATTTCCTCACTCCGAGGGCCTCGATATCAATGTACCCTCCATTTCGAGTCTGCAACGTAACGTTGTGCCGATAGTATGTCCTTCTAGGACAACCCATTGGCCCTACCCCATTTAGAGCCATTTGAACACAAGTTCCTTGAATATTAAGAGCCCTTACGACTCGTGTTGATATGAAACTAAATTGGGACCCCGGATCAAACATGACACGAACTCCTTCACATCGGTTGTCCGCTACAACCCGTGTCCGTGCAGTCATTAAAAGAGCAGATTTGAATGACGATATGACCCACGTTGAAATTGCTATCAGTAGACACTTGCACTTGCATCAAACGTCCAAGGCCGTGAAGGAGAGTATGATGCCTACCACCACAATCCCGACAATTAGGTGCCGTTGGACACTCTCGCATACCATGTCCTGTCTCCAAGCACCTGAAGCAAACGCCAACCTTTCGTGCCTGTGCTTGACGCTCATGCACTAACATATTCTTGAAAATGGAGCACTTATCCAATGAATGTCGCGCCATGGAACAGTTAGGGCATCGAAAGGAATCCACTACACCTTTATGCACTGTTCGTTTGGGCATTGAATACCCATCCTCCACTTTGATCGGCTTTCGTGATTCTGCCACCTTAGCCGCTATTTGAACATGAGAGAGGAAGCATTTTACTGTTATTTCGCAGTCGTCTTCAACAGTGTTCACAAATTTCTCCCAACCATCTCTGAGGAGACCCGACACTCTGCTCTCGAGGAGGGGAATCACTAGCTTCCTGGCGTTAGGCTCTTCGATATCCACTCCATTAGCCTTGAGCGCTCTTTGAATTGATAGCAAATCATCATGGAAACTATATAACTCCTTTGGACTACCCTTCACTGGTTCTGTGGACAATAACCTATGAGCAAGCCTATGAATGACCATTCGACTGCATCCGAACTGCTCCTTGAGTATTTTTAAGGCCTCCGGATAGTTATCGCCAGTGACAGGAAGAGAGTCAACCTTTTCGAGAGCAACCCCTGAAGAGACGATCTTAAATAGGTAAATTTCGTTATAGGATGGATATCAAAATTATCGACATTAGCCTCAAAGGTTTCCATCCATGACGAGAACTTAGTAAGCTCCCCATCAAATTTTGGCAATTCAAGTTGAGGCAGCCGCATTAATGGAAGAGAAGATGACTCGGCACTAACCTTGTAATGCGCACTTGGATATGCAGGTGCAGCCCCCTGCCTCTCTCGAAGACGCAGATCCTCCAGTGTTCGAGCCGCCTGGCCATAACTCTAGACGCCTTGACCACCCTTCTATGAGTCCTTTGTAGCTCTTCCACGTCATCGAGATGCCGACAATATATATCCTCATTGCCGTCAGTATCGAACTCGCCATATAATTGAACTAAACAAGTCATTTCCCTTCCCAACCGCTCGTCCAAATCCTGTAGCGTTTTCAGATCAGGAAGTGGATCGTTTAATTCGTCATTAAGCTCTTCAACAATTTTCTGAAAAACCTCCTTATGTTTTTCAATGAGCACAATCGTTGCTTTAATGTGCAACATCTCGCGGACAATAATAAATAACGGGGCTTACTGTAGAAATGGGACCAGCAATGAATCCTCCCGTGTCCAATCAATCCTCGACGATGCTCTCGACACCAAGACGAATCCGCAGTAATCCCAACGAAATCCAATGGGAACTCCAGATATCTTCGCAACATTCCGACGATCCTCCGTCGTCCAAACGATAATCCGGCTCGAAGGACCAATGATAAGATTCCACACGAATCTTCTTCCCTTCTCTTCGGCAAGGGCGAGCCTTTCACTCTTCGGATGGAATAATGGACTGTATTATAATCATTTAACACAATTTATATAGAAGGGACACGCTGCTTTTTACGCTCCTTCTTGAAATCACAATGATACACATACACCGAAACTATATAGCATGACGTAAAAATAACAAAAGAATAAACAAAACAAACAATAGGGATGCGCCGCATCAAAACACATCAAATAAACTACAAATATAATTACCACTATGTAATGAAAGCATAGAAGATGCATGCAAATAATTATCTTGAAATACACTAGAAATTGGAGAAGTATTATTGAACAATAAGAAGGCATTGGTTACAACCAAAAAATATTATTCTAGCAGCATTTAGATTCCAAGATTTGAGCATATAATATACTTGAGCAACTCTTATTAAGGAAATAAAAACTTCACACCATATATGAAGTTCTTCGAAGACTTATAGAGGACCAAGCTTTACAAAGGAATGTTGCATCTGGGTTCATTGTGTTCATTAAAATCCCTCCCGTCATATCCTTGTCAAAAATAGAGGATAAAATCTTTCTTAAAAGAAAAAATGAAAATGTAAAGAGTAAAATGAATTATGTTTCAATGTTTTAAATTTGCTACATATAAAAAACATACCCCAGCGCATATCTGAACGAAGAAGGAGCAAACTCTGAAGAGTTGATGTATAGTAAGCGTTGGTATGGGTAATAAATGATGAATGATATGATGAAAAAATATTTCTAGATTGGAAAAGTAGTAAAACATGAGTGTCAAAGGTTTATTCCCTAACATTCAACATTACAAAAAGATTTTTAACTCGCTGTCTATCACTGAGGACGAAGTACATAGAATAAATGACAGCAAAGTGGAGCAGGTTACATTGTGATTACCCTAAAAAGGCCGACAAATATACTAGAGAAATTCGAAAACTCAAAAACTAATTTCGAGGTAGACGAGGATGTAATGTGTAATGTCAGGGACTTGAGACTCTCAGGCGCTCACAAAACCCAATTGTGGTAACAATCAAAAATGGATCGGAGACTGACCTTTCTTCTTTGAAGGGGATATTGGAACAATATGGGGAAATTGTGGGGGATTTCGAAAGTGTTCTGCATTGCGTTAAGGCCGAAAACAAGGACGATACTCACTACGCAAAGATCATCAATAAGATTATGTCGAATTGACCTCCGAATACAGAAACACAATGTTACAAGTGCTTCAAAATTGGACACATAAAATCTAAGTGCACTGCCGACCGGAAAAGTACTTATAATGAATTTGAACAAAACTTTTGTCAACATTTAGGTCGCTCAGCCCGTATACAAGGACAAGTAGAGAGGGTCCGAACCGAAAACGCAGCTCGCCAGGAGGAACTGGAGGAGCAGGAAGAAAAACGCTAACGCAGAAACTCACGAAAAAGAAGACCAAACAAACATCACAGGAAAAATGGTGGAAGAAAACGCAAAGATTACCAGATCGGGGAATGAGGAGGAAAAGGATGAGGAGGATAAAAAAGATGAAGACAAAACCCAAAAGAAACAAAACTTCGTGAAGACTGACAGAGGGTATTAAGAAAAAGAAACAAATCCCCAAAAAAGCAAAATAAGACCCCAAAAAGAATTCTAACCAGCCCTGGACAAGAAGAAAAGAAGAGACATCGACAGGAAGAAACCGATGAGTTATTGAATGAAAACAATAGGAATGAAGTATTTGTTCTTTCATCATCGACCAAGCCTTCAAGTAATCGGAGAGAGACTCCGCCAGAAGATACAACTGCTTCAAACCTAAGAGATGGCGGCCATGCACACAGCAAGAAGTAGAAAACCGAGTCAATAATGAATTCAAGTCCGCTGAACTACATGAAGAGGAAGACACGCTTAATCAATTTAAAAGTAAGACCTCCTTTTTTATTTTTTCAACAACAACTTTGAGCAGAAGGAGTAAGCATTCGATTTTTAATATGAAAATATGCATAACTAAAATTTTACTTTTTAAAGATATAAGTTTTATTACATCGATTTTATATTTTTACCCCTCACTTTTAAGTCAACAATGGTTGGATCTTTCTAATTTCTTATCCTCACAAAGACATAATACATGCAAGTTTTTATTCATTTGGATTTTTGTTTGTTTTGTATTAAGCTTTTGAGATGGATCTTAAAATAATATCTGCAAACGGAAACTCGGTATTTAACAAAAGTAAAAGAAAATTATTTTTAGAGTATATGATATCATACAACCCTGATATAGTTGCAATATGTGACACAAGGGTTAAGAAGGTGGCGCTTTGTGATTATTTTCCTGAAGGATATCAAGTCCTAATTACTCCAGCAGTTAAGAAAAAAGCTAATCACCCATCAAGGGGAATTTTAGTTTTGATAAAAAGTGAATTAAGGCCCAAATTGATTGCAAAGGATGAAGGGGAAATTTCTGTGTACTAACAGTGAACTGGGGAGGTAGAAATATTAAAATTGTATCAATTTATGGACCAAACTCGGATAACCCTACGTTCTTTCATTATATTGAATCAAAATTTATAACAGAGAATACTCGTGGGGATGAAGACCTGATATTGATGGGGGATTTTAATGTGACCTTAAACCAGGAGCAGGATACATTCGGCTATAAAAATTTAAATAACAATAAAGCTAACACGCATTGAAGGCCATCCTTTATAAAAATGGGCTCACAGACACTGCAACAAAATTCAGCGACAATCCGCAACACACATTTCATGTCAGAAGAGAAAATAATATCATGAAAAGTTCCAAACTAGGCTATTTTTTTGTGTCTGAGGAGCTATCGACCTTGGTTGCAGATTATAAGAGTATCCCAGCATTTATGTCAGATCATCATCCGATCATGTTAACTTTCACATTGCCAAACTATAGATCAAAGAAAGAATGGAAATTGAATGCTTCCTTACTAGATGATAAGGTACCCAAGATAGAATTAAAACTATTATTCAACAAATTAAGTCTAAGCTTTGCAACAAACATATAAAATCTCCTTCCCATGCACTAAAACTAGTTCTTGACTGCACAAGAAGAGAATATATTAAATTGGGGGTTAGGCTAAGTGAAGAAAGAAAATCGAAATACGTAGAATGAAGGAAAAAGGTGGGATGTACGGGGTGAAGGAATAGTAGAAGATGAAGAGTTACGGGAAATCACTCAGTACTATTCGCAAGGTCATTTAATTAGAGCCGGATGTAAATTTGTAAGAAAAGAACAGGTGATTTTGGACAGTGTGAATAGGAGAGAAAGAGAAAAAAAAATATCAGCAATTTTTGACATGCGTGGAAATTTGGAGAGGGATCCTCGAAAAATCAATAAAATAGTTAGTCACTTTTATCAAAAAGTATATACATCAAAGATTGTGATAGACAGTCGGGTAATAAATTTTAAAATGCATATTTAATTCTGCTGACTTTACCAGACAAATAGAAAATCAAGGTGGGACAAAGGTTTCCCAGATTGAAGAAAGTTTTAAAAATATTCTGGAGGATTTTTTTTTGCCTCTGAGATAAGAGATTATATAAAAGCTTATAAGAAAAAAAAACAAAGCTCCAGGACCAGATGGTTTTACGATGGAATTCTTCAATAAGTTCAGTGACTTTTTGTCGCCATTATTGGAGGAAGTTTTGAAGAAGCTCACATGGCAGGTCATTTTGAGAATGACATTTCACTTGGCAAACTAATATTAATTCCTAAAGTAGGGAGAGACCCAAGAGTGGTCGAAAACTTAAGACCTCTGACCATGCTCAATGTTTTTTGTAATGACAACACGGAGACCTCGGAGCATCTTTTCTACGAGTGCAGCGCGGTGATGCCCATTAGGAAAATAGTGGAACCTTTGTTGCTGGGGAAGTTTGGTATTTTCCTGAAGAAGAAAGATTGGCTGCTTGCAGTTCATCCGGAGAGTAAATGCGCTTTCCAAGCTGACGCCGTCCTCACCAAAGTCATCGGTATGATTTACGCCGCGAGAAGCAGGAACCGCCCCATGCCCACGCATATGGCTTCAATCATTTACAGAGAGGTGGAAGCCCTTCTCCAAGTCCGCGTTCCAAAGTGAGCTTTATCTTACTACTTTTTATTTGCTTACATTATTCCCCTCCTCCCCTCCCCTTCTTAATCAAATCAACTTGATCATCTCTTTTAAAGCCTGATCCGATCTTCTTTTCCGGTCTTATTTAATTTATTTCAAAAATTTATTATTGATATTAACACTGTTAGAATTGAATTGATTCCTGTTTTAAGAAATTCTTGTTTTTTATATTAACTGTCTAATATCTTTTTATAATATTACTGCACTTACCTGTTTTTTTTAAAAATCTATTAATACCCCCACCATTATTTTATTGTTAACTCCTTTCTAACTCGTATATTACATCATTGTCAATGAATATTTTTAGAAGAGTGTCATGAAATACATAAAAAAAAGAGTGGTCGAAAACTTAAGACCTCTGACCATGCTCAATGTTTCATACAAAATTCATAGTGGCATATTAGCCAAAATACTTAGACGTTATTTACCTCAAATAATACACCCAGCTCAGAAAGGTTTCGTTCCCAACAGATTGATGGAAGATGTGGGTAGAAGGTATTAACGATGCTATCGCCAGTTAGATAAAACAGTTCTTGTACAGCGATTATGGGAGTTGATTTAAAAAAAGCTTTCGACTGTATGTCACATCAATTCATTTTAAAAAGTCTAAAAAATCATGGATTAGGAGAAAATTTTGTAAGGATGGTAGCAGTCAGTCTTTGTAGTACATATACATACTATGAAAGTACTGACAATATTTTCCAAATTAATAGTGACTGTATGACTTGATGTGTCTGACTCGCTAGTAGAGGAGATAAGCGCATGTAAAACATAAAAGGCATTAGAGTAGGAGAAATTGAAACCAAAATACAAGCCTTTGCAGATGATATGTCCATAACCTATTCAGGGAGTAAGGAAGATATCGAAGAATCTTTTAAGGAAACTTTGAAAATTTTCGAACATTTTCATATAGAGTCGGGTCTACAAATAAATTTTACAAAAACTCATTAATGACAGATTTTAAGGTTTTATTTCATTTGAACGGAATTAAGGGTACAATATTTTAAAAAATTTAGGAACATATATAACTTTAGATGGGAAAGGTGTTTTGGAAAACAGCAAACTTATAGAAGAATGTAAAAAAAATCTACAGCTAATTATGCAAGGATTATAAGGAGGGATATTATGTCGAGGATTTTTGTTTGGAACAATCTTATTTACCAAAAACGACCCATATTTTAAAACTAACCCCATACTTCGTAAATATTTGCAAAAAAGTAGACGGATTGTGTGAGGCTTTTTATTCCCAAAAGGACGACCTAAAAATATTTCGTGGAAGCGGATCTAGACTCCTAACAGATTGGGTGGGCTAGGACTGCTTAACTTTGGTAGTTTCTGGAAAGTTATCCTTTTTAAGTGGTTCCAACGAATTACACAAAAGGGATCTATTTGGAATGAATCATTGGAGAATATATTGTTCGAAAGTGGGAATGGTACAATTGAGCAAAAAAGAGGCAGAGGACCTCATACAATACTAGAATTATCTCGAAAAATAAGTCCATTCTGGAAGGAAAATGAGTCCATATTTAAAGAGATAGCTGATAAACTTTTAGAGAAAATGGAGTGGCAGGAACCAGTTTTAGAAAATACAAGACTTAGATTTTTAGTTCACACATCTATAAAGAAAAGCTTGAGTGCGTGGGGGATATTTTTGGCCAATATAACAACTTTACAGTAAACGAGAATCTAGAAAGGCAAGGCATTTTAAACAAAGTTTGTTTTCGTACAAGGGAAGTCGGACCGAGGAATTGTTTTTATAATTTCATAAAAATGTAAAGTAATAGTTTTATTCGGGGAGTTATGCAAGATAAAAAGTCGAGCAGGTGTTTCCTGACACAGATAGAGAGAAGGAAGGAAGAATATGGAGTGAAAACTCCAGTTAGTGAAATAATCAAAGGCCTACATTCATATGATATGAACTTCTCCCTATCATGGTTGAAGTACAGAATTGTGACGAACACTTTGTCCTTGGGAGCCCTATATGGAAGGACTTTGGAGGAAAGGACTTGTTTTCTTTGCAAGGAAGCAAGGGAAACGCAAAGACACTTCTTGATCGAGTGCTCATATGTTGCTCGTATTTTAGGGCACTTGGTGACTGTTTTTTTACGAGTATTTTAATTTATTATTGAAACCGAGAGAGTTTGTTTTCTTTTATGTGGGTCCCCATCAAAACAAAATAAATTTATAACATCAAAAATACAATTTTACATATATAAATTTCGATCTGCCAAAGTTGCCCCCCCCGGAGTTTTTATGAGTATATTTGATGATTTTATAACATATGTGATGCGTTTGTGAGTTATGTAAATTTATTTGTTATCGATGTAATTAAATGTTTACATGAAATATAGTTGTACTCGGTACAAAAAAAATAAGAAGAAGAAGGCATTGGTTACAACCAAAAACATATACTAGCAGCATTTAGATTCCAAGATTGAGCATATAATATACTTGAGCAACTCTTTATTAAGGAAATAAAAACTTCACACCATATATGAAGTTCTTCGAAGACTTATAGAGGACCAAGCTTTACAAAGGAATGTTGCATCTGGGTTCATTGTGTTCATTAAAATCCCTCCCGTCATATCCTTGTCAAAAATAGAGGATAAAATCTTTCTTTAAAAGAAAAAAATGAAAATGCAAAGAGTAAAATGAATTATGTTTCAATGTTTTAAATTTGCTACATATAAAAGAAAACATACCCCAGCGCATATCTGAACAAAGAAGGAGCAAACTCTGAAGAGTTGATGTATAGTAAGCGTTGGTACTGGGTAATAAATGATGAATGATGCAAGTTATAGCTAATGAGAGTCCAGTGGGGTTACTTTATAAATGAATCTAGCCTGTACTTCGTGCTTGACTAAGATGGAGGACTGTTATAATTAGTTGTAGTTGTTGTTGCTGCTTCCCACTGGGGAGGGACCATGGCGAAATGAAAGGTTAAACAAAATAATATATAGGCAATATCCGCCTCTTATAAATGCATATATATTCAATGGTAATCATAATAATAAATAATATATTAGGCTGTCCAATATTGATTCTTTGTTAGTAAAATAAGAGACTTATTATATTTATTTTGCACCAATAATATTTAATTATTTCCTACAAACATAATAAATAATATAATAAACCTTTTCCTTATCGTGATTTTTAGTAGTAGAGGCTATAAGCAACAAATGAAAAGGCAAAATGGATAAGAGTTTATAATGAAAATATAATTTAAAAACTCACAATTCTGGATATTAGATGCTTTGAAAACCTATAAGCTTATATATATACCCTTAATGAAATCATAACGCAATAATATAACATCATGGATGCAGTGATTTGCTTAAGTTAAGGACACCCCTAAACAAACTTTAAATACATTAAGCATCATAAACCCTAATGGAGCAAACTTATCAAACAGTATAGGTAATTACAAAAAATTCAGTGCAGACATTTATTTCAATGTATGACACTGGTGACATTTATCTTACCCCTGCCTAAAGTTTATGCTTCAAGTGGTAAACTGCATCTCAATCCTGTACAGCCTAATGGATGAAATCTACTGAGGGAAATGAAGGCATCGAAGACAGTTCGATTCATCATTCTCAAACACAATACTATATACTCCCTCCCCCACCAGTGTATCTCATAAATACAATACTCATACATATATTTTGTAATATGCATTATATGTGAAATAGCACGAAGGGTGTGTATTAGTTTGGCCCCTGGGAGGAAAGTATACTTTTAGGGCTATAATAAGTAAAGTTGTGTTGTGGGATAACACAAAGAGCAATAATGCATACATGAGTCAAAAGTATTTTACATATGAAGGTCAAAAATTATGATAAAAAAGTTTTTTGTCTCCCTTCAGAGATATGGTGTGTGTGTGTAATCCTTTATTTGATTTAAATTATCAGCTTTTTGCTGGTCCGTTTTAGATATAATAATATAAAATATATAAAAAAATAATATAAAAACACATCATTCCTGTGTATGAAAACATACACATATATTATAAACATTAAAAACACGTATAAATTAAAAAAACTAAAATAAATAAATAAATCCCCCTAAATTGGGTACTGCGGCCAATGGTCCTGGCTACGTCCCTTGCCGCAGCTAGTGTCCTGGCCGACCTCAGGGACTCAAACTTGTTCCACACAGACACTGCGTGGGACGCAAATGTGTCTGTGCCGCCCCTTAATGGACACGCCACCGAAGTCGTAGACCTCGTCGGTCTCTTTGGGGTTGGGAAGACGAGATCGCCAATGGGGTTTCTGGCACCACATCCCCCATCGTTGGAGTGGAAGCACTTCCAGGTCTCTACTGCCACAGCCATGACGGTTATCTCGTTGAGGGAGGGAATTTTTGCAGTCCTAAGGAGATCCTCGATCCGAATGTATAATGGGGGAATTTGTTAATTTATTTTATCAGGTGCCGATTAAGATATTTTGAATTTCTTATTGTCTTCGTTATGGTCTCATTTTTTTAATTACTTGATATATCTGCATCTAAATTTGGAAAGTTATAAGTACTGAAGTAAGAATATATAACTTTCAATTGCTCAATTGATATAAACCAAATTTGTATTAATGCTATATTACTCAAGGGCCAAGTGACGCTTGGTTTGAAATCTCCATATGCCAAAGTTGTGACACTCTGAACCCAATTTCCCATTGGAGGTAGTTTTTAATCCAAAAATACTGTGATCATACGAAGGTCCAAATCCTAATATGCCATAGTTGTAGCAAATAAAACCTGATCAATAAATGATACTTGTCATTCCTGAACCCGAATGATTATGTGACAAATTTTTATATTTCTTGATTTCAATTATATTTGAGACTTTAATTTTATTTCTTAAAATGCATTGAACTAAACAACAATTGAATAGTTCAACTCAAAGATTTTTAATCAATTATGTCATGAAGCTTAGGTAAAATTGGGGCTTGTACTTCATTTTAATTTAACAAATTATATATAAATGAACAGGCATACTACTACTGCGTATTTGAAAGTAAAGTACTCTCAAGAAGGGCAATCAAAGACATTGCATGAACCAAATGATGGTTCGAAGGATTTATTGTAATATAGTCGTTGGTATTATTTTTTGGCGCACACTTTAATTGCACGCATAAACGTCGTATGATTTTATTCGTATGTTCTTTTAATGCACGCCTTTATTCTCGCACGTCTTTTTAAAGTGAGTATTATCAACGCAAGGCTCAATCGTCGTCCCTGCTAATAATCGCACGCTAAAACATCGTGAGCTTTATCGTCGCAGGTTTACTTCAATGCATCACTCACTGTAAAAAGAGGAAAAATGCAATATTGAAAAAAGAAAATGAGGCTTGAAAAAAAGGTTTACCTCCGATAATTATAAAGGAGCTTTTAATATTATCATTTTTTTTTTTTGCTCATTTGAACTTATAGGTGGACAGTTAAAGTTTTTCTAGTTTTGAGTGTTGCTATTTTCGAAGTCAAAATAAGAAAGTATAAAACATCGCTCGCACCTTTTAATGTTTTAGTCCATAATTCTTATAAATATTTTTCGACTACTACATGATATTATGAAATACAATATATTAAGAGTCATTTGGACATGATAATACTCATGTCAGTCTATATAACGCAGAATGACTTTTTGATTAACTGATAATTAAAAACCATTTTGTTTTTCCAAGATATATCAACATAAGTTCTCAAGAAAATGATGGCGAGAACCGGGCTGCTGGTTAGATATAAAATGTGTGTGTTTTTTTTTGTTTTTTATTGCTACACATAATTTTACATTTATACACACGTATACATAAGCGTAGGGGAGATGTTTGGTTTGGGGGGGCAGCATTCAATTTGCCCGAATTTTAACAAGAACTGTTAATCGGTGAAAATTATCGAATGAAGAAAGCTATGTAGATTAATATTTTCTTTATAGTATTTCGTTATATTTATCACATTATATTTATTTTGTTATACTTCAAAATCAGGTTGCTTTCATAATTTAATTTTTTTTTCAACTGAAATGTCCGAATACCTCAACCAATTTGCCCGAATTTGAGAACTCACCCGAATTTTGGGGGGCAGTTGCCCCCTTGCCCCCCCTGTCTCCTACGCCTATGCACGTATAGACATATATTCAGTACGGGCACATGTAAAAATATTTAAACTTGTGGTGCCCTCGCAATAGTTGGCCGATTGGGTCTCCTACTGCAATCCGTCCTGAACGTAATGTAGGGATGGTGCATTCTTCAGCCAGCCTCCAATATCAGTACTTGTAAAGAAACTGGAAAGACTGGATATTGAATGGCCCTGAATATAAAATGTGTTATGGCCTATCATATGGCCAGTTCAATTTATTTCTTAATATAAATAAAACATAAGTTCTATGTGTATCCTCTATATAATCAAATATTCAAACTATTGTGAATAATACAGGGTGTTGAGGTACAATACGAACTACTTTCGAGTTTGTACATAAGCTTTACCATGAGAAGAAAACAACTTTCGTTTGCCATATAAATATATATTAAGGTGATGTATTTTTGGAATAACACAAAAAAATACTCTAACCTATAAAATTGCCAAGAAACAAAATATAAATAAATACAAGCCTCTACATAAAGTTTACATGATACACATCTTTTCAGTTACCCAAGTACTGCACCAGCCATTGAACATCAAGTGAAAATTGGTTCATATTTTGAAGACACACCCTGTTTTGTTAAGACTGAAGATAAGCTGCATTTCAGTTTAATATCTATACATAAAGATCTTCCTTATACAGTGAAAGGATTCGATTTTTATCATTGAGTCATACGCATACTTTTAAATATGCTATTATCGTAAAAATGATAAAAATGAACAGTTATGATGCCATCAGTTTTATTTTAAAAGAATAATAATAGATGAATATTTACTCTTCATACCTTAAACAAAATTTACCTGAAATAGAATTATATGAAGAATGTGAAACAGTGAAGTAAAAAATCGCTTTACATGATACTTATCTATGATTACAATGGGATTGAAAAAATATTTAAAATCTTTGATATGACAAAGGATTCTACTGTATTTGTGAAAGTTTATATTATGAATTAGCTGAGTCTAAATACTTTTTTTCCAAAGGACCATCTATTTTTGTAATTGTATTTATATTACTTTCATGGTTTTTATTCTATCTCTTATATTCTTTCTTGATTACAGAAGTAAAAACAAAAATAGATAAAACGGAATCAAACGTTGGGGTTCATCCCACTAATAAGGATAGCGATAAACTCTGCCAACAGCAATTAACACGCCTGTCTTGCCGATTACATAACATGTATTAATCAATATTTGTTATAACTTTTTATCAATTTGGAGAAAGAGTGTTTGAGAAATATATATATAAATTGATATAAGGAAGAGATGGCCGAGGAAAATATGGCCTAGGAAGAAATGGCTCTATAAAAAATGGACTAGGGACAAATGACCCAAGATAGAAAAGTAAAATGATGACGAATAAAAAAATGGTCCAAATAAATATTTGCCCCATCTAATAAACAACAAGCAGGAAAATGTATAATGACAGAAACAAAATTATTTTTTGGCCATTAATTATTCAATTCATATGCTTTTAGGGCTGTCAAAATTGCTCAAAAATGACATTCGAATATTCGTTAGAAAAAAAATCACGAATTCGAACTAATTCAAATTTTTTTAAGAAAATAATTTCTAAAAAAAGTGACGACGTTTTTTTAGAAAAGAATTTCCAAAAAAGTGACGATGTTTTTAGAAAATAGTAAAAGTGTTTTTTAACATTCGAATATTAATTTTCACGTTCGAATTCACTTTTTGGGATACTATTCGAATTCGAACAACGAATATTCGTTAACAACCCTATATGCTTTGCAAAATATTTAGTTACATTTCTCTCAAATACTTGTCTACCCATGTATTTTGGCCGTTTTTGCATGAGTAATCATTTGACTTTTCTATCTTGGGCCATATCTTCTTGGTCTATTTCTTCTGAAGACCATCCCCAACACCCAGAACGGTTTATTGAATTACGATGATGATATTTTGTATGGATGAATTTATTTTTTGTAAAAATAATTTAATCTTTTTATTAGAATGTTATAAATTATAATGTTTAAGGCTGCTGAAAGACTTTTCCATTATATTCTACAGTTCCATTTTTTGTGACTAAAAAAGGCCTTTGCTTCATAGAACATAGAGATCATTTTTAAAGCCCATACTTTAAATTTGTCTATATAGAACCAATGGCCTTCAAAATAAAAAGAGGAGGTAAAATATATATAATTCTAATTCAAAGAATTTAAAAAATCAAATATTCGTTTGTAATATATAATTATATAATTTTTAATAAAATTTAATGGTTCAAGTGTTTAATTTACTATTTAATAAAGATTTATCACAATTACAAAAATAAAAAATATAGTTCATAATTTGAATATCTGTATACGCACCATCAAGATCGAAGCATTTCATGAAAACTATAAAAACGATTTAAAAAAGACATACGAGTTTTAAAAAAATATTTAATAAATGATGTGTCCTATTACATAAACTTATTCTTCAGGGCAGTAAATGTGAACTAAAATGTTCATTTATGTATCTTCGCAACTGCCCTAAATAGTTGTACTTTGTTTTCTGTATATAATTTTACTGTATTATATTTTTAAATTTTATAATTTTGTTTGCAGATTATCGAATAAAATGTTTATAACCGGAAAAAAATATATATCCCTTTTATTAACTTTTATTATTATCAATCTAAAGAAACAAAATATCAAAGGCAATTATAGGCTGCTTATATAAAGGGGCGAATGTTTTTGTTTTGATTTCCGGAAACTAGAATGAGCTCAGTCTTTGTTGTTGATCTATATCCCCTCTTTCTCTCTTCCCTTCTTCTCCTTTGTTGGCTCAAAATAAAATTGGCGGGAAAAGCGTACTTTCACTCAATGATTATTTTAAGGAAAGGGGTAATCACCCTTCTCACAGAAGAATTCTCTTTGTTCCTTACTTTGGCTGATGAGAAATAAAGTAGAACGAGAAGACAAAGCAATTGTTGATAATTGTTATAGGAGTACTTTGAATATCCATTGATATCTTCTATAATTTATAAATTAATGCTTGACTGTTTAAAAATACTCAGAGAAGTACAAATCTTTTTAGCGATTATTATAAACAAATCTTAAGAAATATATATATATATATTAGGAAGAAATGGCCGGAAATAATATGGCCTATGAAGAAATGGCCCTAAACAGAAAAGGGATATGATGACGCCTGGAAGAAATGGCCCAAGTCAATCTTTGCTCCGTTTATTGCCAACAAGACGGAAATAATTTATCCATAATTGCAAAAATAAGGGTTTTCTTGCCATTACTTGCCTAATTATATGAAGAATACTATTTGAACAATACTTAGTTGTATTTTACTCAATACTTGCCCACCTATGCATTTAGGGCCATTTTTCCATGAGTCATCATTTTTTTAAATCTTGGGTCATATCTTCCTTGGCCATTTTCCATGGGTCATAATTTTTCTTTCCTATGTGGGGTCAAATCTTCCTGGCCAATTTCTTTCTAGGCTGTATTTTTCTGGTTCATTTCGTCTGGATACCAATATATTTACTTCGATTTGTGTATTTCTACTCCAAGATCAACACGAGTATGCCATTTATATATCTCTTGCCTAGTTCACTTTGCTCAATCATATTATAAGCCAAAATACCTATTTTTGGGTTACTTGGGATTCTTGTTTGTTTTATACTATTTGAGCTATGTTTTTTAATCAAAAAGTGTGCTAGTACATATTTATAAATAAACAATTATGTTTAAAATCATGATCATGAAATAATCTAACTCTTAAGATCAACATTTAAATATAAAAGACAACACATAAAAACCATAAAAGTACTGAAGCACAAACAAATTTATACAAGTCAAAATCTTTCGTAAAACTGTAAAAGTCTTCTGACGCCAATCTTTGCATTCTCAGGGCAGGATGACTAGAATTTCACATTTTCTCCAGCAAGCTTCTATTATAATGTAATTTTACACAGTTTACTATTTTTATATTCATTTTACATGGAGGGATGCACTGATATACATTTTTGTCTGTGATCAGTTAAATTATTTATAATTGCAAAATTAGAAGGATTTTGCCTCAGACTACATTGATTGCAAGAATCTATTTTATCCCTCCCTCATCTATATTTTGTAAGAACAAGCTAGAAAAAACTGTTTTTTATCAGGAGATCGGAAGTTAAATCTCAAGAGGAAATGAATATATCACTGTTATAATAGGAATTTAATTATATTATAATATTAAAATATGTAACATTCTTTTTTAGAGAACGGCTTATCAAGTTTTTGTGCAATTATAAAATACAATGATCAACAAATCTACATAGGATACCTAAAAAAATTCAAAGCTTGTGACATTGCTTTTTGACCTATAGAAAATTGGCGTAAAAACATGCCGTTGAATCCATCAGCCTAAAGAGTTATTATATGAGTATTGTCTTGATAATTTGTATAATATTTATTTCAATTGCCTCTTTTAGGAACAACAATTACGAACTCAGATATACTCTGTCTCAGTTCCAACTTTTATATTTGTTTTATTGCCATCTGTTTTATTGATATCAATACCCCTTTGTTTGCTTTCTTTTTTTTTACTGGTCTAATATAAACAAAAGTATATAAATGAATATTAATGTGTAAAGTTAAGCATGGCACATTCAATCAAAGTTTGGTTTATGTAGGAATTAAACTGATGGTTTTCGGTTGGCATGGTTCCTTTTATCCCTTTTGTGCTTCGATAAAAAACATATGAAGTTTTTTGGTCAGGTTACCCAAGAAATTGAAAATTTCGATTAAATTTTATCAATTGGTCCTTAAGGATATTTATGTAATATGTTATTTTTCAAGTTTGTCTTGTGTTTGATCTCTTATGCATGTGTTTATTGTTTTTCTTTGATTTTATTTAGTGTACATTGTATAAACCATAATGTTAATTTCTACTGGGCGTTGATTAAAATCGAGGGCACTACCTTCTAAATAATATATTTCTAAATCGAGAGATGTGATGAGACAATTTTGAAAAACCCATATCCTTTTTAGACGTTCTTCCTACTTTTTTGTTTACAAACCTATATTGTAAGACTCCTATAAAGCGGTATGGAAGTCCAAACATGTGTCTATATGAACATTCTTGGCGCGGGTTGGACCAAGACAGCCATTGTTAACTATCCAAACGCGCCAGGAACTTCGTATACAAGTTCAAAACAAAAAAAATCAATGAACCACAAACAGAAAACATAAACAGAAAACTTTTAACCCAACCATTATCAAAAATCATCTAAAAAAGCAACCCAACCTTCAATGTCCAATTAACCCAAAGATCCAAGAAGGTATAATTTGCTTTCAATATATATATATATATATATCATTTTTTTTTCAATATATTTCTTCTTAAAAAAATAGTATCCTCAGATGGGCCTAGATTACTTCTATCGATTTTAATCAACATCCCGTATATATTTCATATGCATTTAAACGAAATTCAATAAAGTCTTATCATAAAAGAACAAAATATATATAATTTTCAAACATTTAAGTATAGAACTTTTGGCATCGCATCTCAAAAACCCTTATTTTTTGTTTGTCACAATTATATATATTTCAAGATTAAAATAAATGAGACATACGCATAAAAGCATTTCACTTCTAAAACAAAATCAACAATTCTTTTATATATACAATCATAATAATGTTTTGTCACAGATTAAACACAATTGAGTGTCGGCTGCAAATTTCCAAGAAAACCAGTCTATGAATAGTATTCTTACGCCTTGATTTAACAATAAGTCTGCCGAAAAAGTACTCCTATTCGTACCTCCTCTTCTCTGTTTTTACCTAAAGAAAACCGTTAGTAGAGCCTGGACGTTTGTTTTTCTTTTTTAGGAACATCACATGGACTCAGGTAGTCCAAAGCAAGTATTTGCTCGACTTTAAGTATGGAGTACAACTTAATTATCTGAAGAAAAATTGTAAATGCCACATCAAAGCCAATAAAGTTTTATTTATGGAAGGAAGTTTCATGACATAGGAAAATATTCTTCTCCAATGCACTTATAAAATAGTATATTTACATGCCAATCGTTGAACGAAAATAAACACATTACATTTTTTGGTAATACGGGATGCACCTGAATATCTTTTATTTTTTTCGTGGATGATTTCGTCTGATTACACATTTATTATTACTATTATTATTTACTTATAAGTTTATACATCAAGCCAAGCACTGTATGACTAAGTTTTAATGTTTTTATGAAATTATTTTGAATAAAGAATATTCTCCTACAAATACACTTATATAATACTGGTTCCTTTACAAGACAATTACTGGCTAATTTTAGGTCATGGAAAACGAATCTGTTTATAGTTGTTTCTATCACATTATAATTTTTGTAAATTGTGAGTTAATTTTTTTTCTAAAAATCCTTTCAGCACTAATTCTTTATTAATGCTACCAGTGAACTAATTATAATTCGTAGATAAAAATATACTATAAGTCTAAGAAATGTGTAAATGTATTAAAAAAGCAACTAATAATTTGTTAAATACACTGAAAATCGCTATACACTAAATTGATCATGAACCAAACCATAACAAAGTGAAATTAGACAATATGTATGATCACTGAATAAGCCAATTTGTTGTACATTGTCCTTTCAGAGCCTTTCGTTTATAAAAAGCTTGTTGATATTATATGACTAAACAATGTATGCTTGTTGCGTCATTGCATCACTTTGATATCCTGATGGAAGTGTTCTTCTTGTCCATCACTCACAGAATCAAAGCTTTCTGAAAATAATTCCCTATGTTTTTTTAGGAAGTGGACTTAAATGCTCATATTGCATCCTAAAGTTCTAATAAAAAATGCCAAGTTATATAAGAAATAATTTTTCTTGAATGACTTTATGGTTTGGACTATTTGGTTACTTCCAGAAGCAAAAATTCAAGTGTTTGCAGAAAAAACGTTTTCTACAATTTCTTGATAATAGCACATTAGACTTGAACAAAGTTTTGGGTACCTAAAAAATATTGTTGAGTTTGTGGGGTTCCCTTTAGAAATATATACTAGTTATACAAATGATTCGTTTATTTGTTTGTTCAGTCCTAACCCTTATTTATACATAGATCAACTTTTCTAAGTATGAGGTCTCAAGTGAGCATCCCAAGAAAGTATGCCAACATTATATATAATTGTATATCAATGAAAGAAGAAAACAAACACATCACATTTTTGGTCAAATAACTCTCAATGTTGAGGGTGCGGGCTTAACTCTTCCAAAGAGGATCGGGGCAATACTATTCAACATCTGATTGAGTCATTTTAATTATGCACTTTTATACCTTCATAGATGCAACTCAATCGAACCTAATAGATATAAAAATATATTAGTAGGGATTCTTCTGAATCTCTTAAATTCCTTTGAAAGACGAAAATGGACTTATAGCTAACTATTAATATAGATGTAGCATGCAACATCAGTTATTATTATTATTACCTTATTGGCTATATGCATCCAGATATAACATCATACATTCTATATTCCCTTCATAACCCATAATTTATAATTTAAAAGCGGTGTACACCATCATATATTTATTAGATGTCTTGGATGCCGTTTAGGAAGATTTAAGGTGCTATAAAGCTATGCACTCAGATAGGATTTACCAAGCCCAGAAATATCTTAATACTTTATCCCTGAATCTAAATGGATTCTAGATAAGGTGGGAAAGGAAAATAACATTTGTAAAAAAATAAAGAAACAGTACAACAGAATAGAGAAAATGGTAGATTAAACTACAGGAATTAAATCATTGATCTATTTGCCATATGTATGTACGTTAATTTAAAGAGATACGTATAAAGAATAGATTTGAGACATTTCTTACATATTACTAAGTATAGATATAAGAAACTGTAAAGAAAGAATAAGTGTGAATATATATTATGTTATCACATTTATCAGCGTCCCCTAGTCGTTATATTTTTTGTTTTGATGAGTTTGCGTAAATCTTTGTGCTGTTATTATTTGATTCACGTGTACCTACTTTGTTCTTCCTTTTGGATATTTGACGCACGAAAAAATTGCCAGGGATAGGCATGTATTTATATATCTACGTAATATACAAACTCTATTTCTCATATATACTGACTAGGTAATACTTAAAAATATATTTTTGCAAATAAAGATAAAGGTTTTCTTTTTTGTTTTTCACTTAAGTTCAAAATTGCCCAAATTATTGCAGGAAATAGTCATTATATAAAGTGCACATCGATCATTGTTTTCCTCCCTATCTTGGGTCATTTTTCCATACTCAATTTGTTATATATATAAATCAGGAAACGACCGGGACACCTTTTTTTAGCAGGACCCGGGCCGGGACTTAAATTTTTCAAACCGGGCCGGGATTTAAAATATATTTTCGTTTCTTCGACATTTTGAAGTGTTTTTAGAAAATAATTTCCAAAAAAAAAGTTCTCACACAAAGTGATGACGTTTATTTAGAAAATAATATTTCGAAAATTCCTTTCTAAAAAACATCGTCACTTTATGAACGACAAACGAGGGGAAAAACAGCCGTTTCTTGGTCGTTTCCATATATATATATATATATGATAAATTGGAACTATTTTTACTTCACCCAGCTTGATAAAACAGGCATTTGGAGTGTATTTGACAATATGGAAAGTTGATATATGGTATTAAACAGACATTTTTTCAATATGCCCTCCCTCACAGCCACCATCTTTCCATCCTGCCCCTAAAGACTTGCATGCCCATGACTTCCGCGGGATCGACAGCATTCCACTCCCGTAATGGATTCTTCAGGGCTCGATACTGTTGTGGCTGACCTTGCACACCTCCCCTCCAACTTCCCCTACCAGTAGTAGTCACACGGATTGAGGTCGGGCGAGTTGGAGGGCCAGGTTTCCGATCCCAGAATGTGATGCCGTGAGAGTTGAAGAGATTGGTGGTCCTGAGGGCGATGTGTGCGGGTGCTGAGTCTTTTGGAAAGATGAATCCCTCCCAGCGGCATTATCCTTCATCCAGGGATGACAACCTCCTCCATGATTCGCAATACCTCTCCGCGTTGACCCTTTCCTTGGGATTGAAGAAGAAGGGGGGCATCACCTCACCGGTGCTGCAGATGACACCCACCAAGTCACCACGGAGGCCGGGAACTTTGTGGTGAAGACCGCAGGGACCTCCTCTCTCTCCTTGGCAAGCCACCTGTCATTCTGAACGTTGTAGCTTCTACCGACAGTCCAGTTCTTCTCGTCGGAGAAGAAGATGATTCTTCCTCCATGGCTCTTCAGGCCATTGTGAGACGTTGCCGTTGGTGAGCCTGGTGGCCTTCATGGATGCCGTGAGGATGTGCTGCTTGGCCATTCGGTATGACCTATACCCGAGGTCTCATTCACAGCCTTGGAGACCAGCTGCTTGCTCACTCCATGGTTCTTGTCCAACCTGGACAAGGAAGTCCCCGGCAATGCCTTGATGGACTTCTCGAGGCATGCGAAGAAGCGGGGGGTGCAGATCTTGTCACTTCTCATGTTGTGGGCCTTGCGGCAGACCTTCCCCTCAGCCTCCCAGGCATTGAAGACCCGGTACACGGTGGTCTTGGGTAGTTGAGCAGCTTGTAGATAGCAGCGGGCTTGTGTCCCGCGAGAGCCAATTCGAGGATGGCGTCCCTCCTTGCTTGTTCCATGATGGCTATTGTTTGTTGTCAAAAGAATTGTGGTGGAAGTTCTAGTGTATTGTTCATGCAACCTTTTTATAGTATGATGAAACCCCAGATATCCACATTATGGATCTGGATGACGTTTAAAATAGTTCCAATTTACCATGTACACCCTGTATATAATATATATAT
>CP045899.1:13461664-13487211 GCA_013387185.1 Caligus rogercresseyi
GACAGTTTCCTTTAAAAAATAATGTAAAAAAACTAGATCGTCGTCAGAGTCTGATTTTTTGGTATTTTTTATGTAATAAACAGAAAAGATTTACGTAGATAAGCGAGATGCGTGGCACAATGTTATTACTGAAGCTCCAGGTTCCCTATTGGCTATTTTACTTTGGGGGTTTTCCAAGACAATGCCAAATATTCGGGCAGCCGCTCCAATATGAAGGCTCTCAGCTTATGCTCTTCAGTTAACGAGTTGTCCGAAAAGTTTGAACGGTATAGGCCTTGAAGTTCCCCAATGCAGGAGCATTTGGCACGTTCTTCGCTTGACATTAATTTTTTGAAGCTTAATGCAAATAAAATTAAGTAAAATTTTACAATTCATTAAAAACAAGTTGTTTATTATAATCTGGCTAATGTATAACAAATGTTGTTTAAATACGTCCACAGTCCTTAGATGTGATTAAATATGCTGATATATGTAATTACACTGTAAAAAAATCGTTTTTGATGCTCATCAGGAACATCATAATTCCTGTATCCCATTCTTGTAGTAACTTTAAACTCTTTAGGTTCTACGCCGAATTTTTTAAATGATTTTCAGATATATAAGTTGAAGTAAAAACAAATATTATTGATCAAGGAAGATTTAAAATACATTTTAATATTCTAATATAACTTTGAAAAACCTTTATTATATAAAAAGGACAAACAAATTTAAAGGATTTTCTTTATATTTTTTTTACTAAATTGTCATTTTAAAGTTATAAAACCTAAGGGAAGGAGCATTGGACAGCTGTTTGGATAAAGTTTTTCGGTTCTTGAACTGAATGTCCGTAGTTGAAAACAGTTTCTTGGACATTTCCATAGACTTGGTGAGCTGTAATCTGCCTAGTTCACCTCCTTACATCATGCTCTTGGAGTATATTGTCATCAAATATCGATTGTATCCGTTTCGTTATTTTTATACTGAAGTATATATTGTGCGTAAGTTTTGCCTATTTGGTTCGATAGAATTGCATCCCTGTAGATATGAATAAGAATATTAATGTAAATTGTGATTGTTTTTAATTTTGATCATATTATATAGAGAAGTTTTAAATATATATTGCGTTTTACTTGTATAACAAACGACTCATTCTTAAAAAATATACTTCGGTTACCTTTTTTTAATTAATCATTTTTAATAAATACTTTTTACAAAGATAGACATAGGCATATTCTTTATTATATTATTTTTTATGTAGATAGTTCTAAATAAATATTTGAGGATTGACTTTGTAATTGATTTTATCCTTCAACGTTTGAAAAATATTCCCTGGAATCGATAATTTTTAACAGATGATTGGAAATGATTTTTTTACTACATTACGACATCGGCATTTCTTCAAAGGAAGATAATCTTTTAATGAACAGAAATGCCACTCCTGTATGTAAATCATTGATATTTTAGTCACTTAAAGAGATCTTTGGATCTTCACATAGTTATTAGAGACATTCAAAGGACTGATCTTTATATAAAGCTATATATATAATAATATAATATAATATATAGTATAGAGAGAGAGAGAGAGAGATGAGAGATAGAGATAGATGGAATAGGATATAACTATGTATATATTATATAACCATGTATATAACTATATTTATGTGATATATATATATAAATCTGATGTCTTTCAAGAATGGGAAGTCCGATTTGTAATTAATATAATAAGTATTTTGTTTAAGGTAATGTGACCTGCTATTAAAAAATTATTGTTTTTTTTGGTTCCTATAACAACACTTTTTATTCAAAGACACTAAAAAGAGTTCGAAAATATACAATTTTATACATCACATTCATCTACTTCTTGATGTTTACATAGGTGTTTCTCTAGATTATAGTTTTAAATTGTCTATTTCCAAATTTCATTGAACACTATTTAATACTTTTTTGTTCTTAAAAGACTACAAAATAAAAATATATAATAAAAATCCTTGCACAAATGTTTACAAACAGTACATAAAAGAACATTATAGTTCAGATATATATAAAAAAGCAATGTCCATTATATAAAGAGACAGGGCATCTTTATATGGTCTTAAAAATTGCGTCGATGTAGAAGGTACGAATCGGTACAACGTCTCCCGTCCATTTCCATTATGTGGGCACCGTTCGGGATCTGATTTGCATGGCTGAATAGCGGGTGGTGGCTCAATGAGTATCACCCTTAGGTCCTCGACCTCGATAATAATGAAGCCATTTGTACTTTTTGGAATTCATAAAAGATGGGGCATCGTTTCCAACAACTCTCAAGCTATAGAACTACACCTTGTTGAACACCAAATACGGATTGCCAGCTCTTTAACACAACGGAGGGGTGGGAAGCCAATGGCCTATGAACAATTTTGTAATCAGTTGCAGCCAGATATGCAACATGTCTCTGAATTTTATGTGTCTTCGCAACGATCGTGGACCATTGCTTAAGAGGAAGTCAAATATTTCCCATCAAGTTCCTATTTCATTTAGAGATTTTACGTCGGATTCTAAAATTTCAGAGTGATGTATTTTTTGAATAATTAAGAACCATTTTTAAAGTGCGTAAAGTTATTTTTATTGTACGATATTTTGTCGTTCTTTTTCAATGAAATAATTTTAGACTGGAATGTCTAATCATGTTTTGGTTTTAATACAATTACTTTTGAATTTCTTAGAACTAAAAAAATGTTATTAAATCATTTTATAAATTATTGTTACGTCTAAATATTATTTATCGTTTTTATTTTTGACGATTCATATTTACATAAAGAGAACTCTATTGGTAAAGTACAATGTTTATTTATACATGAAGAAAATAAATGTTCAGTCTTAAAATATCAAATGTGTAATAAACAGTGGTGGGCACCGCTCACTTTTTTGCTGTTCCGCTCACCGCTCATCCGCTCACTTTGGGCAACTGATCCGCTCACTTTGGGCAACTGATCGCTCCCGCTCATTCGCTTTTTTTTAGTACTGCTGTTCCGCTCACTTCATTCCGCTCTTCCGCTCAGGTTGGCGGAATAGGTCCGCTCACTAATTTTTAGGTCCGATCACCAATTTTTACTATAAAGTCCGCTCCAAGCTTATAATAGCCTAAAATAGGTGTTTCTTGTAAATAATTGTTCACAAATATTAATATTATTTAGTTATTAAAACTTATTATAACTAATTATTAATATTTATAAATAATTAATTATAAGAAAACCCTTTTTAGGCTATTTATCTAATAATATCTTCAAATAAGTAATAACTACTAATATTAATAAATAAAACAAGAATGGCTTAATAATTAGGTAATAAACCGTTTAATGAAATTATAAAATATTACCCATTGACAAACAATCTTTAAAAAAAGAAAAGAAACTAATTACTAATTTACTAATAAATACACATCAAAGATATACAAAGTGGTAATAGATGCATAAAATGTATAATATAATATCAAAGACACTATATTTTTCAACAAAAACTCTACTCAGATTATGTCGTGCAATCAAAGGCAATCCCAAAATATTCTTAAAATTAAAACATGTAAGATTCTGATTCTGCCATTGGTTAACAACGCCGCCTCCATCATTTCCTCTTTGCTGCTTGAAAATCTCGCTCAGAACTAAATTTAAAATCCGATAGCATAGTGCATAGATACATAGATATATGTAAAAATGTATTCCGTTTTATAAGGGTTAGATCTGAGCCTTTGTGCACGAGAGTCTGGACGCATGACAGCTGATTCATACATGGGTTTGACGAAAGCTCATAACATACAGATTTCATATCATAAATTAGTGGATGCCTTGATTTAATATCAATTATAAGTTTTTTATTCAGCAAAAGGAAAATATTTTTATTTGCTATGAACTTATGAGCTTTCGTTACCCCATGTTATGAATCAGACGTCATGCGTCCAGACTCTTCTATTCTAAGGCACTGGGTATAATGACCCAAGGTTGGATTTCAATCCGCGCTTACATTCATGAAGAGCGGATATGTAAGGTACTCCTTTATAGCAGGGGTTCCTAACTGACGGAGCGTTGTCCGGACCCACACACCGTTCTTTACAGATCCAAAGTATATAAATATAAGATATAGAGAACGTATCCCTTCAATAGCAGAGAAACATCGTTTAGCTGTATTCTGTGCCCAATATAAACAAAGTAATTTGTACTACGTCATCGGTAGTTGATCATAGCTATAAAAATATTTGTTTATATTGGTCAATATGACGTATTTCTCTGAAGAATCCAATAAGCTCTCTATGTCTTTATTTCTTTATGATCCGAATCTATATATAACAATAACTTTTTCTCATATGTGATGAGTTGAAAGAAAAGAAGAGTGAATACAAAAAAACAGTTGGCAAATTGTAATAACAATTCACTTCATCGTGGCCTTTGAAGCGGGAAGATAACATAGCTATATAAAGATATAGAGAGCTGATTCTCCAATAGCAGAGAAACAGCGTTCTGTTGTTTCTGTGTGTTCAATATAAACAAAGTAATATGTACTACGTCATCGTAAGATGATCATAGAGATAGATTATATCTCTATGATCAGCTTACGATGACGTAGATCAAATTATTTTGTTTATTATGAACACACAGAATACAGCTGAACGACGCTGTTTCTCTGCTATTGAAGGGAATAAGCTCTCTATATCTGTATATATCTCTATGGAACAAACCCCTAACGCAAGATATATAAATAAAATAGTGAGTTACCAGCGGAAAATTATGTTTAACTGTGAGTTTGTGCGATAAACTTATTCTTATCCTTATTTTGCCTCTTGAAGCCTTAAAAAGTAAAGCCGTGGCTCAATTTATTTTTAAGAAGGGAGGGAGGGAGGGAGAAGAAAGTGTGGGAGCAAGGGAGGAGGATGATGAACAAGGATTCCATTAGGGGAAACCGGTTTTTACACTCAACTCACTGCTTCTTTTTCTTATGGAAGAACATCATCATCATAATTTTTGTACCCCCTTTTATTGAGGGGAGAGGGAGGCTTAGCAGCAGCAGCAGCAGCTCTCAGGCAGTTTAGTTCTCCTTGAGAAAAAAACGTCTAGACACACAAAAAAGCAATGGAGGGGGAAGGAATAACAATAAGAAACGACAACAATAATAATAATAGGTACATGATCAAAGTGTGAAACAACAGCCAAGGCTTCATAGCATTTAAAAAATATATATTTAACTATGTGTGCCAAGAAAAGAAGAAGTAAAATTAACAACAAAGGCATATTTTATATATATGTTAGGAAAACAAAGAAAGCCACTTTGTTCCAGAGTCAGATCACACCCTTAAGGGACAGTGCTTTTGGGGTTTAAGTTCTTATGAGAGAAGGAATCCATACATTTTTTTTTTCATCCCAGAAGAACCTCCTTTAATAAAAATATACATATTTACATAGAGAGGAACTATTATTTATGAAGAAGAAATATATATATATATATATGATAATAATAAACAGAGTATTTGGGGCAAACACACCAAAAATTGGAGAAGAAGCGCAAAAAATATTATATTTTACCAAGGCCTGCCTTTATTCTTTTTAAGGAGAGGCAAGGGAAGAAAGAGCAGAAGAAGAGCAGTAGCAGCAGACATTATTTCCTCACACGCCCGGCTTTTTTCTCTCTCTCTCTTTTAGTTCAGTTGGACAATTTTTAGAAGTAGACTGGGTTGCAATAATAATAATAATACGAAGAGAAGGAAGAGAAGAATGCGGTAGACTTTATTCATAATGCGTGTGTATTTTGGCGCGCCTTGCAGAGAGACGTCCCCCCACACACCTGCAGCAGCCATTGCAAATTCATTTTTGCTCCTGCTGCTGCCGACAGAAAAGAGAGAAAATTCGCAGACACGGCCAGCCTTCTTCTCTTATTTTTTGCGAGGCACGCCTGACACAAAAATAATAATACAGAGGGTTCAATGTCCGGTATTCGGCCTTCGTTTTTTCCGTTGTTACTGGGTGACCTTAGTAGTAATATATATATATATATATACTCGCACATTGATGTGTGTGTGTAACCGGCTAACTCTCCTTTCCTCCTTCTTCTTCTATTACTCTCTGCTTGTAGAGATACTTACATTTTTTAAAGTCTCCTCTGGTAGGGTGTGTGTGTGTTTGTTAAAGAAGTCTCTGTTTTTTGGCACTCTCTCTCTCGTATCTCACGCAACCTTCAAACACCATAAAAAAGTCGTAAAAACGATGCATAGTTTTGTAACACACTCACTCACACTACTACTACTCATAGAGGCAGAGAACAACAGGAGTAGGGCGACGACCATTACTTCTTCACTGATGATGATGATGCAAAACAGCTCTCAAGTGATAGTGAAACCACCGTCATTACTCTTTTTTATTATTTCATTTAGGTCTTACGTCATATTGCATGATGATTTACAAGATTTTCTTCTTATTTTGCATACTAGTAAAATGCATGTCTGGTCCATGACTACTTCTTCTGCGAAGAAGAAGAGCCTTGAAATCCCTGGTCCCTATGAATCAAGAATGCAATGTATAATTATTCATAGATTGCTTTTAGAATAAGACTCTTTTTCAAAATGGCGTTGTTTTGTATTATAAAATAAAGTTCTTTATTATATTTAATGAAACTGAATATATATACATATAAAAGAATCTTATGCGTAAAAATATATATAGATAAGTGTTGCAATGTAAAATTAAAGATAACTCCTAGATAGATGTATATCCGGCTGATACCAGATTCAGTTCCGGTGAGGTGCGCCAAATCTAGGAACTAAACAAACATTTAAAACTGTAGCATCACACGAGATCATTTATTACTTTTTAACACCTTAGGACATCTTTTTTTATAGTCCGCCAAACATGTTTTGGACATTTGAAGCTACAGATCTCGTTTTTGAGAAATATATACTTATCGCTCAATACAGGAGATAATTATCTGGCTAATAATGTATTGGAACCCCTTTGGTATTGTATAAATCAATGTAACGTGACGTAACAAATATGACTATTATTATTGTTAGCCTTACTCTTACTGAATGAACAAAGAGTTGCCACTTCGTACCTTTCATTAAATATTAAAATATTGGTTTGTATCGAAATAAACAATAAACTAAAACAATAACAATGGTATTCGTCATATCTAACGTCTAGTTAAATGGATTCATACTATGAATTTATGGATATTGATGTAAAGGGAAATTAAAAAAAAAAGATTGGTCTTCTTATGGAACAGTGTTAATTCAATGGACATTCTTTAAGATATGTGTTTCTTTTCCGTGTTCAAAGAGAAAGAAGGCCATGTTGAGTAAACATGGATTACTTCCAGACCCTGTAGTTAAATAATCCTCTTCAAGGGCCAATAGATGATATATCGCCTCATTCGCTGATCAAAAGTCAAACACATTCACATTCAGTCAACCCCTTCTAAGACAATCTCAAAGCAGAAGTATTGTACATACATATGTCTGTATAAATATGAGCGTACATTAAATCAAGAAAGAGAGAGAGAAAAATGTTGAGAGAGAAAAAAGATTGATGATACAAAAATTGCTTCAAAAATGCCAGACTGCCAACGTCGATTTGCGAATTTGAAAAATACATACATATAACTTAGAGGAGTTCTTTTTTCATGCTTATATTGTGTATAATATACGTGATGGATGATAATGTATGTATGAACTGAATTGCGGCTTCTCACACACACAATCTTGTAGAAAGGTCGATTGCATTTTGTTTTGGAAATTGTATAGCTACGAATCTTTACATCTATGTGAGGGGGCTGGAATATATATATATATATATATATATATAACAGACATAAACTGATTAATGCCTAAATGCTTTAAAACCATAAAGACTAAACATTTTGTGATTGGATGTTTTTGAAGCATGTAACAAATAATTTGATTTTTTATTCAGAACATGATTGCACCGATAGCAAAACCACCACTACATCGGTGACCTATGGCATCAATCTTCTAGCCAGCGCAATGAACCTAGGCTAAGTGTCATCTGAGGGGCTCAAGGTACCCTTTGGTCACTTATAGACGGACGTCTGTGAAGTACATTGCATATAATAACTCAATATCCAACCATAAAGTTAATAAGAGACAATTTAACCATTCAGATGTCTTTATTCTTGAACTATACTCTTAGTTCTCCACACCAAAAAATGAAAAGTCTACATTGAATAAGCCATTTAAAAAGTACAACTTAATTTAACTTACACCCCCCATTTTCAACTTCTACGAAGAAATTATAATATTGCTTCACAAAAAATATTACTTTCCCATTGTGATCCCATTTTAAAAAGTATTTTGGTGTAATTATGAATGTCATGTGAGTCCATTAATAGAAATAATTCCATTCATTTATAAGCAAAGACAAGATAAAGAGTCCATATATCCTTTACAAACAATGGAAGATCATCATTCTAATATATAAAGAATAAATAAAAAAAGGAGGTTGCGATGAGGAGGCCAACCCACGTAGGAGTCCCTAAATGAGAATACTTCCTTTTATTATGACCCAAAAACAAGAGGAATAACCCATAATTCCTATTCAAACAATAGAAGATCATGAGTAGTTCTCTCTCTATATATTGAATGAATGAACCAAAATGAGGTTGCCTTTGGGTGGTCAACTCAATGTGCTGTCCCTATTTTCACTCTCTCTCTCTCTCTTTATTTAATCTTTAAATGGACTCCAAAACATACAAAGAATAGCAACTAAACCTTTTTCTGGATGATTGGCTATGAAGGCGGTAAGAGCTATAAGATACTTGACTAGTGTGTATATATTTGTGTGTAACGATGAAGGTCAATCAACTTCTTCGTTCTGCTTCTTTTTTTTGTAAATATAGAGGTTCTCTTCCATATACTTTTTTCTCTCTCTCTTTCTCTCTCTCTCTCTCTATATATATATATATATTTCTCCCTTTATGTTATAAGAAGGAAAGAAGAAACGCTAACATTATTATACCTTCGTCTTATGGCAGACAAGAATCTCCTTCTTCCTTCTTCTATGGAAAACCATTCAGTCTATTTATATAACTACAAACCTACCACCATTCACTCACTCACTACCTATGGTGGTGGTGGTATCCATGGATATGAATGTTATTATTTAGCAAAAAAGTATATATATGAAATAACAATAAAAAAACTTTTTTCACGTGCAAGGCATCATGAAGAAGAAGAAGAAGCAGAGGGGTTGTTGTTTTTATTCCGTGGCGCCCTCTGGGAAATAAGGGAAACTTTCTATTTTGGCAAACTGAGTCAAATTGGCTTATATTTAGTTGTATTAGGAGATTGTTGTTGTTGTTTTTCAGAGAAGAAGGAAGAAAAAGCAGAAAATAAAGAGAAGTAGTGGAGAGGGACAGACAGATAGACAAGTCACTGTATATACAGAACAGAAGGCAACAACCTTGCTCGCTCTCTCTCTCGCTCTGAGTTTAGGAGTTCATCTAGATTCAATGAACTCTTAAAGAGTTTAGAAGGAGGATATTGCCCTGCGTACTCCATGGTACACCAAATACAAATATACTACACACATTATAAGTTATATACATAGTCATTAAAAATGAAGACTTGCCTCAATTTTTTTTTTGCAGAATCATTCTGAAAGGGGGAATATATATATATATAAGAAATAATAAAAGAATAGTGGAGAGAAGTAAAAAAAGAAAAGAAACGCAACGAAATCCGTAATTAATAAAATAGTAAAAATGCATGCGCACTTTTTTTTTGTTGTTGTTGCTAGAAATGTACTGCAACGTACCTTATATACACGTGTGTGTATATAACAAGAATCGCGTCAATTCAAAAGGTGCAAATCATAAATATGCATTTAATAGTCGTTAAATCCAAGCTTGCAAAAAATAGTAGTAGTCATAGTATAATAATGCAATACCCCCCCTTCTTGCTCTTCCCTTTCTTTCTTGCAAAGATTGCATAATTGACGCAATTCCCTTTGTTTTTTTTGCATTTCGGCGTTTTGTATGTGCACTGCCTGTGTTGTTGCCCTTCTAGGACATAAAATAAAAGTGAAACAGGGGCTGAAAGCCTACTCAGGAGGACCTTTCTTCCCTGGGAATGAAGAGTTAATGCCTTATTATTATTTTTTATATCTCTACTAGCTAGTATATAAGGAAATACTTTTACCTAAAGAAGTTGGCAAACTTTTAAATTAATAACTGTTTTATACTTGTACTTCAAGTTATTATTATATAATTATATATTAAAGGATAAAAATACATTAGGTTTTGATTATTATTATTAAGATATAAGAACAATCTAACGTTAACATAATATAGTTTCTAATTAACAATATTATATATTTGTACATTATTTCCCACTCATAAATAAAAAACTCAAGAAAATAAGAATAGTTCAAAGGTGTCATCAAACAGATGATTATATTATGTATGTACCTATTGATATGCTTAATTAATTATCTATCGAATGAAATAAAAATACTTTAAGAACTACATGCCAACTTAGTTTCCCAATAGTTGATATATACATTATTTTAGTACTTGTTATTCTTATCATAAATGATAAAAAGGAATACTCGGAAGACCTTAACATATTGACATTAACATAATATAAAGAAAATTACCCCAAAAAATATATTTTAAACTTTAATAGATAACTAGTGTCTATATTTAGTATATATATATATATATATATATAAATATTCAAATAAATAAAGCGACTAATTTCATTTTTTTTGATAGACATTTTTTTACTAACTTATCGTGTTATTTTTTTATAATGAAAAATAATAATATTGATACTCTTAAAATATATTCTCCATTTATATATATATATATAGATAACAGTTTTATCTATGTAAATATTATGATAATAATTATTATGAAAAGAAAAAAAATCAGACAAAATGATTATAATAAATCAGAACTATATATATGTTTGTATAACATATGTGTACAAAAATGATAAAATTTCAAATATTGAGATGAGTTACATCGGTTTGACATATTTTAGGTTAGGTTTTAGGTGGGCTAATAAATACAAATGAGCATAATAGCGTGTAAATTAGTCGAACCCCCGCCCTCTGTATTCAGAGAGTCGAAAAACTCTATATATATATATATAACTTATTATGTTAATTATATAATATATTAGAGGTCATAAATATATGTAGACATCCAAATATTATTTTTCCCTTTAATATATATAACTATTTTATGTATGTATATACATATATGATTTAACTTACACATGTATTAAAGAAAATACTTTAAAGATTACGCCTAAATAGTTTTTTTGCGCGTGCGTCTAGACGCACAATTAAGAGTCTTGTTGCTAAGAAGAACTAGGATGAAATGGAATTGGAACATAGTACATTCGTTCACAATGAGTGTGATTTCATACTATAAATATGTCGAATTTATTTGCTAAATACAATCATATATAATATATGTACACACTTATATATCTTTGTAGTATTTAGTGCTTTGAATGAGTCTAACTGCCACACTCACTTTTTTCTGCTTCGTCGTCCTAAGCCGAGGGAGCAGCAGCCAGCATATGTGTATATGTGTGTCTATGACTGTACTTACTATGTACAAAAATTGGCAATCTAGTTACATTTTTTTGCAATGTCTAGGGCCGGCGTTAGCCCGCTTTTTTGCAGGCCCGTCTACGAACAGTGAATTAAAAACATCATCAGCAGACGCATCGCCACTTCTTCCACTACCACCATCACAAAACAACAACAACAACAAAAACGTACAAGCAAAAAAATGAGAAACTCCTTATTATTTTTTATTTTTTTATTTTTGCAATAGTTAACGTTTTTGCAGTGGAGTAAGAGCTAAGAGACATGGAGTTAGTGTGCTGATATTCAATATTTATAAAAATAACCTTATTTATTTGGCCTCAAAAGGTAAGACTGATTCAATATATTAGGCTAGACATTGAACTAGGAAGTGGGATTTAGGGGAATTAAGTCCGGCGGAATTTCATGAAAGAAGATTGAAGTAAGGAATGCCTTAAAAGTATAATAGTCCAGGATATTCATAGTGGAGTTGACTTGGCGATGTTTAAAGGATTAATCCAACATTATCCTACCATTTTTCTAGGTTTGTTTTTGATATACTATAATATCTATACAATTTTTTATTACTTCTTCCTTATGGCCGATATATATATATATGTAAATAAATAAATATAATAATATATATATATATATATATGCAAATAAATAAATATATATATATACGAAAAAAAAATATATATATAAAAGCACAGTAAGTGAACCTGCTTGGAATATTTATAAAAAAACTCGTTTTATATTTATATATACATATACAAAAACTATAAAACCTATGTAGGTCAGATAGCACCAGGGATTCATTCGCTATATTTTTATATGCTCCGTCACTAGAGGAGCTGATTTCAAGGGCATTCCAATGCCGCCTTTTATTTTTTCCTTACGTAATCATTGCATTAATTATTTGCACTTTTAAAAGCTATCAACAAATATATATATACTTCATGATTCTCTCCTTCTTTCTAAAAAACCATCTTTTCATACTACCTATCCAGCTTCTTAGCCTCTAACCAGTCTTATACAAAAAGAAAGTTTATCCATAAAAACCTTTATGCTTATTTTTTTATGACGAATGCTATATCTTTTTAATGATAATAGAAGCTAGCACCATCTTTCTTTTAAAACGAAGGAACATAGGGTGCCACCGGCGAGGATAGAGCGTAGATTTTTAATACAATGTAACGTATATATTAATGAATTATAAATGATGTAATAAGTACAGTACAGCCTGACTAAACCTGCCACTCAACGGAACCAAAAAAGTTACTTTTTGAAAAAGTTGACCGCTATATTTTATGACACAGGGGAAATTTTGGGTGGCCGATGCTATAGACAGGTTATTACTGTTTATATAAAATATTATCGTAAATATATATCCTTGGCTTTTGGCATCGATACTGCCACCCACATTGGCTCTTGGTATTATTAATATTATTGATTTACAGAAAGTCCAATACGCAAAGTTGCGGAAGGCCGAATTGGCATCATTTTTTTGGCAAAAACCAGAGAGGCGAACAGTCTGCTAGGTGGGAAGGAGAGAGGGATAATAAAAATAAGGGTGGCCCTATTTTCTTTTTCTTCCTCCTCTGTTGAGTCAGAACCACCCTCTCCCCTTTTAAAATGGAGGGTGGAGAAAAAAGGAGCTCTTCTTATGAAAAAGAAATAGGGATGAGTATGGTGGAAGTTTTTTTTTTGCGAAAAAGCAGTCATAATAATATATATATATATATGTGAAACAGCCCCCTTTTTTGCAATGGGGGTGGGAATACTCGCACGTAAAAAAACTGCAGTTTTTTCCTTCTTTATCCCCCTCTTCTACTTGTATAGCAGTTGCAATCCCCCGCCGACACATACACACACACATACTCAGCAGCCATCGCGTGCAAAAAAAATATTTGCACAAAAAATCATCAGTTTAATAAGGAATCCAAAGACCTAACCTCCTCTTGTTTCCTCTTTTCTTACAGATCCATTGGAACACAGTTAATATATATATATAAATAACGAGTAAAACTCTTTACTCTTGGAAGGATATTTGTGAATTGTGACCTGTGACATTTTTTTTCTCCAAATTTGGCTCGCTTCCTCAAAGCTTGAATGGAGGAAGACCCGGCCTTTTCTCATTGGAGCCCTTAGAAACCAGTCCAGGAAGTCGTCGAAATCCTGGAAGAAAGAAAAAACTCACCCCTTCTGTTTGAGAATAATATTCGCAAATATAATATTAGAGAAGAAGAGCGGATCCTCATCCTAGTAACAACAAATGCTGCTGCTGCTTCTTCTTCTTAAGTAGTATTCGTAGTATTTAGAAAGCTCTAAAGGACTACTATTACTACAAGGAAAGAAAGCGTATACACACACACACACACGTAAAACAACAAACGGGAGGAAGACTCTAAATGACTCCTTCTCTTCTCCTTGGCTCATATATGATTGCTATTAACAACGTCCAATGGACTCCAAGATATACCCCTATAATGCTATCCACCTAAAGCAACTTCCACAAGAATATATTCTCTCCATGACCCCCCCATAATATTTCCAGGGGTTCAAAAAAGCTAAATAAACAGAAACACGAAGAGCCTTCTTCTTTTTCTTCATAGAACCATAGCAAAAAGAAGCAAAGGAAAAAAAGAAGGGATCCTCCTAAGACTTTTTTTGTATTTTTCTTGTATGACGTCGGTGAGTGCGAAATTTTTGCAGGGAGAGCCTTCAGGAAGGGAGCAGAGCCTTCGGCAGAGCTGCTGCAGTCCTCGGATGTAGTAGCAAAAAATAAATGCGAAGAGGACGATTTGAAAAATAATATTAGTAGTAATAGATGTGTGAGTGTTGGCAAAGGATCTCAAATCAGTAGAGAAACTTACCTCAAGGCTCAACGGCCTTTACTGTTCATCATCAAGCCTTCTTGCAAAATAACTTGAATAGTTCTTCGTCTATTAATAGTAATCCGCCGCAGATTCAGTCACTTGGATACACGGAGACACCCTCTGCAAATAACTCCTCGCCGCTGCATTCTTATAGCAGCAGCAGCACCAGCAATTCCTCATATCCCTACTACCCTTCCTCAAGTAGTAGTAGTAGTAATTTTTTTGGGAACGCAGTGAAGATTTGAGCGGGAGCAGAGGATCCCAACTCACTCCGCTCTCAGAAATGCAACAGGACTTTTACCGACCTTACTCTCTTCAAACGTCCCCACATCTCCATCCGCATCACCCTCACAATCATCCTCACGGAAGCAGCAGCTATTCCTTTGGCCACATCCACCAACCACATCACATCATTCATCATCACCCTAGTACGAGCAGTGGGGGCGGTGGAAGCTCTCCTCGAGTCCTACATGGATGCGGAGAGTCCCCTCCAACAACTTCCTCCATCTCCTCAAATCCTCCTCCACCTCCATCTGTGCCTTCCTCCTTCAATCAGTCCCCGCAAACCTCCTCGGCAAACTCCCCAGGCTCCTCATACAATCAAAATAACCAAGCCGCCCCAAGCTTCAACCCCTCTTCTTCTTCACCCTCAAACGAATACCCAGGCGGGAACAACAACAACACAGTAGCAACAACAACTCCGGAGGGTTCCTTCCTCCAGACTCCTATGAGCGACCCCTCTATCGCCCCCATCCCACAAGACCCGCCTCTGGACCCCCTGCAATGCCGCCGCCACCACCCACTTCCTCACCCGTTAACGCCTCATCCACGTCATCATCCGTTGTGGCAGCTGCTGCTGGAAGTTCGAGCAGCTCCGGGAGTGGACCAAGATCTCAGTTCACCAGAGTCATAAGCTCGCCTCCGCATCAATCCTCTTCACAGCAAGGCGCTCAAAACAATCCTCCCTCTGGAAGCCCCTCATCCCTCATTCTAGCCTCCAGTCCCCCCACAGCCGCCTGCTCCCCGACTCCAGTCTCCACGCCCAAGTTCCGATATCCTAGTGGACCCTCAGGGGCATCCCCTCGAACCACGACGCCTAGCTCCACTCTTTCCTCGCGGGAAGGGACGCCACTGCCTTCAGATGTCGGCTCTGCTCCGAATGTGGACATTTCCCGTGTTCACCTGGAAGACTTCTTCCACAACAACTACTCTCCTTCATCCTCATCTTCCTCCTCTACTCCCACACGAGGAGCTGCCGCTATCAAGTCCGAGTTTCCTCCGCAGGGCTCTGCATTTTCCTCTTTGAGCGCCTACAACGCCCCCGGGTTCCTCTACGGCCCACAGCAGTTCCTGGGCAGCCCCCCGCCTGCACCCTCACAGCAGTGCATCACACTCTCACAGCGATCACAAATGCGCTCCTCATCCTCAAAGAGCGGCCTGGACTTCCCAGGAGCACCCCGTGGAAGAAGACCCGGCTCAACATCTGCTGCAGCTGTTAATCTTGGGGGCGGCGGAGCCAACGTCAAAATCGGTCGCCGCCCCGCTCATTTACCCAAAAACCTCAAGTTTGACGATAAAACCCTTCCTCCGGGATGGGTACGGAAGCTGAAGCAAAGGAAACACGGGAAGCAGGCGGGAAGATGGGACGTTTACATTTATAGTCCCTGTGGGTCAAGTTTGCCTCGCGAAAAAAGCTAAAGAGCTTCTTTGAAAAGAACAATCTAAACTACGACCCGGAAGACTTTGACTTTACACCCTATGGGCGACATTTGGACGCTGCTGCTCGGGCAAGTGCTTCTTCGAATAATAACAACAGCTCTGGGAGTTCCGCTCTTCTGGGCAACAGCGGCTCATCTGACTTGATCAACTCTGGCCGCCACAACTCCTCCGGCTCAACAGGAAGTGAAGGCACTCATGAGGGCAGCTCACCCGCCTCTCTCCAAAACTGCTCGCCTACACATCACCCCCCACATGGGGCAAGCAGCCTCTACCCGAGTGTCTCAGGACCCTCCTTCGGCTCACATCTCTCCGGGGCAGAGTACAGCTACCCTTCCTTCGATCCCCTCATGGAAAACCCACCCAACGCAAGCGCCCTTGATGTTCCAGCACCACCACCCGGGACAGAAATCTATAACCACCGCATTCAACTAAAAAACGAAAGCAGGAGCAGCCCTGCAGGGTACTTCCCCATGGAAATGGCGGAAATCCTAGGTGACGGAACTCTCAACGGAATTGTTCCTTCTCAAGACTCCTCCAATCTCTCACCTTCCTCCGCGGCCCTACATCAGTCAGCAGCACATCTGGGCCAGCTCCATGCCGTCGCCGCCTCTCACCATTCAACCCTCAACAGTCCTAGCAGCTTCTCCGACCTCCGCTCAAGGATGCTGGGCGAAAGCCCAGAGTCCGAGGACAACGCAGCCGCCAAGAACATGCGACCCCTCCTCAATCCACCACCCCTGGGATCCTCGGAACTCCAACCCCTCGAAAAGACATTTAGCATAAGAAACACCATCAGCTTATTAGAAAGCGGAAATGACCCATACACTAACTACCCCGAATATGAATAACGAATATTATATATTATAATATATATACACACACACACACACGTTTCAAGACCATGTTTTTACTTTATTTTCCTCTTAGACTACATTTTAGTTTGTTTTATTATTATTAATATTATTATATTTGTTGATATATTTCCTATGACCACTATGTAATTCTTGTCTTTTTTTAGTTGACTGCCATTCATTTGCATCTCTCCCCTCCCCCCAAACATTATTTTTACACAGACTGATTTGTATCAAGGCATATGTCGTAATCATGAAACTATCCCGTTTTTTTGCAGAAAAATATGATATTACTAAACATATATTTTACTCTCGATCTCTGGTAACATTTATATAACAACAACAAACCTTCTTGTCTCTTTTTTTTGTATCGTAGATCTTTTTCATAATTTCGTAAAAATACTATTATTATATAATAAAACAATGATAACAGTTCAATAATAATAATAATAATACACATAATTGTCATATGAGTTTTAGAGTTTAGCGCACATTTTTTATTACTATTTAAAAAAATCGGATAGATCCTCTTTTGTATTATTGTTATTATTTCATATTGACGGTAACCAAAATAAAGCAGAATAATAATTGACTTATTAAAAACATGGTTTCTTACTTGCTTAAAGAGTATACCACAAAAATTTATTAATAATAGTTGTTAACAATAAATCATTAAGTGAATTGGCTGTGCAAAACAATAAAACACATGAAAAAAGTGTCGCTAAACAGTGCATGTGATATTATTATGTAGTAGAGATGAATAAATAATAATGGAGGATAAAACCAAGCAAGCAACCATCCAATCTCTACACCACCCAATATGTGTTACAATGAACAAGACTAGCAACGAACCATCTACTACTTGCTTTTTCTTCTTTATTTAATTTAAAAAAACAACATCGCCATCATCCGATTAACAGTAAACTGTGTTCAGGATCCGAGCTTTTATTTTGTACGCAAAGTATCCCACGGTTGGGCTCTCTTTAACCAGGGAATTGTGGGACTTAACATATATATATATATACTTATATATATATATATATATATATATATATATATATATATATATATATGAAAAAATACTTCTAACTGCGAACCTACAACGACGTTTTTTATACATTTTTTAGAAATATATATCTATATATTTGGGAGGGATTCTGGTCAAGGAGATAGTCTATCATCTGTTTGTCTTTTCCCCCTCTTCCCTTTCTCCCTCCCTATATATATATCTCTCTTTCTTTTTCTCATGTAAAACATATGAAACACTTATACCTATATATTTATATCTTCATACCGTGTATTTAACTTTAAAATATTATTATTTAATTCATTTTTTTAGGCGTTTCTTCAATAGAATCATATAATATTTTCTGCACAACTTCATTCTCACCCATCTTTTTATACATACTTTTACAGCAAACCTTTTTGTTCCTTGAGCACTAATGTCACCATGTCAACCTACTTACCTATCAGTTGTTTGTACTCTCTTTCTCTTAAAGACCCACTATGTCAATACATATATATATATATATATATATATATATCAATATATATGTAATACACTTGTCCCACTTCATAACAAATAATAAACATAATAATACTACTACTACCCATAACAGCAACAAACAAACAAACACCCCCCACTCTTCCCCCTTTTTCCTGTTTGAAGAAGCTCAATATTTTTTATTACCATGAAAATGATTAATCAATATTATTTAAATATTTATATTATGAAAAATGTTTATCATCAGATAGGGAATGCAGCAGCCTACACGGCTGTATTTCTCAATTATGGCAAATATATAAACTACGATGAAGTATTATAATTCTATTAATTTAATATGTTATAAGTTTTTATGAATTTATATTAATAATAACGAAGTTTTATAATTATAATAATTAGTTATTTGATTGTTTACACATTTCTTGATATTCTTATTATTTGTTGGGGGGTTCTTTTAGGGTGTTACACCGAAAAGCCGAGGGTATAAGTTAACACTTTAAACCATGTTTGGGGGATGATTTTATGGGCAAATACTGAATTTGAAAGTATTTCCGTATAAATCCTGCAATTTTCAAATAAGAAATATTGGATATTCATCACTTAATAAAGTATCTACGGTTACATCAATTAGAAGACGGATCTTGTCCATAGTTCTCTTACGGTGAATATAAATATTTGTTATATACCGGTATACAGTTCAAATGTAAATAGAGAAAAAAGTGATATTTTGTTCACTCCCCGGATGACTAGGTCCACCTACGGCCTTCTTAAAAAGGACTCACTCAATCATATTAAAATAAACATTAAAGGCAATTACAGCGTCATGTAAAATAAATCCATGTAATTAAAATGAAACTGCATATTCAAACATTGGTCTCTTCTTCAATTGCTGCATTCTATTTGAATGCCCCGGGAAACAATTGACTTTTAAGTTCATATCATATGTCAAAAAAAACTTTTAATGCGTTGAGTTATGTTTTAAACCTAACTATTCGTTCTGCTTTAGTCATTTTAGGCTTCATCTTCGATCCATGCCTTGGTTTAATTTTATTTTGAGCCTTATCAACTACATAGTCAATGAGAGACTTTTCTTAATTTAGTATTTAAAATTACATATATGTTTCAACTTTTGACACTTATTTAAGTTTGAAACCCTTAAAAATATATTTCGTTTAACTTTGTATCCATATTATCATATTCAAAAGTATACTTTGTGCGACTCTCTCATCATAATTTTTTAATTATATGTCTATTTTTTCTTGCATCTATGTGTGGTTAGTATTAATCCTTATAACACTGATGGAAAAGCTACAACGCCCAAGTTTTGACCATATAATAAAGTTATAAATGATTTGAAAGTTGAAAACAATAGAAATATGAATATAGGAAAAAATTATATTTTTATAAATAAAAACATTTAATATATATTATATACCTATATTTTAATAAATAAAAACACAATTGGTCTGACTGGTACCAACCGACTGACATATACACATAAAATATTTCTTTTGTTTATTAAGGGAAGGATCGTGGAAGAACAAATGTTCCGTTACCCGAGGCGAAATTGGTAACACACCGATTTTAGATCGATTCCTCTTTTGTACACAAGTAGGAAGTTGCACTTCACCCACAATGATAACATGTCTCATCGCACTGCTTCTGAAACAACACTCACTAATGAGAGATTTGAAGAATAAACCTCCAAAAACAAATAATACAAATATTTGCCTTATACGTGTCTAGAACTTCATATCCAATAAAAACATCAAATATATTTAAATACATTTGAAAATATTAAATGATGTTTTTTCTATTTCATAGACATGAAAACATTTTTGATTGGTCAAGAGATATTTGTCAGCCTTAGATAAAACGCTTTAAGAATAAAGCAACCTTCTATACTTGTCTCTTTATATAATTCCAATATTTCACATTCTAGTCATTTCTTTTGTCATTGAGAGAAGACGAGAGAGACAAAGATACAGTATCTTGAGGTTCATTGACATGTCTTCTGAGGTGTCCAATAGTATTTTGCCTGTCATTTGTAATAGGGAACAATGATCGATTCGAAATTGGAATGATGTTTACAGTACAACAAAAGAAAGAAAAAAAGAGTATTGATTAAGAATGATTAAGTTCTTTAAAAAATAAAATATTTGGTTACATTCATTAAATAGTACTAACAATAAACACATTTGAAAACTATGTCATGATTCTAAATCAGGGTACCTAAAAGAATGTGATAATGAAGCAATTGATCAAACAAAGAAGTGACGTCAATCATTATCTTGGAAGAGTATTTTTGTTTTCAAAAACGTGTACTTGTTTAAACATACTTTTATAAGATAATGCATAGTTTAAATATGATATATTTTATGACTTATTTATTAATGCCCAATCTGGAATTTAAACGGTAGTTGACATGTATTCTTATATATTGTTTCTCAATTTCTGATGCTGAAAACCTTCACGATATTTTTTTATCTTTATATAAATATATTTAATCATGGTCATGGATACATGAAAAGCTTTGAGTTCGATAGCAAAACAACCCCGACCTGGTGGCCCCGTAAACCAATTGAAAGTTCCGTTTTGACAAAGTCTCCATAGGTTATGATTGAAAGAACAGATAAATATGTACCTACAGAATTTATATTGAGAAATAACTTACTACAAATTTTTTCCGTATATGTTATAATATGAAATTATGGCAAAGTTCAAATTTTCTGGCATAAATTAAAAGTATTTGTTTTTCAATATATATTAAATGTCTTTTAATATACAAACATACTGTACATGTTCATGTTTAATTGATATGAATCTACATAAAAATATAGCCTTATAAGACATGAAATAAAATACAAATAATTATCATAATATATATTTTTGGTTGTAAATCAACGCAACACATATCGCAGACTTTAAATAAAAGACTTTAAAACACATTATATAAAAGAAAAGGCAAATTTTGATATTCGTTCTCCGTGACGTCATTGAGTAGTTATATGTACAAATAGGATTATTATATTTTTTTGTATTTGATATTCACCAATGTAACAAGTAATCACGACTTATCGCATAGACATAAAAAAGGAGAAAATGCTATCATAACTTATGCGAACTTAGTCTGACTTTTATGATAAATTAAAATTGAATATATATATATATATATACAGGGGCGAGTGGCCACCAGGAGTACCGGGACTATTACCGGTGAGCCGCTGGCCTCAAAAACCTAAACGTCCGTTGACAGCCTCCTAATGTCATATTGGGGCCTGTATAAGGTCGGCGAGGGCATAATTGTCCCGGTGGATAAATTCTTCCCACTCCGTTCCTGTATATATATATACTTGTCTAAGCCTTGAGGTCGGCCACTACCCTTCACACAGCCAGGACTGCAGCTAGGCCCATTGGACGCAGCGTCCCCATATAATCCATTTTGCATGGGCATTTTGTTTTTATTTGTTTTTATTTATTTTAATTTTTTATATAATTTTATTTGTTTCTTTATTTATTTATATATCTAGACTATTTACCAATGTAACTAATATACCCAATGGCAAGAAATATACTCGATTACACACACTATTGATTATGTTTCTTAGAAGGATTTTTATGACTGCTCTTACAGATGTGAGTAGAAGTCCATCAAAGCTATGAGTCTCATCAACTTCCAATTTAAATATGTGGGATAATATTTTTTCAATCATTTTATACAATCGTATAGGGTGTCCGTTCCTCATTGTATTGTGTAGATACATAACATATGTGGTGATGCAATGGATTAGGCATCAATTCCTCAAAATGATGGCGTAATTTATTGATGGGGCGTGTTAAAGACAAGATAACACAAAGCTCTCCGTATGGAACAAAAAAAAAAGAACTTTGGCTACCAGACTCTGACTATTTATAGGCACAAAATCCATGGATTACCCAACATTATGTATATACGTGTATCTAATCGCGAAATATTATGGTCAGTCCTTGTTTTTTTCGTCTATGTCATATTGTATTATATACTGGAAATATATATGTTTTAAATGCAAAAATATTGGAAACTTAGCTATTGTTGAATTTTATACTGTAATAAGTACAAGCCACACACTTTTTTATTTTTTTTACTTATCTCGGACCATTGAAAATGTCTAAGGTTTTATTTTGAGGATAAATTTGATATTAATATTTTAATTATTGTTTTATTTTTACTTTTCCTTCCTTTTAAATCATTTACAAAGTTTTAAATATTCAGCATATTTTAATAAAAGTTGTTTATATGAAAGTACAAATAAGCACTTAGTTAATAACATATTTTGTATAGTTGCAAGTATATTTTGTCTTTCCTAAATGTCAGACGCAGTAAAGCTGTGATCCACGACTATGATAAGTATGCTATTTACAAATTTTATCTCATACTTTGCTCTTTATTGTTGCTATCCATGCATTCATATATACAATATATTTTGCATGTCAAAATGGAGTAAATGACATATTTGGCCTAATTTGAGAAATAAGCTACCTAGCGCTTCCCTGCATTTTCAACGCAGTTGATCTTTTTGTATACAATTGTATGCACATATTTAATCTATCTGCTCTTAAAATGATATTATTGGGTATATATTATTCCAAATTGTACATGTGATATATACATTTATACCTACAAACTATATCAACGCATATATGACTTCAAATTATATCAGCATTGAATTGTTGATCTTTAAGATTCAATAAGACATATATTATAATATATATATATATGAAGTGCCTTGTGAACAATTAATTATAAATACATAATGAGTCTGGACTGAAGAGTTTAGAAGATGATAAGGAACTGATCTGTATTTCACATAAAGACAAGAACAAAAATAACGAAGAAGAAGAACATTCACAATACAATATACGGAGGGTTTCAACAGGACTAATAAGGAGATACCCTCATATATTAGCCTTGTAGCTACCCTCAGTTTTAAAAAGTAATAAAAATGTACTATCAAATGATAGATAGCAAAATATACATAATAAATAGAAAAAGATGATATAATAAAACAGATGATTATAATAATTGGAATTATATAGATATGTATATATATATATACATATAAATCATATATATAGGTTTCATTAACATTGTTTTTAATTTCTACGTGTTCATATGTTTATATAAAAGCCACCCATAATATATATCCCCGATTATGATCAATATCTCTTTAATATAAAGTAACCGGTGATATAACTTAAATTAAATACTATACTTAGAAGATGTATAGCTTTCATTTGATTGTGTTGGTGTTCAAAAATTGCTATATTTTAAGAGATATAAGCAAATACATTTTCCCCCAAAAATTGATCTTCTGATTGACAATATACAATTACCACTGGTAACGGCTGTTAGTGTTACCTGGATAGAAAGAGAGGGAGAGAGTATTTTGCTCACATCTCTCCCTTCTTTTTTTCTTTCTATCCAGGTACACTCTACAGTTACCCAATGGTAATCGTATATTCTCATATCAAAAGATCAATTTTTGGGGGAGAGTACGTATTTGCTTATATCTCTTAAAGTATAGCGATTTTTAGAACACCAAACATATCAAATGAAAGCTTGGTTAACCAGCTTTAATATTTTGGTATACTAAATCATGTCAGTTTAATAAGTAGAGAGTTATATGTACATTAAAAAAGCCTATCTCGCGTACAAAATGACGCATATAATGGATTATAAATGCGTCAGAGACAAAGTAAAATTTTGAGAGGATACCTTGACGCAAATCTAAGAAACACATTATTTTTTATTTTTTTCATAATCGATTTCTTATAGGTCAATACAGGCTCTGAATCATATGATGTAAACTCAGATTGTACTGAATTCTGATTGATAGAATGCAACCAAGGTCATTTTTGGATTTATCATCTAAAGTTTTACTAAACTTAAAAGTACTATTTTACTCTGAAGCGAACAAGTCATCTTCTACAGGCGAGTGAAGTTAATTGATACAAAAAGCTATGAAATAAGCTAACAATACTCACTCCCTTTTTTGCTTTGTTTTTTTGAAAACTTTGTTTTATTAAAAAACATCAACATACGTCTGGTAGTAAATTAGATTTCCTTTAAATTAATAATTATTATTGAAGTCTGTAACGTCCACCATTTTGAAGAAATTTGCGAAAAACTATATTTTTACTAATTTTTAAAACTTGACCTCGTTGCGCGACCTCGTAAGTTGACCGATTTTGATCAAACTTTGTATGTCGTCTTCTTTTATCACCAAGAAACAGAAAATCCACAATGTTGCTAACATTTCAAACATTTGAAAAATAAGAACAACCCTAGTGTACAGTGACCCAATTTTTTTTCAGATTTTCTGCCGTTATCCTTCAATATTGTAAGAAAACTTTTATAGCTTATATTTATAATTTACGATATCTTAATATTTATGCATCCCTTGCGCAATTTCATTCTGTAAAATACGCTTTCCAACTTCAAAATTTACTTGATTGCAACTTTGAAAAAAGTTTCGTCGCCAAAGGAAGATATATATATATTATATATATATCTAGATATATATATATATATATATAATATATATATTATATATATATATATATATATATATAGATATATATATATATACTATATATACCATATACAGAGGATAAGAGAAAAAAGAAAAATTAAAAAACCTTATGTACATAAAGATATTGATTGTTTCAAAATAACTTAAAAATATGACAACTTATTATTCTTGGTTACTAATAGTTTAACAATTTTTTTTTTTTTTTTGACAAATTAGGGAGCTCGATAGCCGTGCGTGCTAAGGCGTGTTCAACTCTCAATGTTGGGGCGCAGGTTCGAATCCCGAGAGGGATGGTCTTTTTGGTCTACCTCATTGATAAGATCCTAGGTTCGATAGACTAATTTTAATGCTATAATGCTTATTTATATCCTATCGATGCAATTCTATCGAGCCCTATAGGCAAAAAAAAAAAAAAAATTAAACTACATGTAAATGGCCTTTTTATTGTACAATGAAGATTTATA
>CP045899.1:13487311-13505894 GCA_013387185.1 Caligus rogercresseyi
GACTGTGATTACTTGTCATATTTTTCGTAATCGAGGTAAGTAAAATGTATATAGTTTTGAATGGTGAAAGTACTGCAATGCCCAAATCATGTATATATCTTCTTTTTGCCTATTTGGTTCGATGGAATTGCATCCATATATAATTCATAAGCATTATAGCATTAAAATGAGTCATCGGACCTAGGATCTTATCGATGAAGTTGATCAAAACCTTACCTTCCCCTCTCGGGAGTCGAACCTGCGCCCGCACATTGAGATTGAACACGTCTTAACACACTGAGGCTATCGCACTCCTTTTAAGATATCTCTGGTTTTTATACAATAGTAGGTACTCAAATCCCGATTGTATGAGTTTATTTACGTGACATCATAGAATTCTTAATTGACGATGAACAGGGATTGGTGGAGAGTTATTCAAGTCTCTCCTGAAGAAATCAAGAATCTGTCTTGTCGTAATCTATTGAGTGAACAGGAGCCTCTCAGTCATGGAAATAATGGCATTTGGAAAATATAAGTATTTGAGTGTTTATAAAATAAATAATGTTTGTATAATATATATGTATATTCACAAAATCACGTGCCCAAAAAGTATTTTGACCTGTTTTTTTTTCGAATACCATTATTTTTCTCTTCTTCATCAATAAGTCAGAGGACGTTTTTTCTACAGCATTTTTTCCCTATGACGTTTTTTCCTCTTAGACTATCTATTATACATTCTTATAAGCAGTTTGTTATTTTTTTAACTTATTAGCAAGTTTAATCTCTCTATTATATATTGAACAACTTTGTGTCAAAAGAAAAATAATATATAGAGGCATTGATAAATATCTACATGGAAGAAAAAAACTGCATTCAAATCCCCAACGAACAATAGAATACCTATACATATATATCTGTGTATGTATATAAAAGATATTATTAGTATATTAAGAACCTGCAGCTAACAAGGTTCTCAATTTTTTTATATAAATATTTTACAATATTATTTTTATTCTTATTATTCATACTACTTTGCTGCCAGCAGGCCATTATTATTTAATACCTCAATTCTTATTAGCATGTTGAAACCTGTCTTCCATTCAAATTGGTTTAGATACGTATCTCATCATGGCATTGGTTTCCATGTAGGTTCATTTACCTCATCGCAGCAATTCGTGAACCTATATGATGTGTATTATTATTATTATTTTAAGTCTGAAGGACGAGTAGTGAACCCAAACAATAAAATATATTGACCAAGGTCCTCGTTCGAGTCTTCTGTTAACGTCTTGTTATTTTTTTTTACGGTTATAATTTTTTATTCGGATATCAATATTATCAGACAGTGTAAAATAACTACACTAAAATACAGACAACTAAAATAAATAAATAAAAAATACTCTTGACAGTTGCTTTAAAATAAATAACATGTAAGCAATATCAAATCATTAATTGCTAAGCAACTAACGGCAAACTCTTATGTGGAAGCTGAGGTCCTGAGAGCGATCATCCTTGGTGCAGCGGCTTGTTACGAGGCGCTCGATGTTAACATTCCTGACCCTGGATCTCCTTCTTGGAAATGGGCGGGAGATATTGTACGATTTGTCCATCTCGCTCAGGAGTATACCTGAAAGCTCTGAAGAGGATTTTAAGACGTCATCGGGATTTTTTTTAAAGAATAAATAAACGCTGTTTCGTCCATGTATATAAGGTTATAAAACTCTTGACAGTAAATATGTTCTACATGTTCATTCATGTTATTTTTTTTGTTATTTTGAATTATTTAGTAGCCTGTGCGTGTAGTTCCTATACGAATTGTAAAGATCATTTATTTAACTTATCCCTTCAAGGAGTACCATACTTAACAAATAAAGCGGAAGTTGTAATTGTAAGTTATGGAGTGATATTTAATTTAAAAATGTCAGCTCTTATGCAAAGCCGTTTATTTCTATTACATATATAAATATAAAAAATCAAACTTTAAGTTGTTTTTATTTAAACTTCAAATATGAAAACATGCACGACTAAAAAGATCAAAAATATCCAGAAATAATAATACCTTTAATCTTATGTAGAGTCTCCCCAGTATCTTTTGTCTTGTAATATATTTTAATTTCATACTTCTTATATAATTAAATACTTATTGCACCTAGTATACATATTTTTAAAGTGTATTTTTTTCACCATTCACATATTTTAGCATGTGTAATCAAGGTTTTTTTAGTTTTTAAAATCCAAGCTTTAAAGAATGCATTCTTTGCGTTGAAATAATATTGTATCTCACTCGAATATTATATATTTCAATAAAGATCAAACAAGTTAATAAATATGAATGTCTGGATTGATAAACAGAATCCATTAATTTGTAGTTTTACGGCTTCATGAGCAAATAACATATACAAATAATTGATCTTCTATTTATGTTAAACGAATGGAAGGGAATGTAAAGCCTTAAGTATCATGAATAATTTAAAAAAATGATTCTTCTTCTATTGAGTGTGAGAGTTTAAAAATATTAAGCAAAGTTTTGAACTGAAATCAAATATATATATATATTAAATATATATTATATTATGAACGTTTTGGTTTGTTAATTGAAGAAAAATAATGAGTATTGTAGAATCGAATATAAAATTGAGCGTGCCAAATAATCGTGTTCAGTAGACATGAATTAGGAAGTCAAAAACCGTTTTCGCTGAAAGTAAAATAAGTGAAGATATTAGGTTTGGCATTTGCAGATCATAAGAAATAAAGTTTCCAAATATTTTTATTGACTAACAATAACCACCGCAGAGTTTAAATATGCTAATAGTTTATTAAAGTAAGCAATTGTCCCATTTAACTGATGTGTCTCTTTAAATGATTCTCTTTTAATTTTAGTACATATCCTTATAAGGAATATCCCATTCAATGCCCTTATCGGCTCAAATAATTTGTCTACACATGTAAAAATGTTACGGTTGATGACTTTAACTTGTATGTATGGAAGTATTTTAACATACAAATGGAAGACTCAATGTAGAAAACTTTATTGATTAGTAATTATTAAATTCAAACAAATATTCATTTATTTGTATTGATATCAATTAAAACTATAATAATATAATTGTTTATATTAGATAAACATACATACATAATGCTCACACTAAATTCAAGAATACAACCAAACAGGGCTGCTATATCTGAAATATTTATCTATTGATGCTACATGTTATGGGACTGAGTATTATATATATATAGTTCCAATTTACGTCAGAAAAATTTCAAGGTTATTCAATGAAATATCCATTATGAACTTTTTTCCTTTGTTGTTTTATTGCATAAAATCCCTTATCAATTGCTGCAGCAATATCCTCATTGTGTTTTCGCTCCCAATTTATTCGGTCCGGTCCAGTCCATTCTTAGGACCGTCGGTCCTTGAGATTATCTTTTGTCAGTCCTTTATTTTTCCATAAAATGTTGAAAGGGTATTATTTCACACTGCTAGTATTATATTTATATTCTTTTATAACTTGGCGTTAATTATATATCAAACAAAGGGTTAAGAATATTTATATTATATTTTATATTATTTTTATATTATTATGTTACATTTGTCATTAGCTCAACGAAGATGTTACTTTCCTCATATAAAGGATTTTTTTTTAATAGCATTAAAAGATGTTAACAACATGACGTAGGTTATGGCGTCATAAATAAGCAATTTTTTCCTTTTTTAACAAAAAGGACTGGACCGAACTGGACTGCAGTACTTGGTCCTAGATAAGGACTGACACATCACTAATCCTCATGCATTAAAAAACAAATCCTTAGTAATTGTTTTAATCAAAAGAATTTTCAAAAATTGTTTTACTACAATAAAAAACAACAACGATCAAAAATAAATCATTAAACAATCTTTTAAGTTTTAAGCTCTTATCGTCGTACAAATATGTTTTAGTAATCTACAATGCTAAAATTTTACAGTATAATGTTTATTTGTGTTTCATTTAACCCATTAGCTTTGTTTTTTATGTATTTATGTACATTCTGTAAAATTGAAATGAAAAAAATGACAATCAACATCCGATAGATTTTTGAACAATGCTTAGAATAAAAATGCATCCCTGGGAACATGAATAAACAATAATAACTGCATTGAAATTGCTCTAATGAACCTCGGAATTTCTCCATGAAATGGTCATTTCCACACAAGGGAGGTGATTTTTTTGTGTGTTGTATTTGTTTAAAACTATGAAAACGCTAATTAAAATCTATATCGAAATCACCATAGAAGACAACGTGCACCAAAACTGCCATACCCTTTCAATCTACTTCACTCAAGAATTGCAATTTCACACTAAATTGCACTATATGCAAAACAACGGGATAGGGTAACAACGTCTATGAAGGGAAGGCACTTGAAATATGATAAGCTAGCTTATAACCATGGCTCTACTAACGTCCTCATCCAGTGCAGGACTAAACTTAACTAAAAACATTTTTTTAGCCTACACTTTATGCCCTCCCCCCCCCCCCCCCCTCTTTTTCCCTTCTTCATGTAAGAATGAAATATATAGTGATTTGTAGTACGTATTACTTCAGAGCCGTCAGGGAACTGAATATTTTTATATTTCCTCCTCCCTACCCTGGATCCTCCTACTCTCCCTCCCCATCCCATTAAAAAACAAAAAATACCCTGTATTTATGGTCGTAAAATGTTCTTACACGAGATTAAATACTTAAACCCTTATATCTGAGGTCATATTTTTACTTTCATATATAAATTGGCAGAATAACTTTTTTAAATAATGAAAACGAATTCACTTTCCTTTTTGGTAAGAGCTCCACCTGATAACAGCAGGTTGTTTTACATGTAGCTGACAGTTCAACAGCAAGAATTTGAAAGTCAAGAATGTTAAAATATTTATGCTGCTGAATATATATATATATATAATTATTGTGTTACAAAACATTTATTATGTACTAATGGCAATATATGATATCAAATCAATCATTCGCGTCTCTGACAAAAATTAAGGTACTTAAAGTCTTTTGGTCCTCATGGAGATTCATTCTTTGTAGAGTTATTTCTGCGGAACGAACATCTCTTGTACTTCTTTATTATTCGGGTAAATTATGAGGATATATTTATATATTGTCGAGGGTACAAGTTTTTATTTTTGTTGCTTTTCAAAAGTAAATTAAATCCTGAAAAAGTTACTTTTCTGAAGGTTTTAGTTCAACTTTGTTATCTCCTCCAATGGGCTGTAATTAATCTATGTGGGTAATCATAGACGAAAGAGCTCAAGGATTCAGATCGTCTTCATTGATTCTTTAAAAGAAGAGCATTGCGTAACATTACACGTCAGAGTTTCAAGGATTTATACTTAGACACTCCGAATATCTGCTGTTTTCCTACGTCATTGAACGTTTCGGAGGCGGAATAGGTGTCAATGAACGCGCTGAACCTCTGATTAAAGATCTTTAGGCCTCCTGACAGCTCAGAGAAGAGTCTTGTCTCTATTTTTGAGGACTCTTTCCGGAAATACCAGAAGGAACCCTCAGAAGTAAACAAAGTCTTATACGACATCCAAGACAAGGAGTTAGCTACAATGTCGCCTGGGATACCCTTAAGAATAGTTTTTTTTACAAGGCTACCCCACAAGTTTTGAAGAGATGCAGAGCGAAGGCTACTCTTTCACCCTTCTTAAATTCACTCTCCAGGAAGGGTATTAGTCGAGACATCAAAAAGTGCATAGAAGTCTTTAAAACCCCTCTTTAGGCTTCTGTAGGAAAATGATTAAAATACAGGAACACTCCAAGGTTGGAACCATTTGGGAGTAGATAAAAGAAACAATGTTTCTACCTCTGTTTAAAGAAACCCAAAACTTTGAGACATTTTTTTGGTCTTGCAGGAAACTCCTCATAGAGAATATAAAGAAACAATGGAAATCCTCATGAGCCACAGAAGGATTACAGCCTTCGAAAATGACTTTATATATTTCTATGAGGAAGAAAAGGCTGACAGAGTTAACACAGTTATTACAAAAGTACAATTTTCATGAACAAAATAAAACAAATAATAAAATTTGAAATGACTCTATGACAAATATAACAGAAACAATTTATGCTGTAAAAAGAATTGGCATTAGTTTTTGTGACATTTTATTATTTGTTAAATTTTATGCTCACATATTTTTTTTTTTGGTTATCGTTCCAAAAATGCTCATGCATTATCAAAAATAAATATTCCTAATTGTACAAAAAAATGAAAATGATTTTTATACTTTGTTTAAAAAAAAACCACAAAGTATTCAGATTAGGGACTTTATAAACATAATACCTTATAGTTCAAATTGTCAAGTAGTATTTAATAAAATGCTATCTAATGCTCCAAAAGAAAAGCTAAAGTTTTATATTCCATATTTTTTGTTTATGTAGAAGAGTTATTTGTTCCCCGTACTCAGATTTTTTAGTAACAAATTGCAAAGTCTGGAAAAACGTTTTACTACAACAAACAGAAAAGGAAGTCTTACTTCACGCAAGAAACTCATATTAATTTGTTGACTGATGGGTCTTTACTATTTTCTAGTTTGACAAATTAAACAGTTATTATATTCTTTAATTACTTATCAATTTTTTCCTCTATCCACAATTATTTCTCTAATTTCAACTGGATAAAATATATAAGATGTAGGGCATTCATGATAAACTTTAATTTATATATTCCTTTAAGGTTCAATTAAAAATCATTTTTTTTGTAAATGAAAATAACCATTGTGTTAAAGGGCACATTATTAATTTTATCTAAATAAGAATTCCTGCTAAATTATTGATTGCTATATGTATCTTTATTGATAGTATGAAATAAATAAACAACAGATTGATAACAGTATACAGTATTTTATGAGACTATATTTATTAAATTAGTAATTAATTTCCATCAATATTTGAAAGCAAATACACTTTGTGTTGCCAAGGATGAAGTGTCAGCAAAAGGTACACTTATTAGATTGTGTAGCTTAGTGGCAATTATATTTTATTGCTTTGCTAAGCACAACAAATGTAACACCTTATCTACCTTATATATATATATATATATATATATAATAATAATCGTCACTGTATAAATTTTTTCATATAAAAATGTATACATACTAAAGTATTAACCCGTGAACAATGTTCATATAGATATATAAATATGTACTCTGAAAAAAAAATGTTTTCATAGAAAGATGATTCTGCAAATGTGCATTCGTCATGCTCGTATTGTGTCTTTTGTGGTGGATGCGGTAAGGAATTCCTTACATTGAGGAACATCAGATGAAATATGTGTTTCCTAAATATTGGCTATTGCCTCCACTGCGTCCATGCTTCTGTTTTAATTTAAAATTTTGATTTTAATTACATAGATGTTTTTTTTTGTCGTGTGAAAGCTAGTAGAGACTACATTTAAATACAAAAATATTAAATTTATATACATCATACTTCCTGCCTCATGATAATTTGCTTACCGTTTGAGATTTATAAAAAAGTCTGCCCTTTTTACATTGTATACAAATTAAAAAATAGACTAGTATATATATGCACTGAAACCTTATATCTAGGTATATTGGCTAACTCTCTCTAACAGGCACTTTTTTGGTTCTTATGAGTGGCCTCTAAAGACAGGTTTGGCTGTTTACTCATATTTTTATATAAAATATATTAATTAAATCAATATATATTATATTAATTGGGATAAAATAATATGGAATATACTCTGGTATATAATTTAATTATTAGTGCCCCAAATGCCATTCTTACTTTGGTCCCTAATGATCATAAACACTACATACATACAGACTATAATATATATATATATGGGGACAAAAAGTTAATTGGAATTCTTTTTATAAATATATATAACACAATGCAGCTCCAAGCGCATTCTGCACTCATGCGGTCTGTTGGTCGGATAATTAACAAGACAAGGTATATAATTCAGGGAAGATATGGTATTAGTAATGAACATAATAAAAAACCCAACCAAGGTACAAAACTAGGAAGAAAAGTAGAAAAAACGATAAGGGAGTGCGATAGCTCATTACATTAAGTCATATATATATGATATATATATATATATACTCCAGAGTTTCTCCACGAGCTCCAGGAGAGGATCAAAGACGATCCCGGCACCTCATTGAGGAACCTGACCCGCCAAGATGAACGTGGACAAGAAAACCCCCAGGACAGCCGTACATGAGGATCTCAGGAGCAAGAGCTAGGTGCTCAAGGTCAGACAGATGCTGTCTGAGGCCTCAAAGGCCAAAAGAGTGGACCGTTGTTCAGCTTCTGGTGTCCCTTAAGCACGGAGTTGCAGAACGGATCCGGTTCTTTTCTGACGAGAAAATCTTCTGCGTTGATGCCAAATCAACAGAAGAAATGACAAGTGGATTCTCAAGACCCTTAAGATGCCCCAATCATTGATGGGACAAATTTCCAGCTTCTGTCCAGGGTTTTCACCTTATATCCACGAAGGGGACGTCATGGCACACCCCATTCTTTGAGAAGGGCCAAACCGTGTCCAAGGATGCTACTAGGAGGTCCTGAGAGGTGTGTGCAGCCATGGATGGATCAAGTTGCTGCTGGACGCTATTTCAACAAGAAAGTGCACCAGCTCATACGTTCTCTCTGGTACAAAATTGGCTCTAGGACAATTTGCCAATGTTCTCGTCGAAGGAGATGTGGGCCCCTAATTTGCCGTACTGCAACCCGTTGTGACTAGACGTGTGGGAGTCTTAGAAGAGGGGATCCAACAAGCGCGCTCACAACAGCGTTTTCTCGCTGAAGGCATCCACTGTGGAGTCATTGGCAAGCATATGAACAGGGAGCACCTTGTCAACGTCTGCACGGGGCAACTCTAGATCCGGATAAGAAATGAATATACACAGTGATTTGAAGTGGTCTGGAATCTCAGGACTGTTAACTTAGAGGAGGACGATTATACGCCTGCATGAAGCATTTAAACCGTCTGCACTCATGATATACAATATTTTGCACACACCAACGAGTCCGAGAAATTCGCAGGTATACAGATTTCCCTCCGAGAATGCTAACTTTAGAGAAACCAAAAATCAGTTATCGGAATCACATATGAAAGGTAAATACTTTGTAGACAATTTTAGCACCTTGTATTAATTTTATTAATTGGATTATTTTATAATTATAATAAAAATGGTCACTCTACTTTATAATTCAATTTTATATATTCCGAGTATTATTTGTAGGTCCTTGCTTACGAGACAAATACGATTTAAAGTGATTATTGTAGCTCAACTCGATTATTAAAGTAATTTCACGCACGATTGAAGGTAATTAATTGACTGTGTAAACTACTTAAGACACGGGAGCATGTGTAGGCTACACCACTCCCCTCTTAATTAGGCAATGAGGGTGGACAGGGGATAAATGTTAAATATCGAAAGAACTACGTGAAAGATCAGGAACACTTTGTTTTTAAAATTGTTTATAGAATACACATTCCTTATTTACTTATGTCGTTATCAGTGGGGGTTATAAACTATCAATTAAAACATGAAGGATATTAAGATGTGTCTCTAAAGATGCGTCGTTTCTTTGTTTGTTTATATAATACACTTATATATATGGAAGACCATTGCATTATGGAAAATGGAAAATATTATTATATTAAAAAGGGTTTTTTTTTCTTCTAACTTATCCACATAAAGTGGTTACTTTGTGTAGTGCTGGCCCAAAAATATTCGAGTACAATTTAAAAAATATTTTCGGTCTATTTTGTCATTTTATACATTGTACTGCATATTTCGATCATTCGTAGTTTTGAAGCTAGGCATATGTGGAGAAGAAGGGGAGCAATCGAAGTATGTATTCTTCATGAATTTTTTCCTTTTTTTTGAACAATAAATTCGCAGGAAATATAATTTTACCGCCCTTTTTATATAAATACACGTCTGTAAGTTGCCAAACTTTAATGAATTATTACTTCTGTAATCAATAGATACAAAGTTCATTGTTTGGGTTGCTGAGCTGGAGTTTCGAAGAATGAAAAGGTAGCGCTGAATACCAGCTCAGAAATAACTAAAAAAGAGTGAGACATAATTGATATAGATAAAATACTATTTTACTCTGAAAGCGACCACGTCATCTTCTACAGGCGAGTGAAGTTAATTGATACAAAAAAGCTATGAAATATGCTAACAATACACACTCCATTTTTTTCTGTGTTTTTACTGAAAACTTTGTTTTATTAAAAAAACATTCAAGTACACGTCTGGTAGTAAATTAGATTTCCTTTAAATTAATATTATTATGAAGTCTGTAACGTCCACATTTTGAGAAAATTTGCAGAAAACTATATTTTTACTAATTTTTTAAACTGTTGACCTCGTTGTGCGACCTCGTAATGTTGACCGATTTGTTCAAACTTTGTATGTCGTCTTCTTTTATCACCAAGAAACAGAAAATTTACTTTGTGCTACATTTCAAACATTTTTAAAAATAAGAACAACCCTAATATGTATATATATATCTTCTTTATATAAAGAAAGTAGAAGTTGTCTGTCTGCTGTCTGTTTGTTACAAGTAGGCGGCCACATGCGCTGGGCCAATTCAGCTCAAAATTTGCATGCACGTCGCTTATCATCTGGGAAGGACATGAGAAACAAATAAAAGGCCTTAAGGCCACACTGGGCAGAAATGGCCTTTTCATTTTTTGATAATTGACTAATAAAGCGATTTTTTTCAAAAAACTATGTTTTTGAAGAACTTTTTTTCTAGAACTTTTCTCGCTGCATGTTGGTATGTATCTTCAAAATTGATGAATGTCGAAAATAAAAAGGAGAAAGAATAATGAATCCAGGTAGACATTAACCGAGCAAGGCAGAGTTTCACAGAGAGCGCTCAAAGTTAAACAAACAGGGTTTCTTCTCTCTCTTCTATTGTCAGCAAACCAGATCATTGGGGAAGGACATGAGCTGCTTTTGAAACGCCTACAAACTCTTGAAATCGGCAAATTGCATTGTGCCGACCTTGCCGAGCAACGCCGGGCACATTGCTAGTATATTAATAAAGGGTGGAGAGAGATCTTTGAAACATCTTCATTGTTGCATTTACAATTAGTATTTTTCCTTGTCCCTTTTGTCGGTAAATAAAACCTTAAAATAAACCAACAAACATGGTAACATACATAAATAATGAATAAAAGATATTATTTCCATTATGCATCTCTTGCGTCGTATATCTTTATGGATTCTAGGACATCAACATTATTTTTGTTTTCTACTTATCTAATTAAAGGTGTTTCTTTGATTACTTTATTGCACATGTCTTTAAAATGAAATTTTAATAACATAATTATATTATGATATTTAACATAACACAAATCGTTACAATACCATTAATTAATATTCATAGTATTTGTCTGGCGTATACGAAGTTTCAATTGTCATATTTTCATGCAAGTGTTTTAAATGTTTTTTGTAATGAAATGTATAAAATACAATTATGTAAATTATACATACTTTGAAATTGAAATAAACAAAAAGCATTGTTTCTTATAACATCTGAAGGGGAAATACAAAATATATTCAAGAACCCAAAAAGATGTAGCACTTTACAAAATGTTATGGGATAATACGTTTTTATCATATTTTCTTATTGTTTGTTTCTTTAACTACTGGGACTTAATGAAAAGATCACAAATCCTCAATGAACCGTCTTTGAAATAAACACAATGTTATTCATGATAAACGTTTGATCCCTTGTCTGTTGGAAAATACTGTACTTTTTTACCCTCCTCTATGATAAGTGCATATCCTTGAGACAAATATCAATAAAGATTTTTCACCTTAGCATTAACTATATATATTATATAAAAGTTTAAGGATTGTTATTGAAATTTAAAAATCCATATATTGGCATAAAAAGAGTCAGGAAATAGTTTGGTCATATTGCCTAATAATAAAATATAAATCAACTAAAGCTCATTAGTTCTCTTTGTATCAAGGTTTGTGAGATAAATGGGTTCATTTGATATATATAATGGGTATTAGGCTGGTTTCTTATTTTTCAAATGTTTGAAATGTTAGCAACAAAGTAATTTTCTGTTTCTTGGTGATAAAAGAAGACGACATACAAAGTTGAACAAAATCGGTCAACATTACGAGGTCGCACAACGAGGTCAAAGTTTTAAAAAAATAGTAAAATATAGTTTTTCTGCAATTTCTTCAAAATGGTGGACGTTACAGACTTCAATAATAATAATAATTTAAAGGAAATCTATTTACTACCAGACGTATTTTTGATGTTTTTTAATAAAACAAAGTTTTCTGTCTGAACAAAGAAAAATGGAGTGTGTATTGTTAGCATTATTTCATAGCTTTTTTGTATCAATTAACTTCACTCGCCTGTAGAAGATGACTTGTTCGCTTCAGAGTAAAATAGTACTTTAGAGCTTAGTAAACCTTTAGGTCATTTTGTACGCGAAATATGTTTTTAACTGTACACATAACTCTCTACTTATTAAATTGACATGATTAATATATTAAAATATTAAAGCTGGTGTACCAAGCTTTCATTTGATATGTTTGGTGTTTAGAAATCGCTATACTTTAAGAGATTAATCAAATACATTTTGCACGTACTCTCCCCAAAATTGATCCTTTGATTGAGAAAATACAATACCATTTGGTAACTGCAGTTACTGTTAGCAGGATAGGAAGAAAAAAAAGAAGGAGAGAAGTGACGCAAAATACTCTCTCCTTCTCTTTCTCTTTCTATCCAGGTAACACTAACAGCAGTTACCATATGGTAATCGTATATTCTCATATCAAAAGATCAATTTTTGGGGGAGAGTACGTAAAATATGTATTTGCTTATATCTCTTAAAGTATAGCGATTTTAGAACACCAAACATATCAAATGAAAGCTTGGTTAACCAGCTTTAATATTTTGGTATACTAAATCATGTCAATTTAATAAGTAGAGAGTTATATGTACATTAAAAAAGCCTATCTCGCGTACAAAATGACGCATATAATGGATTATAAATGCGTCAGAGACAAAGTAAAATTTTGAGAGGATACCTTGACGCAAATCTAAGAAACACATTATTTTTATTTTTTTCCTAATCGATTTCTTATAGGTCAATACAGGCTCTGAATCATATGATGTAAACTCAGATTGTACTGAATTCTGAATTGATAGAATGCAACCAAGGTAATTTTTGGATTTATCATCTAAAGGTTTACTAAGCTTAAAAGTACTATTTTACTCTGAAGCGAACAAGTCATCTTCTACAGGCAAGTGAAGTTAATTGATACAAAAAAGCTATAAATAATGCTAACAATACACACTCCATTTTTTTCTTTGTTTTTACTGAAAACTTTGTTTTATTAAAAAACATCAACATACGTCTGGTAGTAAATTAGATTTCTTTAAATAATAATTATTATTGAAGTCTGTAACGTCTCCATTTTGAAGAAATTTGCGAAAAACTATATTTTTACTAAATTTTTAAAACTTTGACTTCGTTGCGCGACCTCGTAATGTTGACCAATTTTGTTCAAACTTTGTAGAAACAGAAATCCACTTTGTTGCTAACATTTCAAACATTTGAAAATACGAACAACCCTAATACTATACAATATATATATACCATACATACATATTTATATATTCATATGCGTATATAAATAAGTATCAATTCTGAAATAATTTTAATTAGTAAAATGTCGTATTATATATATATATAAATTTCAAAAAATATAAGTCAATTATAAGAGAAATTTCTTACAAGTAAAAATTGCCTTTACTTTATGGTATATACAAGAGTGCACGAGAAGAAAAAAAATGAAACAATATATCTTGAACTTCTACCGAGGCCGTATATTTTGGTAATCTAACTGTTAATAGATACATTCACACAAAAATAGTCAAGGTACAAAGTTGAATGCACAAATCTCAGGAACCACTTATTGCATTTGTTTTTTATGATGAATAGCGCTGCTAAATTATTTGAATTCAAATTTTTGACTATGAATGATCAAATTTTAATTTGGACTATTATTTTTTAATTATCATTAAGCAAAGCATCAAAACAAAAAGCTTACAAGCTTCAAGTGTTTGGTATCAATTTAAAAAATACCATCACATAAATTTTTGCATATGTTTACAAATTCAATTTTCATAGTTTTCATAAATGTTTACTAAAAAGACAAAAATATGTGTCGGGGGATAATTAATTTGTAGTGTAAACATCAAAACTTAAAGAAATGAAAGATCTTACGTTTAACAACATGTTTACAAAACAACTAATGAGATAATTTTGTTTATTATATATATATTTAAGGAAACGGGACTTAAATATATATTTTCGTTCCTTCGACATTCTGAAGTGACGACGTTGTTTTTAGAAATAATTTCCGAAAAAATGAAGACGTTTTTTTTTTGGAAAACAATTTCCAAAAAAAAAAGTATTAGAAAAAGATGACGTTTTTTTAGAAAAGATATTTCGAAAATTCCTTTCTAAAAAAACGTTGTCACTTTATGAATGACAATTGAAAGAAAATATTAATTCCCGGCCGGTGTCTAAAAAGACCGGGACAACGGGCCGGGCCGGGACATATATATATATATATATATCTATATATAATATATATATATATATATATATAATATATATATATATCTGGTAGAAGGTAACGACACGTATTAAAAATTATTTGCTTTAGTGAACATTTAAATAAATCTTAAACGGAAAGATGTTTGATTTTCTATCCATTTACCATAAGAACCATCTAAAAAAGTGGACCAGACAGTCTCTTAAGCTGGAAGCCATTAAGTTAAAAGATTCATGTCAGGAATGATTATATATTTTGTTTGAATACGAACTATTCTGTTTGTATACACATGCATTTCTTTGGTTCTCAACAAATATTCATTATTATATAGGTTCACATCATAAGCAAATGTATTTATTTCATTTGCAATTTAAATGACTCAATTTAAAGCCAGTAAGTAAATCTATAAGGACAAGAAATCGGTCAAATCTTATTTTAGATTGGCTTGAAAGGAAATAGTCTGTAAAAGGAAATATAAATGCTGAGTAAACAATCTGTTTTCCAATGCTTACATTTTATATTATAAAAAACATGGGTGGTGAACAATATAATTTTTAGAATGATTTATCTCTGATAATGAAGTTATATGTTATCTAAAAATTAACGTTAAAACCATATATATGATATATACATACTCTTTCATTTGTATATTTTACCTCCACCGAAGGAGGTATGTAACCTCCGCCGAAGGAGGTATGTTTTCACTGGCGTTTGTTGTTTGTTATTTGTTTGTCAGCAGGATAACTCAAAAAGTACGGAACGGATTCAAATGAAACTTTGTGGAGTTGTTGGAAATGCCAAAAGGAACAAGTGATTAAATTTGGCATCTCTAAGTGCTTTTTGAATATGCAAAATGAGCAAATACTAAATGAAATGGGGTCTCTATTCAGGGAGTAGGAAAGAACAAACGCTAAAACAATATTCATTGACGTGTTATTGTTCATATATCAGCTCAGGACTATGTTAACCCAGTGACGTAGCTTAAACTTCTCCCTATTCCCGTCTCTGAGTGCTTGTTTATATGCAAAATGAGCTAACAGAGAGGTAAGCGTTAAAGTAAGTGACGCTACCAGGACAAAACCTTCTTTTTTCAAAAAGGAGATGGATCAACCGAGTCTTAATAGCGCTAGAGGGTGTTTGATGAAGCAGCTGTTTCAAATAATAACAAATGTAAACAAAAAAATAGGACAAACCGTAGTTTATTTTTTTAACAATAGGTGCCGCTTATCCATTTAACATTTGAATGAAATGTTAATGTCCATCATTTTTTTTGTTTACATTTTCTTGTTGCGCTACTTACTTTAACGCTTTACAGAGAGGAAACAATGATTAGAGATAGAAAATCGGGGTGTGAAAGGGGAGATGTTTGAATGGGAATGTGTGGGGATCGGCGGAGGTACACACTCTCGAGTGTATATATGGCCTCTAGTTCTTGTTATTGTTATTTTCTCTAAATACTTTTAAGCTATATGTTTATTTTAAATATAAATGTATTTTGCTTTGATTGGAACAAAACATTAATATTTTTTATAAATGTTACTAATCAAAATCAAATTTTATCAAAAAATTCGATTTAACCAATTGTTGTAAAATATGTAACGATACCTTGATCATATGATAAAATTTTAATACTATTATAATTTTAGTGACACTTTTAAATAATTTTGTTGTTAAACTTGCCTTAAATTTTTTATTGTTAAGGTTATATATCTTGCGAGAAATATTTAAATTTCGAACTTTTATACGTTAAAAGTTTTTTTTGCCTATTTAGTTCGATAGATGGTGATATATGAATGAGCATTATTGTAATAAATTTAGTTCATATTGTTGTGAGCTTATATTCATTTGAACAACTAGTTATTTAATTGTACGTGAACACTGACGATAAACATTAAAAACAAAAAAAATTCAATCATATGTACATGAACTCTTTAAGTTATATTCAAACGCATGTCTTTCACTACACTCTCCTTTACATACATTAGATAAGCCTCACATATTTAATTAGTTTTAGAAACAAGATATATAATTATCAACTGATTTGATACAAACTAAGTTTTTTATCAATTAAATATCATTATTTTATTTCTGTATGTACATTTAATATACCAACTTAAGTAAAGGATACAACAATACAATGGGATATCTGGGTTACAAAGTAATGTGGAGTCTCATATATCTTATAAGAGTCACAAACTTAATTAAGTCTGTATACATGTTTATTATTATTAAGTTAACCAGTTTTAACAATAATGCTATATTACATAAAATATTAATTACTTATCGGCAGTTACATTATGTCTATTTGTTTTGTTAAATCTTTTTATTTTCCTTACACGATAATAATGATATCTGAATTTTGCCCTGGTGACAGACCTGAGCACTATCTTTTGCAGTTATTGATAAGACTCGGACTAGATAAGGCATTATTTGTATTGGACGAGAGACAATATTACTGTTACTAATGCCCTTTTATTTCAAGGGTATTTCTCCAAAAAGATAAAATATGCTTTTTACCTCCGCGAAGGAGGTATTGTTTTCACTGGCGTTGGTTTGTTGGTGGTTTGTTGTCAGCAGGATAATAAAAAGTACTGAAACGGATTCGGATGAAACTTTGTAAAGTTGTTGAAAGTCAAAAGAAACAAGTGATTAAATTTTGGCATCTCTGAGTGCAGAATTCAGATGCAAAATGAGCTAACAACTAATAAGTATTTCAAGTTAGCCTACTCTGCCAATAGATGTCGCTGTGCTGTGCTCTCCTCTTTGAAATTGGGTGCCGGGAGCGTCTTCCTCTCGGAATGTCCGTCGAGGGGAACCCTCCCCGTCCCTCTACGCCGCCCCAGTCGTGAAAAATCCGCCTCGGAAGGCTCATAAGGACCCCGTGAAGGCAGAGGTTTGCACTCTCTGAGTGTATACATGCCTCCAGTTTATAAATATTTATAGGACGCCAAGGACGGTCCCTTGAATGCAAAAAAATACAGCTGTGACTCGTATATAAATATGGATCAACTTCTTAATGGACTTTAGATGAATAATATGACAAAAATAAATTGCCTTCTTATTTATAATATTAGGAAACACGAAAAGAGTAACCCAACTTTCGCTCCTACTATTTGATCCGGATCATGCTCGCCAAGAGGGTCAACGAGATCACGGGGCCTCATTTCTATCATAACTGACTCTGTCCTGGTCTCTCCACCACCAGGATATGAAGAAGGGACTTCGATAATGGCAGTTTTGCTCTGGAGAAGAATATGTCATGATGAAGAACCCTGGAGACGAGTATACCGGAGACGATCGCCGCTGTGAAGCACCTATCGAGGATAACCCCCGGATGCCCACTCGATAGGCTTTTCTCGAGCTTTCTCTACTAAAGAAAAAACCGAGTCAAGGCTTTTGACGGAGGATCCTGGACTCAAAAGAAGTGCACTTTATGACCCGGAACGATGTTTATCAGGGGAAACAGAGCCCCTATTCACCCGATCTGAATCTCTGCGACAGTACTCTTCTGAAAGTTGAAGTACCTACTTCGGAATGATGAGTTTGGGAGCTACGAAAACGCCACATTGGCTGTTCAGCGGTCAATGAAGAGTGTCAGCGAAGACCATCTCCGAAAGCTCCGGGACCACAGCCACGACGTCATTGCAGTTGGAGGGGATTAAGTTTACTGATTTGAAAGTTTTTTATGATACTATTAGTATTTCATTTATATAATTTGTTTGGTTCTCAATGCTAGAGTATTTTCCATATTATTTAAATCAGACGCCAAAATTTAATTTCTACTATTTTCATTTTAGGAAAATATATATAGGAAGAGTAGATCAAAAGAGATAACCCCCATTGAATAACAGATGTCTGTACGCGATGCAGGCACTCAATTTATTTATTCCTTTTAAAATATATCGACTCATTGACAATCCTCATGTTTTTCTTTTGTTGTTGTTAACGTCCAATGACGCATCAAATATGCATATGCAGGC